>OY979716.1:50980812-51557154 GCA_963855995.1 Muricea muricata | reverse complement strand
CATATATATAATTGAAACATAAAAACTATTAAAAAATGTTCAACTGAAATTACTAAAATGCTGAATTTTCGGCTGCTAGCTGCTAGCCTTCTTCAGAGCAAAATATGGCAAAGGTTTAGTCTGAGTTGCTTTTATACTGTCCGTCTTTATATCTATTGTCCTTTAACAAAGGTAAATAGCAGGTGGGGAACTCTACGTGAACATTAACAGACTCCTTATCCGATACTGAGTGCCACGCCTCCAGCGAAAAGTCTCTTTTGTTGGTCCATTACACCTTTTTTAAAGGATTTTTACATCCGTTTTTGCTACATCATGTCCCGTGCTTTCTGCATGGTCTTTTATTGCTGAAGTAATCTTTCTCCTTACTCCAGGTTTATGTTCTAGCCAGCGCGAACACCAACATCTCTTCGTCTGACCGATATATGTGAATGCACAAGACTTGCATTTGAATTTGTAAACAATTGCTTTTTTGCTTGTTTCTTCAAGCATGTTTTTTGGTTTTTGAAATACATTAGCCAGAGTTCGCACTGGTTTGAAGGCCATGCGGATACCATACCTAGTCAAAATATGCTTTACTTTTTCAGCCAGACCTTTTATATATGGAATGCAAGTGAAACCTCGTTGCTTATCAGCCTCGCCGTCACAATTCAGTGTATTTGTATTACGTGCGCAAACTTTATCAACAAAAGCCGTCTTGTAACCATTTAAGCTTAAAACTTGCTTGACCCTGTTTATTTCATCCTTTTGTAGATCGTTATCCGATGGAATTCTTTTTGCTCTATCCATTAAAGTTTTAACTACTGTCTTTTTATCGTTCTTTGAACAGTGCGAATCAAATGCTAATTATTTGTCCGTATGGGCATTCTTTCGAAACACTTTTACCTTTTGACAAACCAGCTGAATCTGTAATGACCTCTGTATCTAAAAACGCTATGGACTGTTCCCCGTTTCGGACTTCAGGTATTTCGATAGTGAATTGAATATTTCTATTAATGGTATTGATATGATTATGGAACGCTTGTATATCTGCTTGTTTTAAACATGCGTTTGAATCGTCTACATATCGTTTCCACCAGCGAATTGGAACAGGTGACGTTTCCAAAGCGATTTTTTCCACTCTTTGCATAACTAACTCTGCTATGACCGCACTCACGGGAGACCCCATCGCACATCCTGAAATTTGATGATAATACTTTCCCTTGAATACGAAAAAACTGTTTTTTAGAACAAATTTTACCAAGTCATAAATTTGTTTAGCTGTCAGTTTTGTGTGTTCGGACCAAACATCCGTATTTTCTAATTCAAATTTTACGATTTCTAGTGCCAAATCTACCGGAATGGATGTAAATAACGAGGTGACGTCGAAGGAAACGATTTGCTCGTCCTTTTCAATTCTTTGAGTCATGACGAAATCAACAATGTTCACGTAGAGTTCCCCAGCTGCTATTTACCTTTGTTAAAGACAATAGATATAAAAGACAGACAGTATAAAAGCAACTCAGACTAAACCTTTGCCATATTTGCTCTGAAGAAGGCTAGCAGCTAGCAGCCGAAAATTCAGCATTTTAATCATTTCAGTTGAACGTTTTTTAATAAAGTCAGATCAGCTTCAAACGTATTAAAGCATGTGAAATTCGTCATGGGTGCCATGTTCTTAGCCAGTGCCCTAAACAGAGGCATTTCCCCCGGTATTAGTAAGCATTTGTTAAAATTTCCGGGGGTTTAGAACTTGAAATTCCCATATCTTTGACAATATAACAGTCTTATAACAAAATGGAGAAAAAACTTGTTTACTGTTGCTTAGCTACAAGAATACCAGTCTATAGACCACCGTCTTTAAAAAGATGCCCAAGAGATTTGGTCTCCAGAAGTGAGTAATTTTTATGAAAAATCACATCTGAGGTGGCAGACGATTATAAATTCAGATCTGAATATTTTAATAAAATAAGAAAAAAAGTGTGAAAATTTTAAATTTAAAAATAAAGTGCTGAAAAAAGTGTTGTACGTACACGTGAAAATTACATGGACAACACGTGTGCATAATTAATAACGCACATTTTACCCAGTGGTTTTAGGGACGGACCATTCAATTTTTGAGGGGGGGGGTTGGGCAAATACCAAAAAAAAATTCGCGCACTAAAAAAATACGGCGAAAAAATATCGTGCACAAATAAGCAAATTAAAAAAAATCGAGCAAGTTGTTTATAAGGACATATGTGTGTGTGAAAAAAAAAATCGTGCAATGAAATGTGATCCAATGTGTTTAACTGGGACGAAAAAAAAGCATGCACAAAAAAATTGCCCAACCCCCACCCCCCCCTCAAAAATTTAATGGTCCGTCCCTTACCGTACCTGTTTTTTGATGATCTATGACGTTCAAACGTATGA
Organism: Muricea muricata; assembly: GCA_963855995.1. Taxonomy (NCBI): domain Eukaryota; kingdom Metazoa; phylum Cnidaria; class Anthozoa; order Malacalcyonacea; family Plexauridae; genus Muricea; species Muricea muricata. Next base: position 51,554,766 of record OY979716.1, on the reverse strand, counting down.
TGTATGACGTAGTGCACACGCCATAGCATGTGTTTTCGGCAGTGGTTTTAATCTACAGTTTTACATGGTTTCACTGTTTATAAAATTGTAAAAAGGACTGTTTTCTGTTTCTACTGAGCTTACTGTTACTGCACATAGCGATGAAAAAGTCAAATAAAGGACAAAGTACGAAAAAATGCGAGTTGATTCCACCTACTCGCCATGGAACATCGGAAAGTTCAAAGGCAACGCCAAGTAAAAAATCACAAAGTGCAAAAGACATCGAAGTTATTCCATCGGCCTCAGCGGGAGCTACCACTTTTGTCAGCAGCTTTACTGGCAAAGGTGGAGAGTCCGTGACACCTAAAACACTAGCCAACCCGCCTACGCCTATGTCTCCGCCAAAACCACACTTTACAAAATGAATATGCATTCCAGTATCAGGAACAACCATCCACACTTGCAAAACCTACTTCAATTGCCGACATCATGTCTTCTTGCAGTGAATGGGATTGCATTACTTTATATGGCAAAGTGGTCCATATCGGCGCAAGCAACGTGGTTAGTTCAAATCTGCAAGTGGCTGAAGTTATATTCGCCGATAATTCAGGAATGATCAAAGTCGATCTGTGGGAAGAAAACATTTCCAAGGTTGAAGTCGGAAAAGTGTACCAGATTTCACCAATTCAGGTTCGTGTTTGGTCCAATGCAAAGAAGTTAAGTACCATCACCTCCTCAGTTGTAACACCAATTCCTGATGACCAAAGCCTACATGAAGTTCATGTTTCTAGAGAACAAATTGATTTTATGACTGATACAATTGTGCTCGAAGTGCCTAACATTCACTTAGTTGAGAAAGTTGAAAATTTGATTCAATGTGTAAAATGCTCCAGGAAAATTCTTCAAGGAACAGCGAAAAGGGTGGTGTCCTGTGACAGATGTGGTGGTATTATGCGATTGTCAGATTGTCCAAAGCAAATTTGCGTAAAAATCGTGGTGCATTCCTCAGACAACAAAGAATTACACCTAACAGCATTTGAGCCTGCTCTACGAAATGTGATTGTTGGAGAATTACATTCCTTAACAGAATCTGAGGTTGGAGAAGTGCTTTTGTTGTTAGAAAACTTAACTATCACTTACAATGCTACAAGTATGCTTATTACAAAAATTTCATAACTTTCATAATTAACTGATAAGGACAAAACTAATTAAATAGTCAAAGTTCATGTTGTGTTTAAGCTTACATACAGTATTCATTAATTAATTTGAAAGATTGATATTTTTAACAGATCATGTTGTGTTAGTTAACATGACAACTCTCACTTAAAATCAGGGGCGCTGGAAGATCGATAATTGGGGGACACATATTCATATATTCATGTTCTGCACAATTAATTTCCTTTGATTGTTCTTACTGTCTGTGAACACGAATATATGAATATGCCCCCCCCCCCCCAATTATCAATCTTCCACCACCCCTGCTTACAATGCTACCAGTATGCACCTTCAAAACACTCATAGCCTAGCTATGCAAGGTCGTAATTAACTGATGAGGACATAACTAAATAGTCAAAGTTCATATTGTGTTTATTTATATTCTTCGATCATTAATTAATTTAAAAGATTGATGCATTTACAGTACAGTCAAAATACAAAAAGTGTCCTGCTTTTGCTTCTGAAGTCTATTGTGGTTTGCTGTACTTTGTTGTATTTTTCTGTATCACAGTATTAGATATTGATTAAACACAATAAAATTTGTAGATATTTTGCACTTTTTATCATTGAAATGAAATGAAAAACACTTCCTTTGTTGAAACTTATCATTACAAAAACAAAAGTTGCGATAATGCTGATAAACTACTCCCTGCTAATAAAAAACAGAACAAAGTACAGTAATTCACAACATAATACAGAAGTGGAATTGAGACACTTTGTATTTTGACTGTAACAGATTATGGAGTTAACTTGTGCTGAATATAAAGTCAGTAGATCTTGATGTGTTTATAGCTACTTTTTGTTGATGGTTTAGAACATTTAATAATACCTTGAAACATATTCTCAGCAATTGATCAGTTTTTCTAACGTTCAGCATCTAAAATTTGCTGCAAAGTTCTTAATGAATGCACTGGAGACAAACTGGTGTTTACCCAAGAATATTATTGACATGCTTTTTTCTCAAAAGGCCAAGCAAGAGCTTACTTTGCTTTCAAACCAAATTTCAGTACGAATGTTAACAAAGCTCAGAGCATTTTATTGAAAATTAAGTAACTAAGTTACATTGTGGACCTGAAATCTGATGAAGGCCTTGTTTCTATATTTGGTTACAACTTACTGTCGTAATAGTTCTTCATCATATGATTAATGCATACAATGCCATATGTGTTTGAAGTATATTTCATTGTATGTGAAGTATACACATCAAGTAGAAATACTGTGTTTGAACAAGTCTGCAGTGCTATTCTTTTGACATGAAGCAACTATCTTGAAACTGTATAAAATGTAGCAAATTAATTAATAAACTAGTAATTAACAAACTAGTTCAGGAGTTAGGAATTTTTGTCCAGAATTTAAGGAATTCATATAAAGCGGCAGTTACAGTTATCATTGATGTGTTCACTCTTAAAATTGTATTTTTAGCGACGTTTGTTGCATTTCGCCAATACTTTTGTCGAATAACTCTTGTTCTACATACGATTGCCTTTTGGCGGATCGTAGCTAGCCTGCATCTACAATTTGAGGTAAAATTACCCATGTGTTAAAGACACCTACGTATTTTGGCGTAAAAAGCATCTGCCATCTTGAATTTGATCCAATTTGCTTTATATTGCTCTCTTGCATGAACGGCAACTGAAACCAGGGTTGGTAGTTTGGCCTATTAGAGGCCAAATAACTCGATTTGCCATTCTTTTTGTCTCGCTTGGCATCGAAAAAAAAGTTTGGCCCTTTGGCCTCTTCTTACTTCATAGTAATTTTTGAAAAATTTTTTCGATCTTAGTTTGATTATAGATGTTTAATCGTCATAATAATGTAGGTATAATAATTGTGATATCAAATACATTTAGTATTCATTAGGATATTTAGTATTCATTAGGATATTTAGTATTCATTAGGACATTTAGTATTCATGCATAAATTAGTTGTGCTTTTAACCAATTGTAATGCTGGTATACCGGCCTATAGGAAAAATCGAAAAAGGCAATTAGCAGCTAAGAGCGGTTTTTTTTTCGCATGAGAGGCCCGAAAATGGCGATCGATAAATTTGGCCTTTTTGGCATATTTGGCTCCAAGCATGCGCGAGGGCCTACCAACCCTGACCGAAACCTCGAGTCGCTTTTCCCAGCGCCAGCGACTAATAAATTCGTACACACGAGACATTTTATTTATTTACTTTAAATAGCAATACATAGTGCAGTTAGTGTAGGGACATGTTGATTCATATTGTGTCCCATTGTTAAGGGGGACGTCTATTGAGTGTCTTGAGTGAACAGGTTCCGTTTGAATTATGTCGAGGAGTTGAAGAAAGACCAATTCTGTTTGAGAACGCTGTCACTGTTATCAGCTGCTTCGCATGCGGCATGTTCATGACGTGCAAATTGCTAGAATTTCAAGTGCAAATGAGATTTTGAGGTCATTTCTAAAAGCAAAGAGATTAATTAAATTCTGCAATGTACAGTAACCAAGGCAAAGTTTATTGACTTACCCGTTGCATTGTCTAAAATGTGTACGATGGTATGTGACAACCACACATAAGGATTACTGCACACGGTTTTGTAAAAACCGACGTTACAGTGAATTTTGAGGTAATTTCTAAAAGTAAAGAGATTAATTAAATTTTGCAATGTAGGGTAACCAAGGCAAAGTTTAATGACTTACGTGTCACATTGTTTAAAATGTGCACGATGGTGACAACCACACACAAGGATTATTGCACACGGTTTTGTAAAAACCGACGTTACGGTGAATTTTGAGGTAATTTCTAAAAGTAAAGAGATTAATTAAATTCTGCAATGTACAGTAACCAAGGCAAAGTTTATTGACTTACCCATTGCATTGTCCAAAATGTGTACGATGGTAAGTGACAACCACACATAAGGATTATTGCACACAGTTTTGTAAAAACCGACGTTACCATCGTTTAACCACGGTAAACTCTGCACCATTAATATTGCGACGGTAAAGATATCCTTCTGCAAATGGTAGTTTGCTGTAGACTGCTGTACCGCCATATGGTCTGCCATTACTATGATGTGTCATGTCTCCATCATTTCGAAACAGTTTAAAACCATCAATACTGTACATATCATCGTTATCAAACGGGCTGAATCGTGTTTCCGAAAAAATAGCTAAATCGGCAGAGATAAAATTGAAATCTTTTCGAACATCCTCAATATGTTTATGCAGCGAACGAGCATTTAGGTAAAAAATTTTCAGACGGGTTTGATCGATGTCATAGAGTGGAGTAAAGCAAAGCTGCAATTTTCTTTCTGTCCTCAACTTTTTCATTTCAACTGCTACCTTTGGATCAATGGCAATTTTATTTTCGCACAAATCAGCGACATATAATTCTTCAATGGTAGTAACTCGACTAAGTGCCACATAGTGGATATGAGCAATTGCTCTTTTGGTATCGAGATTGACAACAATTTGAGACTGAGTATCACCCTGAGACCTATGTACTGTTTTTGTAGCTGCTGGTCGCAATGGAAACTTCTTTCTTACGACTTGGGCAGACTTGTTTCTTCCAACTGCAAATTGTGAGGTCACTGCTTTTATTGGTGTCCATGTCGTTTGAATACCTTGAACATAAAGTCGCCTATTTTCCAGTCTTGTCTTTCTACCGACATCTTCATCGTCAAATTGCACCCATATTATTCCTGAAGGTTTCTTGGGTTGATTTAGCATTACTAATCTTACAACATTACTAGCACCATTTGTCAAACCGTCATCCGTTCTCACATTTAAAGCAATTTCCGTCCTTTCCCCTTCAGCAAGAGCAAGGTTTCTTGCAAGCTGCTTCGTATTCTTTGTTGTAAGGTAAGAAACTTGTCTTAGTATTTTGTCTCTCAGTTCAGCAGAATTTGCTCCAATTACACTATCCTGTGCTATGATGATATATTTGTTTCCAGTAGAAGCACGATAAACTGTCTCATTATATTCATCAACCTTGGCATTTTGTATAAACAATCGGGGAGCTTCTTTTGGACAACTACTCTCATTAACACATCGTTCTTTGATCTTGGCAATATCATTGTCAGTATGTTTTCCTTCTCGTAAGCGATTTAAAATCTCAGCAAATATTTTACTCTCGCGCTGTCTCATTATTTCGCTAAGTTCGTACATTGTAAAGTATTTTTCCCATAAATTAGGCGACAGTATGCTATATTCGGAATCCTGAATATCATTAAAAACATATCCATCAAATACTGGTTGCAACTGAAATAAATCACCAATTGCAATTATGCTAACACCGCCAAAATCATCTTTGCTACCTTTTATATCTTTTAGGCGGTTGTTAATTTGAACAGTAAACATATTGTTTCCAACCATTGATATTTCATCCAACAAAATTAGTTTCACACCACCCAGTAAGCTTCATAAAGTATTTAACCTGCTCGAATCTAAATGTTTATAATTTTTTAAAGACTGACTTGCTGGTATTGCAAGAGCGCTATGAATCGTATTACCTTTGATGAGAAAAGCAGCTTTTCCTGTCGGAGCTAAAAGTAAAATGTTGACTTGATGAAAATCTTCACCTTCACGAGAATTATAATACTTCAATGCAGCCTGATAAATTGATTTCGTTAAATGTGATTTACCCACTCCTCCTCCACCACTAAGAAAACAGTAGAACGGTTTCTCTGATGTTTTAATTAAGTGCAAAGCATGGGCAAAAAACTCTTTTTGTTCTTTATTAAGTTTTCGTACCATTGAACGGCAATCATCATCTTGCATTTCATTTAGAATTAATGGCTCACCATTTGGTTGTCGTGACGGTATACCAAGGTCATCTGATAGATCGTATCCTTCACTAAAATCTGGATGTAAATCTTTGCTACCTTCATCTTCACATGCTGTGTTATTGGAGCTATAGAATCAAATCCATCCTCATCTGTATCCACACGTTGTATTTCATTTAGCTTCATAATGGTCTTTATAAGAAGAATATTTTCCTTTTAAATCAGTCTCTTCGTTTCTCCAGGGTGTAAAAAGCATGATTAGCTCCCGGTAGTGTTTTTCAGGGTCGGATTCCTTGTTGAACCAGGGACTTCTTATAATCCTAGCCTTTGATCGTTTTTTTATTTTGCTTGTTGGCTTTTCGCTTGAATCAATCTGCACTTTTCTTCCCAATTTAGATTCTTTAATTCATCATCACTGTAATTTTTATCATCAACAATTTTTCCGAGAATTTGCAGCAAATGAATCCATTTAGTTTCCGCAGACGAAAAACTACAGAACAATGTTGCTGGTCCAAGTTGTCTTATCATTGCAAACAAATCTTTCTTGGCTTTTTCAAAATATGGTGGAGACCCTCTAAGAGCTCTTAAAAACTTGTAACCTTCATCATGACGTATCAATCTCTCTAAATTGCCTGGATTCTTCAATTCTCCGGCGGTCAATGTTTTATTATTTCCTTTGCACTTTCTCAAAGCAATTTGTGACTTTCCCAAAAGAATTTTCATTTGTAATTTTTTAACTTTAAAAAAGATGTTTTCAATACACATTGCTGCTCTGCGATCGGATCGTCTTAATTCCGATTTGCAAATATCACTGTAGTAAATACTTGTTGTTAATCTTTGTTTGTCATCCGGTCATTTTTTTCGCCTAAAAATATTCCAGGGTAAGCTAATTCTTCGGAATACTGATCTCTAAATATACTAAGTGGTCTGCTACCTTCGCCAGGTGCTACATTATGAATTTGTTGTCTTTCACCATCATCAAGAAAATCTATAGCTGTCAACATTGTATCTGTGACTCCAGCAGGTACTTCTGCTTCGTCTTCACTAAACTCGTCATCCTTTGAATTGTCAACATTTTCAGTTATAGCAAGATCGTCAGAACCTTCACCAGGTATTGGTGTTGTATTCACAATGTCATTTTGCTCATTTAAGCTTTCGCTCCATGTTTGATTGACCGTAATTCCTTCTTGTTGATAAAGAGCACTATTATTTGCTAACCAGGAGGCTGCTTGAATCACCTTATGTGGTCTAACATTAAGTGATAACGCACAACTCTTATATTGCAACTTGCGTTTTAACTGAACTTTAATTGTACCATTTTCGTGAGGTAATCTTGGTAACATATTAACTGTAGTACTTACATCTGCTGGAACGTTTACAACATTACCATTTATTTTCAACTGCTTTCCTCTGGGAGCTTATATGATTTTCTAAAATGCTAATCTGGGAGCGAGAAGTCTGCGTTCTAATTCATTCAGATCAAAAAAATTTGGCTTCTCAGGAAATTTCATTCCATTTGTTATTGCACATGGTGGTACCTTGTTTTTCTTTAGATATTCATTACACGACCGGCAAATCCATTCTTTTTTGTCGACACTAATTATATTTTGTAAGTGTTTTATCATGTTAGGGTTACTCAGTCGAGTTCTTTCTGCTAGATAAACACTGTGTTTATACCATAATTGACTACAACAGGTACAAATGAATAAAGGTCCTTATGATATATCCTTATGAAATTTCGCTACTAAATCAGCAATTGGATCAGATTTATAGTGGTTCATTTCAATTTCAGGGGTTTGACTTTTTCGCTTCTTTGAAAGCTTTTTTTGTCTTAATTTTGATAGTCGGTCATCCCTTTGTTCCGGCGTTTCATTCTGACGTACTTTTGTTATATGTTGTCTTAACTTTGATAGTCTCTCATTTCTTTGTTCGGGTGTTTCATTTTGAAGTATGTGGGCTCTTTGTTGTCTTACCTGCGATAGTCTTTTATCTCTTTTCTCAGGTGTTTCATGTTCTATCCTTTGTTTCTCATACTGCCGTTTCTGACGTAAATTTTCTGCCCTAGACACAGAAGACTGATTTGCCCGTTGTTTTCTTTTGTACTCACGTTGTCTTGACAACCTTTTTTCTCTCTGTTCTGGCGTTTCATTTTGTAGTCTTTGTCCATAATACTGTTGCGTTTTTGTTAACTTTTTCTCACTACATTCGGAAGTTATATCTCGTTGACTCCTGGTAGTCTGTTTATGTTCATTAGAAGACTGCTGTTTTTCATTTGGACTAGAGGATTTGTCGACATCCATTTCTTCAGTTGCATTGAACGAAATACTCACACCTTTAATTTCATATGGCAAATTTCCTCCAACTTGAGCGGAAAGACTTTGAAAATACGTTACAAGATCTGGAATACTGCAAATTGTTAGCAGGACACATTTTCCAAATGATTGTGGCATTCCGTACGTATCTCTCGAATGCGAGTCAAATTCTTTGAAAGTTACCTCCGAAATTTTAAAAATTGCTACAGTATTACAACCTATTGTAATAAGCGCCGAGTCATAATTTAATTGAAAAGACAAAAATATTTTTTCAAAAGCATCTTCAAGTGACATGTATGGTTCGCTGCTGACCGTCATAAATATTGAACCAGAATATGAGTCACTGTATTGTAAAGTGTAAATGTTGTTAGAGAGTGAAATCATTTCTGGGACTTCTGTCAATAATAGAAAATCTGTACGAATCGAATTGCTAATATAAATATAAAGACTATTACCATTTGCTAATACAGTATTTAAAGAACAAGAATTCCAAGTACTTACATTTTGTAATTGATTGTATACAATTGCTGTCAGTGACATTGCCACACATTGTTTACCAGCACTTAAACCAAATCGTCTATCACCTTGACTGAAGTCTGCACAAACTGTTGTGGTTGGATCAACAATATCATACACTGTGGGACCCGGGTTTGTCTCAACATCATTAGATAACCTTAACAATAATGGCACATATACATGATAATAATATAACGTTTTCACAAACCAGACAACCGTTTCATTGTTATTTTGTCGTTGTAACAGTAGTCGTTTTAATGTTGGTAAGTAAAACACATTCATGTAAAATAGCATTAGCATTGTGTTCCAGAATTCGTTTTTAAGATGACTTTGAAGGTCTCTGAGTTTGATAAAATTTGCATGTGAACCTATTCTGACTCTGTACTGTTCAATTGACGCATTCATGGCTGTAGTTGTTATTTAACGTTGCTAAGTATCACAGTGATATTCAGTCAGTCTTCAATGATATAGTATATATACAGCAGTACTGTATAATTGTTCAATAGTAGTTGAGTGATTTTTCAGATATTTTAGATATTTAAGGTATTTCAGATAGATTTCAGATAGATTTCAGTTTGATTTTCACAATAAGTTTCACTTGAATGTATTGTGTGAATCACAATGTGAACTCACAACAATATGTCTGACTGTCTAGCTGAGGTCAGCCCAAACTTAATAGTTTCTGGTGCTACGTGAAACACAGAGTGAACTCACGCAACAGGCCTGACCGATTGGCTGTGGTCAGTGCAAACAAATATGTTTCAGTTGTGAACCAACACAACAAAGTACACTCACGTTGAATGAACACCTGAAAGAAAAAATATATATTATTTAGTCCATCTATTTAATCAAATTATTCTATGTATGTTAAACTCGGTTAATATCTGGGTAATAATAAATTTACAGCATTTACACAGTGTTTATTAATTGACATTAATATTTTAAAATTTATGAATTATTCATTAATTAGCAGTACTTAATCAGTTTAGCTTTGTGAAAATATCACGAAAATTTATTATTGCAATGCTTTCGGTCCATAAGCTTGGATCTTCATCAGTGCTAATAATGCAACTTATTTAAAAAATAAGTTGCAGTATTAGCACTGATGAAGACCTGAGCTTACAGATCAAAAGCTGTGCAATAATAAATTTACATGGTGTTTCCATAAAACTGAACTGATATTCAATTATGTTCACCATGCAAACATACAAAGAACTTATAGCAGTTCATTGTTTAAAGTGTAAACAATTGCCAAATAGTAAATATTTTTATGCCAGGTCAAAAGCATACTATAATTTATCAACCACAGATAAATGTCAAACAGATATTGACTCTTCCATGTTTGATAATGAAATTTGACATTTGTTGACAACCTATGACCTACCTTGCAATCTATAATTCAATTATTGTACAGTTGATTGTTAATGAAAGTGATTTATTAAAAATGTGCCAAAAATATGTTTTAAATAAAAGTGGGGTATAATATGTGTCTCAAACCCTCAAGTAATTCCTCAATTACTGTATGTACGTCAACTAAATTTATTTGACAACAATCCTCTTAATTAAAACATATCTGCAAACTATCTTTCAGCATGTTTCATTTTAAATGGTTGAATATTAGGTTCATTTTTGAATGTTTAAAAAGAAAGTTTAAATTTTGTTTTTCTGTCAAATCATTTCTACTCCTCATTATTGCAATTAAAGGGATATGGCAATGCATTTTCTTTTTGACTTATCGATAAGAAACTTGGAAGCAAATATAATATCTGTAGTTAATTTTTTGATAACGTGCTTATTTGCTGAAATATTGAAGGACAAAGACACTAGCCATCCGCCATCTTGGATATTCACAAAATCTATGACGTTGCACAAGCAGGGGAATATTTTTTCTTTTAGAAGCAATTAGCAAATATTTTCAATGTTAAAATCCAACTGGATTTGTATATATATATATATTTCCTACGTAAATTGTGAAGTGTTCAAGAAAATTTCATTGAGATTTAAGTAATTGACAGTAAGTTTTATACAGTCTATCCTGCTTGTGACATCATTCAAATAAACCTAATTAAAAAACAAGACGGTCAACGACTAGTGTCATTTGTCCTTTAATAATTCAGAAACAAGGCATGTTACCAAAAATTTAGCAACACATATTACAATTACTTTAAAGATTCTAATAGAAAAACCCTAAAGAAAATATATTGTGATATTCCTTTAATTAAATACTTGCACTCCTGGGGGCGGTTGTTCAAAAGCTGGTTAGCTTAACTCTAGGTTAAGGTAAGATTCGAAAGAGATCTACGAGCCACTTGTTCCGAAGCTTGGAAATATTTCTTCAAAAAACTTGTCTGGATCAATAGTAGTTTTGGTTTCTGAAGTTTTAAAAGAAAGAAAGTGTAGAAATACAGAAAATAGAACAGTGGGTTAGACTTTAACCCAGGGTTAGGGCTAACCCAACTTTGAACAACTGGCCCCTGAAGATTACTATAGTTTTCTCATGTACATGACAAATTAGAAGAAACAACTCATAATGATAGACCTAGTAAATCTATCAAAATTACTAATCATAAAGATGGTGGGGTCTTTTTTAACTTCATGGATCTTAAGAACCCAATGTAAACCCTCTGGTAATAGACTGTTATAGAACTTTTCACATGCCAGCATTGAACAATGAATTACAGTGCAATTTGGCAAACATGTGGGACAAAATTAATCCCAGTTTATATACTCTAGCAAAAGAAAAACTGAACAACTCTATATTAAGCAATGATGCACTAAAAGGCAATACAGTGGCAAGTGATCAAGTTATGCAAATACAGTATTCACTGAATCCCACCAGTTGCAAGGTGACTTGTAAGGAGTCAACATGTCATAAAATGTCAACAGTTACATAAGTAAACATATTTCAGTGCATGATGGATTGAGAAAATGTTGACACTGTAATTTGTATTTTGAAAATCTAGCTATTTGGCCACTGTTCGGTCAGATAATCAATAATTTATAATTTAAACTTAAATACCTTATTAATAGTTATACTTGGGGCTGGTTGTATCAAAGGCGTTTAGTTTAAATCGTGGAAAAGTCCAAAATATAAAACAAGTTCGTGCAGTTCATGAATAAACTATAGCTGAATTTTTCAAACCTAAGGACAATTATATATGTAGCCAAATATCTTTTTTCACGAAACTTATAAATTCGATTACGACGTTATGTACAAGGAGCAAAAGTGTTTTTTTAAAGTTTTTTTTAAATTTGACTCGAGATTTGATTTACCACCGTTTAAGCTAAACGCGCTTGATATACTATTAATAATGGTGGATAAGTCAAATCTTGCAAAGATGCTACGCCGGTGTATATAAAAGAGCTATGATTACTCGACCAGAACTAATTGCTTTATAATGCAAACAAAACTTTCCTGGGGATATTAATTTCTCGAGATTCTTCATTCTTCAATGACAGTCGCGATTCGCTCATTCGCGATTTTGTGTAACAAAGCAGATCGTTCAATCAGTATATAGTCGATTATTAAACACTACAAAGACTCAGGGTGTTTATTTTTAAAATAAAGCCATCTTACCTTGAGACTGAACAAAATATTCTCCCAAAAGCAAAGCTTTGTCAGAGGAAAATCGAACTATATATTAAAACAGCGTATACCAATAGAACACGATGCTTATTTGATGATCAAGCCATTTATGGGCATTTACGTAAACGTTCGGAATACGGAAACCTCCGAAATTAGAATCCTTGTATACGAACCAGATACGAACACGATGCTTATTTGATGATCAAGCCATTTATGGGCATTTACGTAGTCGTATGGAAAACGGAAAACTCCGAAATTAGAATCCCCATAAACATACAACCCACTCAAACCTACACGACGACATATGTGTCTACTGTACACAGTAGACACAAAAAAGCATGATAACATAAAGAAATGTTGGGTTATAAACACTTCTAAACGTACTTTAAGTAGAGCTGAAATTACCGTGTTAAGGAAAGGCATGAATTATGCAATTACACCAAGAACTATACCAGTAAAAGAAATAATTGCTTCAGTAGAGCAGGGAATAAAGAACTTAACGAATGATGACAAAAACTCGGTAAGAGAATTGGTATGTAATGCAGTAAAACATGCAAAATGTCCTACAAACAGGAATATGTCACAGGAGGAAGAAAAAGCGCTAAAAAGCTTACGCGATGATAAAGATATCTTGATCACAAAAGCGGATAAAGGTAGTGCAGTTGTTGTTATGGATCGAACTGTTTATAAGACTTTGACAGGAGAAATGTTGCAAGACAAGAGTGTATATAAACATGTCACGGATAAAAGACGAAACCCCACCTCAAAAACTGAATCTGATTTACAGGACCTTTTACTTAAACTTAAGACCACGGGGCATTTGACTGAAGAGGAATATCAAAGATTAAGACCATTTGATTCATACCCTGCAACATTCTATACACTACCTAAAGTACATAAAGTCCCTTTGACTGAAGAATTAGATTATTTCACCATCAACACAGACAATACGATCATACCCATGAGACCTATTAACAGCTGTATTGGTTCTCCTTGTTACGAAATTTCAAAACATTTAGCGTCCGATAACAAATTGCTTTACAATAAAGATCATACTGTAAAGAATTCAAAGGAATTTGTTGATTTCGTCACGACTCAAAGAATTGAAAAGGACGAGCAAATCGTTTCCTTCGACGTCACCTCGTTATTTACATCCATTCCGGTAGATTTGGCACTAGAAATCGTAAAATTTGAATTAGAAAATACGGATGTTTGGTCCGAACACACAAAACTGACAGCTAAACAAATTTATGACTTGGTAAAATTTGTTCTAAAAAACAGTTTTTTCGTATTCGAGGGAAAGTATTATCATCAAATTTCAGGATGTGCGATGGGGTCTCTCGTGAGTGTGGTCATAGCAGAGTTAGTTATGCAAAGAGTGGAAAAAATCACTTTAGAAACGTCACCTGTTCCAATTCGCTGGTGGAAACAATATGTAGACGATTCAAACGCATGTTTAAAACAAGCAGATATACAAGCGTTCCATAATCATATCAATACCATTAATAAAAATATTCAATTCACTATCGAAATACCTGAAGTCCGAAACGGGGAACAGTCCATAGCATTTTTAGATACAGAGGTCATTACAGATTCAGCTGGTTTGGTTAAGGTAAAAGTGTTTCGAAAGAATGCCCATACGGGCAAATACTTAGCATTTGATTCGCACTGTTCAAAGAACGATAAAAAGACAGTAGTTAAAACTTTATAGAGCAAACAGGATAGAAACTGGATAGAGCAAAAAGCATTACATCGGATAACGATCTACAAAAGGACGAAATAAACAGGGTCAAGCAAGTTTTAAGCTTAAATGGTTACAAGACGGCTTTTGTTGATAAAGTTTGCGCACGTAATACAAATACACTGAATTGTGACGACGAGGCTGATAAGCAACGAGGTTTCACTTGCATTCCGTATATAAAAGATCTGGCTGAAAAAGTACAGCATATTTTGACTAGGTTTGGTATCCGCATGGCCTTCAAACCAGTGCGAACTCTGGCTAATGTATTTCAAAAACCAAAAGACATGCTTGAAGAAACACGCAAAAAAGCAATTGTTTACAAATTCAAATGCAAGTCTTGTGCATTCACATATATCGGTCAGACGAAGAGATGTTGGTGTTCGCGCTGGCTAGAACATAAACCTGGAGTAAGAAAGATTACTTCTGCAATAAAAGACCATGCAGAAAGCACGGGACATGATGTAGCAAAAACGGATGTAAAAATCCTTGAAAAAGGTGTAATGGACCAACAAAAGAGACTTTTCCTGGAGGCGTGGCAATCAGTATCGGATAAGGAGTCTGTTAATGTTCACGTAGAGTTCCCCAGCTGCTATTTACCTTTGTTAAAGACAATAGATATAAAAGACGGACAGTATAAAAGCAACTCAGACTAAACCTTTGCCATATTTGCTCTGAAGAAGGCTAGCAGCTAGCAGCCAAAAATTCAGCATTTTAGTCATTTCAGTTGAACGTTTTTTAATAGTTTTATGTTTCCATTTTAGTATGTTTTTAATAAAGTCAGATCAGCTTCAAACGTATTAAAGCCTGTGAAAATGTCTTCTACTGATCGCCTTAACAATATATATATATATATATATATATATATATATATATATATATATATATATGTATATATATGTTTGTATGTATATATATATATATATATATATATATATATATATATATATATATATATATATATATACATGTATACATGTATACATGTATACATGTATACATGTATACACACACACACACACACACACACACACACACACACACACACACACACACACACACACACACACACACACACACACACATATATACATGAAGGAATAGGAAACGCTTTAAATTGTGAAAATTTTACTTCAAGTTTCTGGAGGTGTTCCTCCGTCTTCAGAAATTTTACAATGATTGATTATTCATTAACTAACCTAACTAAAATTGTAAAAACTACGTCACTACTAAGAATGTTTATATTAATTCTAATGGTAAAATGTTCATTATTGCGATAATAGTCCCTCTATGGCTTAAAATTTCTAAAAAGAAATGGCGCTCTATGTCTACATGAAGATGCCAATTCATTACGTTTGTTTAAGGTTCCTAGTTCTGGTCTGCTGATAATAAATGTTTTTTCTAGGTTGCATAGTTGGCATCGTTTTGTCTTGTTACTGTAAGGTTTCGCCCCTCGCAGAATTTCCCATTCTATCTTATAATCTTTCCGTTGGACTTTCAGGTTCCAAATGTATTTACTGAGTTCCGTACTGTTGCGTTTGCTTGCGTTTTTAAACGTGGTTTTATGTCCATTAAATCTTTCCTTAAATGTGTTCTTAGTTAATCCAATGTATGTCTCTCTGCTTTCATTTGTTGTAACCGTGGCTTGATAAATAATTGATTCTCTCAGGCACTGGCCTTTCATAGGGCAGTTGCTTGTACTCCTGCAGTTGCATAACTTCTTAGCACCGTCTGTACTCTCTTTCCCAATACTTTCTTGTTGTGCCCATCGACTATATTCTTCATATTAGGCATACAGCAATAACTCAGTTTCACTGTATTAGTGTTAAATATTTTGTGTAATTTATGTTCCGGGGGGAATTGCTCTTTCACTATCTTGAGGAATAATCTGCCGATGTTAGTTTGGACGTTACTCGAATACGGAGGGTTGTACCAGATGATATTCCTTGTTCTGTTTCTTTTGCTTTTTTCTTCTTGCTTTTGGTATTTTAACTCGTGGGTATATCCGCTTTTCTTCAATGCCTCTTGGTACAATGGCTTCGCGTTGTTAAATACTTCTTCGCAGCTAGAAATTTCTGATAGTCTTTTGTTGATTGCACAGGGGAGGTTTTTTATAATTGCTGGCGGGTGGTTGGATTTTGCATGTATATATGTTGGTATATTGTTTGGTTTTGCATACGGTTCGAAGCTGTTTCTGGCAAGGTTAAACGTTACGTCGAGGAAATTGACAGTGCTTAGGTTAGCTTCGACTGTAATTCTCAAACCATTATCCTTGAATATACTATAAATACTTTTTTTAATTCTTTTTACTTCCTGCGGGGCTGCCTCGAATGCACCCAGACCGTCATCTCTATAGAGCCCGATGTTGTTGCCGTGTTTCGCTTCAATAATGGATAAGATGTAAATACCCACCAGTTCACAAGTTTCGGCTCCATCCCAACTGCCCATCGTAACGTCAAACAATTCTGTTCTTTGGGTTTTTCTCCATGATGATCCCTCGGTATACATGAATGATCGCTTTGCATGTATAATTATGTCTCGTTCCTCTTCAGTGATCTCATCGAATTGCGAGGCGAAGTCAAGCGCCTTATTGAGTAATTCTTCAGTAATTGATGGATAATAATCTACAACATCGAAGGATATGAATCTGCATTTGGGTTTGTTCTTAATATCTTTAAACCAGTCTATCACCTCCGTTGTGTTTCTCCATGTGTTGACCTTGATTTTCTGCCTCATGTGTTTATTTACTCTGTCAAGAATGCATTTACTTATCTTCCCTATTTCAGCTTTAGTCGGGTTTATTAGTCGGTACTTAGGGTTTGTATTGAAGTTCGGCTTATGGTCTTTTATGGTAATGAACGGTTCTTTTTTTGCAGTTATTTCTATTCTATCATCTAATCCTAATTTGTTGGCAATGATTTTCGACTTTTTCTCAATGTTAGTTACTACATTATTGTCAATTTTCTTATACGTTTTAGTTATGTTTTCATGTAATGCTTTTGTATACTTCTCAGGTTCCATACGGTAGAAATTGGTTGTCTTATCTGCTTTGATCAGTATGTCACTTGAGCTCTTGACTGTATTTTTAATGTCGTGGGCTAATTGTTTTTGAAAATCATCTCCTTTCGACCGTTGTTTAAATGTGATATTGCTTACGAGATTTAACATGCATTCTTCGAATTTCTTCAGTTCTTCAATAGCTGGTGGCAATTGACAATAATGTAGTAACTAACATTGAGAAAAAGTCGAAAATCATTGCCAACAAATTAGGATTAGATGATAGAATAGAAATAACTGCAAAAAAAGAACCGTTCATTACCATAAAAGACCATAAGCCGAACTTCAATACAAACCCTAAGTACCGACTAATAAACCCGACTAAAGCTGAAATAGGGAAGATAAGTAAATGCATTCTTGACAGAGTAAATAAACACATGAGGCAGAAAATCAAGGTCAACACATGGAGAAACACAACGGAGGTGATAGACTGGTTTAAAGATATTAAGAACAAACCCAAATGCAGATTCATATCCTTCGATGTTGTAGATTATTATCCATCAATTACTGAAGAATTACTCAATAAGGCGCTTGACTTCGCCTCGCAATTCGATGAGATCACTGAAGAGGAACGAGACATAATTATACATGCAAAGCGATCATTCATGTATACCGAGGGATCATCATGGGGAAAAACCCAAAGAACAGAATTGTTTGACGTTACGATGGGCAGTTGGGATGGAGCCGAAACTTGTGAACTGGTGGGTATTTACATCTTATCCATTATTGAAGCGAAACACGGCAACAACATCGGGCTCTATAGAGATGACGGTCTGGGCGCATTCGAGGCAGCCTCGCAGGAAGTAGAAAGAATTAAAAAAAGTATTTGTAGTATATTCAAGGATAATGGTTTGAGAATTACAGTCGAAGCTAACCTAAGCACTGTCAATTTCCTCGACGTAACGTTTAACCTTGCCAGAAACAGCTTCGAACCGTATGCAAAACCAAACAATATACCAACATATATACATGCAAAATCCAACCACCCGCCAGCAATTATAAAAAACCTCCCCTGTGCAATCAACAAAAGACTATCAGAAATTTCTAGCTGCGAAGAAGTATTTAACAACGCGAAGCCATTGTACCAAGAGGCATTGAAGAAAAGCGGATATACCCACGAGTTAAAATACCAAAAACAAGAAGAAAAAAGCAAAAGAAACAGAACAAGGAATATCATCTGGTACAACCCTCCGTATTCGAGTAACGTCCAAACTAACATCGGCAGATTATTCCTCAAGATAGTGAAAGAGCAATTCCCCCCGGAACATAAATTACACAAAATATTTAACACTAATACAGTGAAACTGAGTTATTGCTGTATGCCTAATATGAAGAATATAGTCGATGGGCACAACAAGAAAGTATTGGAAAAGAGCAAAAAGAAAGAGAGTACAGACGGTGCTAAGAAGTTATGCAACTGCAGGAGTCCAAGCAGCTGCCCTATGAAAGGCCAGTGCCTGAGAGAATCAATTATTTATCAAGCCACGGTTACAACAAATGAAAGCAGAGAGACATACATTGGATTAACTAAGAACACATTTAAGGAAAGATTTAATGGACATAAAACCACGTTTAAAAACGCAAGCAAACGCAACAGTACGGAACTCAGTAAATACATTTGGAACCTGAAAGACCAACGGAAAGATTATAAGATAGAATGGAAAATTCTGCGAGGGGCGAAACCTTACAGTAACAAGACAAAACGATGCCAACTATGCAACCTTGAAAAAACATTTATTATCAGCAGACCAGAACTAGGAACCTTAAACAAACGTAATGAATTGGCATCTTCATGTAGACATAGAGCGCCATTTCTTTTTAGAAATTTTAAGCCATAGAGGGACTATTATCGCAATAATGAACATTTTACAATTAGAATTAATATAAACATTCTTAGTAGTGACGTAGTTTTTACAATTTTAGTTAGGTTAGTTAATGAATAATCAATCATTGTAAAATTTCTGAAGACGGAGGAACACTTCCAGAAACTTGAAGTAAAATTTTCACAATTTAAAGCGTTTCCTATTCCTTCATGTATTTCAAGCTCTGACCAGCAAGGACATTGAGCACTCTATCTCAATCTGAAGAGAAACTGGCTTTGGATATATATATATATACATACATATACATATACATATACATATATATACATATATATACATATATATACATATGCATACATGCATACATGCATACATGCATACATGCATACATGCATACATGCATACATGCATACATGCATACATGCATACATGCATACATGCATACATGCATACATGCATACATGCATACATGCATACATGCATACATGCATACATACATACATACATACATACATACATACATACATATTTATATACATATACATATGCATATGCATATACATATGCATATACATATACATATACATATACATATACATATACATATATGCATACGCATACGCACGCATACGTATGTGTATATATATATATATGTATGTATGTATGTATGTATATATATATATATATATATATATATATATATATATATATATATATATATATATATATATATATATATATATATATATATATATATATATATATATACATATACATATATATATATATATATATATATATATATATATATATATATATATATATATATACATATACATATACATACATATATATATATATATACATATACATACATATATATATATATATATATATATATATATACATATATATATACATACATATATATATACATACATATATATATACATACATATATATATATATATACATACATATATATATACATACATATATATATATATATATATATATATACATATATATATACATACATATATATATATATATATATATATATATATATATATATATATATATATACATACATATATATATACATACATACATATATACATACATACATATATATACATACATACATGCATACAATGCATACATGCATACATGCATACGTACATACGTACATATATACATATATAGGTAAATGTAGTGATAAAAACTATCGTGAGGATGGAATTTAGTGCATACAAAATCGTACGGATAGAGTCCTCAATGCGTACGCAGAGCAGTATAGCACAAGATGAGAAACACAAGTTACTTCATCGAAATTTTACTTACTACAGGACTGTTTCGTATGGCAAGTGTTGAACTTGCCACACTCATCACTCATCATCTGTCATTTACCTGATGAGTGTGGCAAGTTCAACACTTGCCATACGAAACAGTCCTGTAGTAAATAAAATTTCGATGAAGTAACTTGTGTATATACATATATATACATATATATACATACGTATATACATACGTATATACATACGTATATATATACGTATATATAGGCCGTTTGCCGTGACCCGATAATGTGCACTTTCATTAAGCATGTCGTAGAACTGAGGAAACTTGACAGAACATAACTTTTTCAAACACGGGGAGTTTGAATCTGAAAAGTTCCCGCTCCTCCGACCCGCAGTTTTTTTATAAAATCCATTTTAATTCTCACTCTTTTAACACGCTTCAAATAATCTCTCGCCATTTTGAATTCTTCAATATTCCGTTTGCAATCACTCAGAATGGTGATTATTCTGTCCCAGATCCCTCAACTCGCGGTAAATTGTCATCCTAAACGATGGAATTGCTAAAATCATTAATTTTTTAACTCATGTTTGTATATGTGAAGTCCATTTCCACGGCAAAGATGAAGAAATTAGAAGGGATATTAGCAAAAAATTTTAAGACATAATACAGCAGTGCTTACATATGTCTTTATCATAAACAGAACTTGCAGACGTCTACTATTCAGACAAGTTTATTATAATACAAGTAACCTTTAATGAGAGAGCTAAAACCATCCTTGCCATATAAGTCTTTGATACTTTAAAATTGTTAACTAATTATTTATCCTAGGAGGTTATGTACAATTAATGAATGCATGATTAAGGTGGACTATTATTGATTTTACCTATTTTTGGTCAAAGGCAACATTTTTGCTGGAATTATACTTGGCTCTCAAGCACAACACTGCTGATAACTTATTATTAGTTATAGTTTTTTGGTTGGCCGATGCTTTCCTCTGACAAACGATTTCAACCAGCATTGGCAAGGGTGGTTTTAGGTCTCTCAAGTTTACTTATATTACCTGCATCGTCGACTTCTGTGAGTGTTCTATATGATAAAAATAGGTTTAAGCACTGTTTTCTTATGTCTCAATAATGTTTGCTAATATATCCCTTTTGGTAGCTCGTTTATTTCTGCATTTGCCGTGGAAATGGACTTCACAGTTCACACACACAAACATGACTAGCAGCTTTGTAAGGAGCCATGTGTTTACAAAATTAATGATTTTAGCAA
Source organism: Muricea muricata (assembly GCA_963855995.1). Taxonomy (NCBI): domain Eukaryota; kingdom Metazoa; phylum Cnidaria; class Anthozoa; order Malacalcyonacea; family Plexauridae; genus Muricea; species Muricea muricata. The sequence goes on along the minus strand of OY979716.1, from coordinate 51,533,224 downwards.
TTTCATCGGTTAGAATGACAATTTACCGCGAGTTGAGGGATCTGGGACGTAATAATCACCATTCTGAGCGATTGCAAACGGAATATTGAAGAATTCAAAATGGCGGGAGATTATTTGAACGAGTGAGAATTAAAATGGATTTTATGAAAAAACTGCGGGTCAGAGGAGCGGGAACTTTTTAGATTCGAACTCCCCGTGTTTGAAAAAGTTATGTTCTGCAAAGTTACCTCAGTTCTACGACATGCTTAATGAAATTTGTTTTCTAGCCACATTTTCGAACTACGGCAAACGGCCTAATATACGTATATATATACGTGTATATGTACGTGTATATATACGTGTATATATACATGTATATATACGTGTATATATACGTGTATATATACGTGTATATAAACGTGTATATAAACGTGTATATAAACGTGTATATATACGTGTATATATACGTGTATATATACGTGTATATATACGTGTATATATACATGCATGCATGCGTGCGTGCGTGCGTGCGTAGTTCAGTCATAGGATTTATATACCCTATTAATTTTCTTGAGTTTTTTTTCCAATAAAAGTTTGTGTTGATTCTTCTAACGGACACCTGTTGTTCAAAGCAATTACATGTATATATCCTTTAATATCTTGTATCTGCATTAACAATTCACATTACATTAATTTTTCGTTGTTCATTTTTTCATTAGATACAGATGCATCCAAGAATAGGCTTTCCATGCTGTACAAGTTTATAACTGGGGCAAAAAGATTGACACCTCTTGGGTTGGAAAAAACATCACAATCAAGTTTAAACATGGATGCAATCCTGGATGCCGTTGTAGACCAACAGCTGCTACATGTGATCCAAGCATTACTTTCCCAATCCATTTTGATGACGCAAAAGATTTCGAAGCTATGATGGATAGTGCACTGGAAGAGAGCTTTGGCTTTGGATTTGTTTAGGTTTTATTTCTACTGTACAAATGCAAGACTGGTCCATTATACATAATGAGTATTAAAAAACTGTACATTTTTTAATGGGACCACTTTAGAAAAATTTAAGTTTAATTTTGTTTAGATTTGTACAGACACTATGTCCATCAGAAGTAGCCATTTCGTAGACAAGTTACTTGCTACACATGGCAAAAACTTACACTAAGAAATAAGAATATAAGGAGAATGAAGGATTGATATTTCTATTTCAAAAATGTATGCCTGGGCATACCTGTGTTACTTGTTATTTATTTATAGCCATTTGTGGGAATTTCAACTTGGATTTAATATTTGTTGTTAATTATATGCCATTAGAACCTGAAACAAATCTAATGCTTCTTCATGATTAACAGGAAACTGCAGCCCTTGAAAGTCCACCTGGTAATGAAAGTATTCTTGAAATATATTTTCTTCATCGTCACCCACACAAGTTTGTTCAATTTCCAGTAATTTATTTTCCGCAACTTTCATAACGCAGTCAACTGCCCCAAATTTTTCTGGTATTGGATATAAGACATCTGGAAGTCCACCCACTGTTTCGTGGCGAGAGGGTCTTATGTAGTGTGTATTCCAGTACATTTGTACTTCATCCAGTGAATTTTGTAAAAGACCACTAAAGCAAAACCACAAACATTCCTGTGTATATTCATCAGCTAAACTTAGTTGTCTTTCATCAACCATGTCCTTAAAAAACTGAATCCACCAGTTTGTGCATGTTTTCTTTAAGTGTGACCACCAGTTTTCAATCCTCTGGTTCTGTGGAGAAGAACCAAAAACATGTGCTTGCTCTCCACTAAATGGTGCATCATCATCAGCTCGGAGGTAACATTGTGCCCCTGCAATTATCCCATTTTCTGTCCCACAGTCAGTGCGTGTTTGCAAAGGGCACCCTTCATTTTCTCTCACACATTGTAAGTATAATTGTGCAACACACTGAGGTGAATTATTTGACCTGGTGACTTCCAACCACAAAACCTTTCTGCTGAAACCATCAATGGCTCCATGTATCGGGAATCCAAATGGCTTCAGCTTGTCATATCCTGCATAAAAAACAATGTATATAAGTTACAACGTACCTCAAAAACTAATACCATAACAAGTCTGTTTCATCAGATGAAACATTGTGGTAAGTTTTTGAGGTACGTTGTAACTTATATACATTTTGCTGTGTTATTATAGGTGGAAAAAGTGGTGCTGGGAAACTGTGGGTGCAAAATTTATCATCAGTTAAATTTATCATGAGTTACTAGTATTTTCCAAACCACAAACCAACACTAACTTGTAATTAATATATGTAATAATATAGGAAGTAGCGATATGTTACAAACTTAAACTCAATTGCTCCAGCACATACTGTCGATATGCCAGCACTGATTGGGACCGTTTGACACATATGTGCGTCTTTTGAGCATTCTATTTCTTCTCAAAGCGCTTGCTTCAGGATCTAGTTCCTTTAAAATTCTTTGTACAAGCGGTCATGGGACATGTAAATGATGTTTGAGCTTCAGAATATGCCACATCTTTCTGTAACCAGCCAAGCAACCTACACCTCTCATTTCAGCCTGTATTATTTCCCTAACTTGTTCCTCACAAATGTTTTCTGTGCGTTTGGACAAATTGTAAGCTTTAAGTCGTCGCTTAAGAGTTCGTACACTCATGTCTATGGCATGCTAATTCTTAACTAGACAGGTTATCAGACGGTAATTATAACCACAATGAAAATATTTTTCAATGATTTCCTGTTCTGTGTCTATAACAATTTGCAAGTGACAAGTTAGAATGAGGGAGGAAATGTTTTCAAAACTGTATGATCAATTCATAATCACAGTGTCATAATCACTGATTCTATTTTGCATTTGAAAATTGGTAGCAAAACTGATGTCATCACTAATTTGCTTTGGCAACATTGACCATTCAACATAGCATGTTTTTGCTTTTAATTAACCATTTTACTTCTTGTTTTATACTTTACTCCTATGTTTTTCAGGAAGCATTTCTTATAATGCAATGAACAATCTGACCAAGTTTTGTAGCACCTAATTTTTAAAAATCTATAAATGTGTTTTATGAAATAATTTCGTTGCACTCGAAAAATGGTTTTTGAGCTAAAATTAAATTAAGGTAACCCGTGACCGGGTGTTTTTTTAAAGTAACATGATCTTGAATCCTATTGTTGCTATGGCAAAGGATGACATCACATTTAATACCAATTTTTAAATGTTTGATTGTCGCTGCATATATGGTAAGTATACGGATTACAAATTTCTATTTTCAGTACAAAAGCACCATCTCATCAAAGCGTTGATCTAATTCGTGCAACTTCAATATAATTCAAGAAAGTCTCAGGAGCCACCTCAAAAGCGTCCTTTTACTGCGTGTTGGTTTGAAACGTCACACATGCCCTGAGGCGAGTAAGCGTCATAAGATAGTTAAGTGAGATAAGCTCGCGTGATGCTATTATATAGCAAGAGATTACATTAGACTCTCGATAGTCAAAAGAAGCAACAAATTATTCACTATAAGAACAAACGAAAGAGCAAAGAATAGCTTGAGTGACAGAGGAGACCAAAGTAAGACATTATTAGTTCTTTTGTGCTTTGTTATATTAATTGATTTCAAATGATTTGCATGTATTGCGAACAGTAATTGCATGATTATAAGTTTATATTTAGTATTGGGTTTATTTTACTCAGTGTATTTCGCTAATTTCCTTTATAGTTCGAACTCGTCTATCTGTTTTGACTTGATCATTTGAATAAGTATACATCGAATAAAGAATCTATCAATCAATTTGCTGTACATGTTTGAACAATTTCATATAAAGATGAAGTTCGGAACCCTCTCACGCTGACACGCAAACTCAAGTGAAACCTAGTAGGCTTACGATTCGATTTCTATTGCTACGCAAGAGCCTACACTGCGTTAAACATTTGTTATACATACTATAATTTTGTGTACGATCTTACCTGTTATTTTATGACCGCAATTGGGACAAAAATTTCTATTTGGAAGCAGAAATTCGTACGAACACTGTTCACAACTCGCCATTTTGCATAACAAATTACACTAATTAACATTATTAATATCATAATAATTTACGGACCATGCGCGCGCATTAGTTTTAAATTTCTAGGGAAGGTGTCTAAAATTTGTATGGAAGGCATGCATAAATTTTCCATGGAAGGCAGGTTCATTTGTACGGAAGCAGCCTACATTTGTACGGAAAGCAACTACGTTTGTTAGGAAATCACCCGCATTTTTGCAGAAGTCATCTAAATTTTCTATGGAAGAGCCACGCAATTATTTAGAAACTTTCTTTTATTAGGGAAAGCTATTTCAAATACTTAGAACAGGTGTGATTTTTTATGGAACAAGTGTGTCCCTAATGGGCCACCGTATGATTAGCTAAGATGGCAGTTAAGTTTGAAACAGGCAAATTGATCTATCTTAATCATGTGATTCAATGTTTAAGTAGCCTTGCTTAATGCTGTAGGTTATATGATCTTTACGAAAACAAAGAATAATTTCATACTGTTTCTGGTGTTTTTTTAAATTATTTTAAGAATATTGCACAATTAATTATCGCATACCTGATAGCCATGGGGTCAAGTATTAATATAATGGAAAAGTGTTTTTTTCTTGTAGCTATGTCTTTACCACATGTCAACTGACATTCAGGTGCAGATGAAATTTACAGTAGTATCAGTAGTTACATGCCATGTATTTCAAAAATTGTTTGGTTAACATTTTTATGCTAATACACCTTGTTCACAATGATGCCTGAGATGCAGACAAATTAATTTCACATGAAATTTTTTAATTGCACATGCTACATTTTCTAAACCGATCAAACATCTTACATATGCATTTGACACTGATATTGAAACTAGTCTCACTGATATTTTTCTAGACTGTAAACTATACTATTTACAAAATCATGGGTTCTACAACCAAAAAAATTCCCCAACAAATCCTTAACATTAGATATTCATATTGACTACACATGTGTCAGTCTATAAAGCTTTACAGGAATTAGGCTAATCACTTTGCATGGTGTTTAATTAGCTATATTTTATGAACTGTGGTGAAAATATACAAGCAGTATACCTTGCCATATTTTTGCTTCAGAGCAGTACTATTTACCCAGTCATTCACTCATATGTATAACCCTAACTATGCCATTGTATAATTGTGATTGTATTTTCTTAAAGCTTAAAATGTTATATTTTCAGAATTTATTGCTGTAACAACATGACTTTTGTATGCATTATAAAAACTCCAGAACAAGATAATTTCGCTATCACCGCATACTGTTTCTCCATTTGAGCACAACACCTTCTACTCTGATGTATGCTTAGTCTATTGGTAATTTGTAGCTGTGAATTATCAATATGATATAGCGCATGTGCTATATCACATATATATTTGCAATGCCCATGCATGTATTACAATGAATTTCAAACCTTTTGGTCCTCCCCTTCCTAGAGCAAGTACCCTATTGGTGGATTACTAACATGGTATATGAAGCATGAAGGCCATTTTTTCACTTTGCACTGTGTACACAATACATGTATTGCTCATATTTGTAATTCACAGATAGGCACAAGATAGTTTTTACAACAAAAGATTTGTCTTTTATTGTAAAAATTAACCAAATTATTAGTGCTGGCAGGGTTGTCAATACAGATGATAGTATACCATTGTAATGGGCAAATTTGGTTTCCAAAACAGAAGTAGCATATTGAAAAATTTCTAAGAGATGAATAGTTTCACAAATTTTGTAACTAAAATTGACATACAGTACAATATATTGTTTCTATAATCATAGGAGGAATGTGAGCAAACTCAAGACAATATTGATGTAATCAGCAGAGATCTGATACCACTACCAGTGATAACCCCTCTGACTCAGAGGATGAAGTCTGGAATGATATTCCAGAAGATCTGTTTGAGCAAGATGTTTTTTCGCCCCCTCCACTTCCAGAACCTGTAGCAAAGCAGAGAAAACTCCACATTTTCAATTCTATTATCCAGTGGCTCCTGTACTTCTTACTGATTTGGCAAAGCGTGTGTCACTTAAGTGACAATGGATTGTCCTCGTTATTACAATTTCTAGTTCAATTCATGAAAGCAATCAATGCCCATGCTCCAACTGAGTTGTTGGCAGAGTTAATTGTAAAAATCCCCACATCCTTATATATGATACGACAATTCCTTGCAGTGAATCGGCACAGTTTTGCAAAGTATTTAGTTTGCCCAACGTGCACTAAATACTACGAATACAACGAATGTGTTAAAGAGGTGAACGGCCGTCACATTGTTAAAAGATGCACCAACAAATTTTATAAGCGAGGGAAAGTCCATGTGTGTGATGCACAGTTGGTGAAAAAGGTGACATTAAAAAACAACACTGTCAAGTACTATCCTATTTTTTACTATTGCTACAATAGCATCATAAACTCAATAGAAAAACTTGTTCAAAGGAAAGGGGTACCTGAAAAATGTGAGAAATGGCACTCTCAAACGGTGGAAAGTGATTTGCTCGCAGACATATACAGTGGCCAGCTAAGGAAAGATTTCCTTAAGTACAACGATGAAGACTTTCTAAATGCTCCACGGAATTATGGGATGATGCTCAACTTTGATTGTTTCCAACCAATGAAGCATCGAAAAGATTATTCTGTTGGTGTGTTGTACCTTGTTTCGTTAAATTTGCCCCGTTCAGAAAGATTCAAGTGGGAAAATGTTATTGTTGTTGGAATAATTTCTGCAATGGGTTATGAACCTAAACACTTCAATGAGTTCCTTAAACCAGCCGTTGATGAACTAAAAGCATTATGGAAAGGGGTTAGACTTCAATCAAGTCTAAGCACAATACCATTGGTCTTCACAGCAGCATTGCTGTGCACATCATCAGACATCCCCACATCTTGAAAGCTTTGTGGTTTCAAAGGACATAGTGCTCAGTTGGGATGTTCTCGTTGCCTTAAACGGATTCCAGGTTCATTTGGAGAAAAGCAAGACTACTCGGGGTTTGATCGTGATTCGTTGTTAAAACGAACAAATGCAGGCCACAGACAGAAGGCCAAAAGAATTTTAAAATGCAAGACTAGGTCGGAGCAGGAAAAGCTATCTAAGCAGTATGGGGTCAATTACTACAGCGCATTGTTGGATCTTGAATATTTTGACATAATACGATTCTGCTCCATTGACCCAATGCACAACTTATTCCTTGGTACGGCTAAGTATCAATTTAAAATTTGGGTTTCCGAAGGTCATCTTAATGCAACACAGTTGAAATCAATTGAAACTCGGATTGAAAACATGGAAGTCCCTGCTGACATTGGACGACTTCCCAAACAAATATCTTCTAACTACGGATCATACACTGCAGAACAATGAAAGAACTGGACGCTGATTTACTCCTTGTTTGCCCTTAAAGGAGTATTGAATGACCAACAACTTCAGTGCTGGCAAACATTTGTATTAGCTTGCAAGTACCTGTGCAAACCTGTGCTTTCAAGTACGGATATATTAAAGGCAGACAACTGCCTTCTCAAATTTTGTACGAAATTTGAACAACTGTATGGAAAAGCAGCATGCACTCCCAACATGCATCCTCATTGTCATTTTAAAGAAATAATTCTTGACTATGGACCAATACATACATTTTGGTGTTTTAGTTTTGAACGTTATAATGGCATCTTAGGCAGTATACAGGCGAACAACAGATCTATTGAACTGCAGATCATGCGAAAGGTTACGACATTGCAGTGTATGGATAACATGCCTCTGAATCAAGAGTTGCAACCATATTTTGGTGATACTCTATCATCCCTAACTAGCTGTGTCATGAGTAACATGTCTGAAGATGGTAGCATGCTCATGGATGTCAACAACTTATCTGAACTAATAGAATTTTATCAAATGGCTGCAAGCTTCCAACCCTTTAAACACTTTAAATTGGGAAAACTTGTTTGCTGTCTTACTCCCATCACACTACAAAGAAAGTTGCCTTGATCGTGATGATCTGCAAATCCTAAAGAATGTGTACAATGTCATGTTTAGTGACAGAGATATTCGGCTGGAAAATCTTAGCACAACAGGGGCCGGTTGTATCAAAGGCGTTTAGCTTAAACAGTGTTTAGTCGCTATCCAGCGTATAAATTTCCTATCAGCCGGTTAGTTAAACGCAGGATAAAATTGCGTTGCACGAAGCCCATGTAGTACCACGTTTAACTATCTGCGGATAAGCTCACTTGTAACCGGAGTAAACCGGTTTTTCCGCGTTACATGCTGTGTTTCTGTAAGGCGGGAAAAACAAAAATGGACAACAAACGAGCACGAAAGCCGAACTTTTCTTCAGCTGAGTGCACGTTAATATTAAAATTAGCTGAAGAAAACCTTGAAACTATCCGAGAAAAGTTTTCTTCAACCATAAGTAATAAGCGAAAACATGTTGTTTGGGAAAACATTTCCTTAAAAGTTAATGCTCTTGGTGTTGCCAAAAGGAGTGCAACGGATGTGAAAGAGAAATGGAGAGCGATGCGTAATGAAGCGCGAAAAGAAATGAGTCGAGATAAGAATTCGTTGGAAAAACCGGAGCAGGAAAGCCGCCAGGTACACCGAAAGCAACCTCTCAACGAATCATAGAGCTTTTTGGGGACGAACCTAGTTTTTCGGGGATTCACGGCGGTATTGAGTCGGGTAAGTGTTGCGCAATAAATATGCGTATTAAATATTAAATATGGCTATAGGCAAATTTACGAGTTTCTGTATTCTCGTGGTTTCTTATTTATACTTTACATTGTTCCAAATTGGTTTTAAAGTAATAAACAATCCAGCTTTATTCTATGTCTGTGGAGGGCTGGACGTTGATTACAACTAAAGATAACCAGATAAGTACAACTTTGAACTTTCATTTTGTTAAAATTTATGTTTTATATTAACATTGCTTTATTGCTATTGTATTCTTTCAAAGACTGCTAAATGCAAAGTGACATGTCCAAAAACACAAGCGTTTTAGATGTTTCATTTTGAAATAATTCTTGTGTATAATGTAAAATGAAATACCTGTCAAATTGTTTTTTAAATCTAGTCTTTACATATTATATAAAATTTATCTTTAAATTGTTTAAAAATTACTCGTGCTTAATATCATTGCTGCTTCCCTGCACACTAAGTTTTTGTATGAACTAATATTGAAATCTATATGCAACCTATTAAATAGCCATATTTAATATATTTTCTAGGAACTAATGTTTAAACAACTACACCAGAATGTGCAATGAGGCATGATGTAAACAGCATTGAATCCAGCTCTTCCCTCTACATGCTCGATGAAGGTATAAACAACAATGATTCATTGGCATCTGAATCTGATCCATTCCTAGAGATACCCGATCCCTTGGTCCCAGAGGTAGATATACCTGAAGTACCCCCACCTGCCAAGAAATGCAGGGTAAGTACACAGGACATCCAAAAAATGCAGCTGGAGGTACTGACTTTGGAGAAAAAGAAAATAGAATTAGATGTGGGAAATATGCAGCTCCTGAACCAAAAGTTGAGGCTTGAAATTAAAGAGCTGTTGGCGAAAAGCCAGCCTATCAGTTTGGTTGTTCAAAGTGACAATTAATTTCACTGTTACAGATCTAATTTCTGTTGCCTTTGTTCCCCCTTCCCCTAAAAAAATTCATGGCAGTTCATAATAAGGAAAGGTCTTAAAATTTTTTTCTTGTGCTGTTATTTATGTTATTTATGAGTTAAGAGAAGGTAGCAATTGAGCAAAAGAGAATAATCTATGCATTCTTTATATGTATCCTTAACAAAACATGATGTGATGCATGGAACAGAAATTTTATGTTCTATCAAAATTATTATAAGCGAAGTAGTGAAATGAATTTGAGCTGCAAACAGTGGAAAGTGGATTTTGTGTGTTAATGGTTACTTATAAATTTGTATAATAATACACTGTTATTAAACTATGAATGCCACATGTAAATATTTATTTCAAAATTTCTCAGGATAATGTAAATATTTCTTAAATGCATGTACAGAATTTACAATGTTGTTCAAAAATATCAAAATTAGTGAGAAACGTTCAACATAAAGTCAAATATATATATATTTAAAATCAAGTTAATTATTAATCAAACTTGCTATACATTGTCTCATTGAAAGTATGTGTTAGTAATATGGGTCCTTACTGCATGCCCGGTTTCATTGCCCACAAAATGATCATCCTCTTCATTCCAGGGCTCATTATCCTCAAAATTGGGCAAGGGCTCATTGTTGTCTATTGCAATATTGTGCAAAATGCAACAAGCAACAATTATGGTGCAAACCCTGTCAGGTTTCATTCGATTCTCAGAATGCAACACATGGAACCGTCGTTTGAGAACACCAAATGATCTTTCGATCAATGATATAGTTAAAACATCTCGAAACCTTTTTTGACAGTTGGGGAAAGAGCTGAAAAATGCTAGCACAAATATGATCAGAAATACAGCTAATTGAATTAAGGTTGACATTGACAATAGTCAAATGTACAATATGAGCAAAAAAGAATGATGGAAATAATCACAGTTTTACATTCAATTTATATTTACATAATGCTAAAATATTATAGTTGTAATCCTGCAAATTTGCTGATGTGTTGATCTTCTTTTTAAAACTACATTTTCCCCACCATTCTTTGAATGCTCATATTGCACATTTGACTATTGCCAAAGTCAACCTTAGCTGTATGCACACACATTGCAGACCAGTCCTGTAATACGGTTACTGATTTTGTATTTTGTATTTTGTACTGTATATTGCCCCCATTGCCTGTTAGCAACCCCACCGGACCCAAAATGCAAAACAGAAATCAAAACCAATTGTACTACGTTTAAATATTCCTTGCACATATTTTCGATTAATTATTATGACCTTTAGAAATGCACTGTAAAATATGCACAGCTAAAAACTACAAAATAGGTTGCCTTAAAAATAGCATCAACTGCATGTGCACGCAAGTTTTGTTCAAGTAGTAAAATCTCAAGGACAGTTTCAGGAAATAAATATTGATGATAAAAAAGAATTATAGTTTTGAATTGTACAACAACCTTAGATATACAATAAAACTACATACAACTTTTGATGTGTTTTCAGGGATAGTATTCTAGTTACATTCAGTAACTGTACAGTGCAAGTTTGCTTTATTGGCATCGGTAATGACTATGATGTAATTTTGAGCAGTTGTGAAATTATTTCAACTGTACTTGGGTGCTTTTCCGGTGTGCCATCTATGCATTGTTTTGCTATGCTCTGCAGTTCACGTGATTTGTGATAAAAACATACAAGTGAAATAACCTGGCCGAAGGAATATATATCACTGGCTGCAGATTTGGGATGACTTCCCCACACAACTTCTGGTGCAATGTGTTTGTATTTTCTACTGTATTTCTCTTTTTCTTTCTCAGTCAGTTTATACTTTTTTGCCTCACCAGACTTTTTTGCTTTGCCAAAATCTATTATTATGGGCATGTATGAACCACATGCACTTCTGATCACAATATTGTCACTTTTTATATCACCATGGATATACCGTTTACTGTGGATATGAGAAAGAGCTTCAGATATTTTTCCCAATAAGCTTGCCCATTGTAATACATTCAGTGTCAACCTACCCTTGAGAGCATTTGCTAACGTCACACATTGGCCATCAATTCCATAAAATTCAGTAACAAGGATGTAGGGCTTATTTTGCACATTCATACCAAAAACAAATGGTAAACCTAAAACAAAATCTTTCGGTAAAACAGATTTTAACCCACTGTACATGTACAGAATGTACAGTACCCTGAGATACTCAACTTTACTATATGACCCTTTCAAACACCAGATTATTTTACTTAATGCCACATGATTTTGATTTTACTTCTCAGTGTTTAATTTTTTGACCTAATGCTATATCTGGCCCTGTGTGTACTTAACTGATTGTTCATTGTTTAGCATGCTTCAAATCAAAAGGAATAAATAGGATGGAGTGTAGTCACTGGCTCCATCAAGAAGCATTAAAATTTAGCATTTCAATAATGTACAGTACTTATACTGTTACAGAGGTGGATCTTGAGCATTATTTGAGAGGGTGCATATTCATATATTCAGGTTCTGCCCGACCAATTTCTTTTGAAATCAACCTTATTTCAAAAGAAATTAATCGGTCAGAACCTGAATAATATGAATATGCACCCCCCCCCCCCCAATTAACGCTCTAGATCCATCACTGTACTGTTATTAACTTTACTTTACAGTACTTATGTTTATAAGTATTAACTTCTCTTGCTAAGCAAAGTTGCGTGGCCTAACTGTCCCAATAGTCCATCAGAAATGGGGGGCTGGGGGAGGGGCTTGAGCCCCCCTCCCAATAATTTCAATCTTTCTAAGGCAGAGCAAAACACCCAGACTAGAAAAGTGGGAACCTAATTCAGATTTATAATAATTCTGGTTTCTACTGTTGCCAGCCCCCCAATATCAATATGCTTCAGATGGCCTTGAACTATTGTGTGCACAAACAAGCTAGAAACAAGTGCAACAAATTACACAAGGCAGCACCAGGGCATTAGCATGTATAAAAAGAAAGATGATTGGTTGTTAATATGAACATAGTATACATCATCGTTTTGGAATTGAGACTGAGACAATGTTAAGTATTCACCTGGATGATCAAATGTATTTATCATCATTGCTTCTTTCTCCACATCTGATGCTAAGGAATTCTCTTTATAGTACTTCACAGCAACAACATGGCCTCTATACTCTTTTTTCATACATGTTCCAAATTTACCTTCACCAATCAAATCATCAATGTCTTCATTAATATCTTCAATATTTTCCTTTTCAATCTGATGTACATTTCTAAAATTATTCAAACAAAGCATTTTTACCTCTGATTCACCTGGTGGCCACTTAGCTAACCACTTGACTGGTACGATGTAAACACTATTACTATATAAAACGATCTAAACAACATCTCTGAAGAAATGTTTCATGCTGATGACCAAGCAGCTGGAACATACATTTCATTGAATTTTTAAGTGCCAAAGGGACAACTCAAGTTGGACCAGGTCTTTAATATGGGCATTCACAAGGAAATGATTAAAATTTAGGTCTCTGAAATAGGATTTGCAGTCTTCTGACAGCACATGGGCACACAGGTTAGTATTGATGAGACATTTTGTCACAATTTGTTACATGCTAAACATAAATTATATAAGACATTCCAAAGATTTATCAATTATTACTAATTAACAATTTTTTGTTTTTAAAATTGTGCTGAGCTGATTACCAGAATCAGACACTGATGAGCTTAATGACACCAGTTTGTATTAATCCAATGGTTAGCACTGATACCTTTGAATAGCTATCTCTTGTAATAAATCATTAGGACAAGCAATCATGCCATGATCTGAAACATATTTTTGCTGACATGAAGAAACGTTACGACAGGAATTTCTCTAGGGATTTGGCAAATTTCTTCATGCTCTAAACAGGACTAAATGCACATTGGGCTATTGCAATTTTAATCCCATCTCCCTTCTGGAGTAATCCTTTGTGTGTAAACCCCCAAAGGCAAGTTGCACAATAAACTAATCCTCAGTATAATCTTCTCCCCCTAGGAAATTGCCTACAGGGCTTTTTTAAAAATGAGTGTACATAGACAAAATTCTATGATGTAATCTCCACCCCCTTTTGAATTTTTAGTAATTGCAATGCAGGATACTTGGTAATCAATACCAGTGATAGCAGCAATATCAATTACTGACCTGGCAGTAGCGTAACCAGCCTGACGATTTAGTCCTGCTGTGCAAATATTTTTATATTCAATGATTATGAAAACAATCAATATCTAAAGAAATGAATAATGATAATACTTTGAAATTTGCATGGCAAGACTAAATTGTCAGGCTGGCTACGCCACTGTGACCTGGTATTGTTCAACAGCACCCTTTTTCACTTTTAAAAGCTGGTGAACCACCAGATATTCAAATGCTTCAGTTTCTGAATAATTCCTTGTCTGTTACTTATAAAAAATTGGGTTGGGTACAATGGTAGCCGCTACCAGCAAAATGAGAAATGATTTCATGCATTGAAGACAATTTGTGGGTTTATTTGGTATTAAAAAGGGATTGGTATTGACAAACAGGAATTTCCCCTTTCTTTCTACCCCCTATGAAATGTTCCTATTCTTTCCATCCTCTCAAAGGGTTTTGACTGTACCCCTTCCCCTGATAATTACATTTTTCATAACAACCCTTCCTAGAATGTCAACTGAAGTTTTCTGGGTGAGAGGCAGATTTAAACTGCGATAGGTCATTGCATATAATTGTGAAGTAAATGGTATAATAGTTTTCAGTTAGACATTTTAACATATTTGTAACATTACTCACATGGTACTTGCACTACGCAGCATCTTTTCCTTGTCCCACAGACGCCAAAAATCAACTGCACGTTTTCTTTCTTTGTGTACTCGTACGACAAGCTTTTTTATCTTATCTTCTTGTTGGTAAATGCTTCATGTATTTTTCGTTCTTGTTTACATTTTTTTCTTTTCTTGACATTGTTTTGTATTTCTCCTGTTCCTTCATATTCCTTTTGCGTCGAATTTCCTCGATTGTGTTGGGCCGAGAAAGGCGACGTTGCTTCGCAGATGTCTGCTCTTTCTGAGTCACTGGTGGCAATGAGATTTCTCCCAGATCGTGACGTATCCCAACTGTAGCAAGTGCGCCACTCGCTGTGTGGAATGTTGAGTTAAAATGCACCATTTCAACCGACTGTGCGTAAGCTCATACCACCAGGTAGTCAGAAAAGATGCTTTAAATCGTGCTCGCTCCGTCCCTCGCTGAACCAGAATGATGTCGATTGTCAGTGTAAACAATAAGTGGAACCAAAATTCGCACGCCCGCGTTTTTTCCGGATATTGCTTCACTGATTGCTATATTATCAATCCCCCTCCAATCACCAAATAATTATTCAACATTTGACGCAAATATGGTGTATTTTGTTATGAATAACTTCACAAGAAATTTTAGTTTGGTCAATAATAATGTAGATTGTTGCTTTACCGAGAAATTGTTATGGCCATATGTGTTGGACTGTTTCTTGCTTTTAGCATGTGAATCAGCATCCATGTGGTGCTGTCTCGTTCACGTCCAATGAGAGGCATTTTGCTCATTCCTGCCTAATTTTGTATATCTGCATGACAGCTCAACCGTCCAATTCGTTCAAGGTTCACGTTTGAGTTAGTTTAGTTTCAAAAGACACAGTAAAATCAGATCGTCATGGCCATTTCTTTGTCAGACCAATATGTGCTTTTGTCGCAAAACGTGGTAAACAAAAATAGACTTTTACGAGAACAAATGAAAAATACTGTCGACCAGACAAAGTCGTCCTTGGACGAAATCAAGAAGAAGGTTGACAACATCGAGAATCTGCCTCTTGGAAGGAACCGAGTCTGTCAAACAGGACCAGCCAGGTCTATTCTTGTTCCGAAGTTATGTAGGGTAAGTTTTCATTAATTTCTAAAATCTTATACTGTAACATTTTTGCAATACTGCAGCTGTGTTCATATTGAAATGTCGCATGAATGGCGTTGGAACTACAGACATGATTCAGAACGAACATGGGTACATGTCGTCATGGATCATGACCAGACTGATGTAATTTCAGTTGAAACTACCCCAGGAAACGGTTAACGAGATCTTGCTATTAACATCAATTATTTTATCATAAAAAGAAGTGAGTCTTCTTATTTTAGGCTGATTATATGAACGAGGTGACTTGCCTAGTTAATTGTTTGAATTGAACGACATCCAAAACGAGCCTAAGGCTAAGTCAGGAACTGATTTTAAAATATGTGTATCAGAGTATACTTATTTATTTTACTTATTCAGTCTTTAACCCACTTTGGTCTATAACATAGACACAAGATGCTATTTGCAATGTTTGGTATTTTTACAGAACGATGTTCGTCGTAAATTGAAAACGTAGAAAGCACATGATAGTAATTTGTCATTCAAGTTTGAGGAAAGGTAATATTTAAGGATATACATAAGGATATTTCTAGTCTCTGAACAGCAAGGAAAATAAGCTTTGTTTACAGAGTAGGGTATTTGAAATATAGCAAGACAATTCTGAAGTGTTGTATAGATCTACAGAAGCACACGTTTGTAGTTTGCGTACATATATCTAATATATCGGTGCTCTATTTGTTTTAGTATCGACTCGCAGCATAACAACATGTTGTGCCGCAAAGTTTCTGAAGAACTGGCTCATGAGTATGGGGGAACGGAGAAATGCCCATGGTCGTCCGTTCTAATCAAAGGTCTTTTAGAAAGATGCTAAAATTTATTTCAGCCTATGTCAAAATCCCCCATTGTGCGGGGATGTTAAGGGAGTTTTTTTACCTCGTGGCATGATGCAGAAAATAGCGCCAAACATTTAGCATCAGTTGAACAATTTCTAAAAATATGAATATAATTGTAGCTGAAAGAACATAAGACACAGAACTGCACGTATACATATATTTATTAGCTAATCTCTGTAAGTTGTTTGCTTTTGCCACCCACACAATTGAACTGCCAAAAATTCAACACATTGGATCCGGATACCCCATGGCGATGGCGATGGCGATGGCGATGACAGGCATGAACAAGAACTGTGCAAACATCCCATAGTGGGCTGCGCACATGGTTAAGAATTTAAAATTTTGTAACAAAATTTTGTCTATTAAAATAAAATAACATTAAAAAACATTCATTTAAAATAACATTATAATATACATGTTATGAACCAAGCTTTTTCGTTGGTTGAAACGCGTGCTCAAAAACACGATTGAGCACAGCCAATGAGCGGGAGAATATTTTTCTCTTTTTTTGTGTAAATTGTATATTACGGAAGCGTTTTTCATGAGTTGGCGTGCTCAATCGAGTTATTGAGCACGCCAATTCATGAATAAACCCTTAAATTTAAATTGGTAGAATTTATGTAGCTCCCTTCCTTGTGAGATATATTCATTATTCAAATGCCCCACTGTGTGGCGGTGTTTGAGTGTCAATGAGATTGCTCATTTCATGACATATAAGAATGTAAAATAAGTAAAACTACACTTGCATGTGTGTATGTTGTGATTTAAATTCATGTCTGGTAATTTATGTGTAATATTTTAAAGTGCATATAACCCCAATTTTGTTTTTAATGAAATCTGAAAGATTGTGATTTTAGAAGATTTTTGGCAAAAAAATTTTTCCATTTGGATAAATCCCCTGGCTGCTAGCCCAGGGAAAGTTCGACTACGTTTGGTTCCACGCCGCGTCATGTAGGAGATTGGGGAGAGCAATATCTGTGGCGTAAATTCCGGACAGTGCATGTCAGCTTAGCTACACTTAGCTTCGGTCAGCTATTATATGTCATCAGTATACTGGTTTAGATTACGCTTTCGAAGTATTTTGGATTAAAATAAGTTTTAAATATCAATTATTGGTAAATAAATCGTGAAATGTCTTCAAGTGCTTGTGATTACGAGTCTTCGTACAATTCCGATGGGCCAGAACTGAAGGATTATTCCGACTACGAGGGTGAAATCGAACCATTGTCCGAAGATGAAAAGTTCGAAGATGAGATAAAAGTTCGACAAATTCAGGTCCTGATTGGAGCAATGAGGAAGGTGCTTTGTGCGCTGATGATTCTGTTGCTGATGTGCAGAATGGACTGCCCAGTATGAGCGGGAGATGCAGGGAATCAGAGACGAAGAAAAAAGACTGAAAGATCGACTTGATGGGGATATAGAACTGAGTGAATGGTATGGTATTCATACTTTATGTAATATGAGAATTGATTGTTTTTTATGTTTTGTATACACACTAGATGATAACTATGAAACGTTTTCACAGGTGCAAGTGTGGAAACTGTAGTTTGGACTTGTTACAAAATGTATCTGAGTGTAATTGTTGTCGTGAGCTACAAGCCTGTATTGATGCAATGGAGATGGGAGAGGTTTTACAAGATTTTCCACCTAGTACCAAACTCACGTATATAACGGAACACCCAGGATTTGCCCCAGTATGTCTTCAGAAATGAAGCCTAAAGCAGGGTGCGTGGAAATATAAAACAAAAGGCAACAGACGATACAAGCAGATTAAATCTGAAGAAAGGTAATTTGCTGAAATATATATTTTGTTGACTTGTCCTTTCTGAATATTGATGAATAATGGACATGCTATTGTTTGTTAACCTTCAATCAATTCTAGCCCAGTTGTATGGGAATTTAATATTTTTTAAACTTTTGATTGCCTTTAATACCAGCCTTGCATAACTTTATGTTTTTGTAGATATTTCCATAGTGTGTCATACAGAGAATTTTCTCGCATGGTGTATGGTGTGCTAGGAACAAAGAGAATACCATTGCCTGCCTGTGTTTATTACGCAATCAGGAAGCAATTCCCATTGAGCAAGGATGAACAATACACAGGATTTGAATCTGACGAAGAGGAAAGCTAATTTTTTGTACTCAATGACCATCGTAGCATTTATATTTACAAATTTTGACAATCCAATGTTTGTCATGATAATTCACAAACTCTGTCTCTATAATTATTCCTAGGCTAGTAACATTTCATTGTAACTTATCAGGTACATATTGTATAAACAGCTTCATACCCAGGTACTGCATGTTTTAGAGTTATTGAGATCTCAATAAAAGATTGGAGCACTTGAATATGAGGCTATTAGGGTATTGCATATAAAAGGTCATTAGGAAACTTGGAATGAAATCTCAGGTTTTCTATTTTGAGAGAATCATAAAAATGATATGTACGAATTTCATGATAACCAGAATTCTTACCCTGGGTAATAGGTTAATGCTGATTATGTAACAAGTCCCCTAATTTAATTACTAGCCTGTTTTTAGTGGGTTAGGCCACTTCTCTCATAATAGATTGGATATATAGTTTCTATATGTAAATTTTATTTCCGGGGACCAGCCTGTGTGATACAAATTTGTGTAGAAATACCAAACAGGCAAAAAGCATAATTGATTTTCCAATTAATGTAGAATTAGGTGTTACCTTTGACACCCTTCAGTCTACTATGAGATCAGTGGATTAGGCTTATAAAATCACTTTTGAGTGTCCAGCACAATATTGTTAAATCACATTCTAAAGTAATATGCACATAAACTATGTACAAGAAAATTGTAAAAAGTGTGATTTAATGATGTGCATACAGCAGAGTAACTAATGCTACAATTGAGGGTAAATATTCCATTTTTTGTTCTGCCTGATTTTATTGTTTTTAAAATAGTCTGTGAGCATGAATATTTCAATATTCATCACAAACACCCCAGTAATTAATGGTAGTTACACCACTGCATACATATGTAGGGAAGTGCACTATTCCATTGTATGTGTATAAAAACAAAGGGTTTTTTTAAATGAACAAACTAAGTTGTTATTGAGTCATAAACATTAAAGTTATGTTTTTTTTTATTCTTTGGGCAATGAGCAACATTTTTGTGCCCTTTCATGGGCTGTTTGCGCACAGTACATTTAGGTGGCTGCCTTTCTTTTTTTGCAATGACTTGGGACACTGTGAAAGTAAGGTAAATGTTCTGGACAAGTAATTCAAACAAGCAATTAATGAATATACAAGCACAGTATACCTGGTGTGGTTGGAGGGACATTTTGAGTCACCATCTTACTCCTAACTTCTCTCTTTTCTAAAGCATCACCTCTTGACTGCTTCTCCATCATTGTATTCATGGGCGGTGGTGTTTTGTCCTTTAGCTCTTTGGCTGCAGCCTTCAGTTCATCTTTGCTTGCTCCCATGAATGTTTGAAAATATCTTCTACATAACCTAAACAAATTGAATGGTATAAAAAATATGTATAATTGTTATATTCCAATATGTACTAGTCTAAACAAAATAAATAACATTATTTTGTACCACATTGGTACATTTCAACTTACTGAAATCCTGTTTTATTGTGACATTATGTACTGTAGCCTCGCCATTTTTGAACTTTGGGTAGGTCACTTTAATTTGCTTTGTTTTGTCTTTTTTGCCTTCCCTTGTTTCTCTGTGTAAGTTAGCGTTGAAATGTACTACAGCCAATATGTGCCTGCAGGTAAAAAATGATATGTTGCAATCTGCCAAAAAATGGATAGCTGGTCTATTTGTCCACCTTGTTAACTTATAAAGCCATATTACATACTCATGCTCTCTTACTTGTCAAGAAGAGGGATCTAAAGTTTAACGGATTGTGACAAATTAGACACAGGACACTGAAAATAATAATAATAGTACACTGATTGTCAGTAATACTAGCTGCCTTGTATATATTGATTGTAGCTCAAGCTGCTTCCGACAGCCTTGTACAGTACAAAGGCTATTGCAATTTTGAAGTACCTGCAATACATTCCTCTGTATGAATATGCCAGCATCTTGGGAGCAAAATGATTCAATACAGAATGGAAGCCCTCCAAGGAACTTGTCTGGGCAAGTGGGGAAGCTTTCTTAATGGATTTCACCAAGGTTGCTTTCGTCAATGCTGTGCAAACCCTTTCATGCACAACAGATCCTGAAACAATTCAAAGAAAAGAATATCAACTACATTTTCTGACCTGCTCATTTTTCTACAATTGGATTTTCTACATATGGCCAAACCTCAGTTTTCTTAGGATATAATTTGATTATACCTGGTATGAGCCATTTCTTTGGACCAATTTCTCCATGTGCACACTTGTTAAATACTGGGTCTTCCAGGTCAGAATGCTTGCTTACTATGTGGCTCATGAATGCCTTGAATTTTGCCCATATCACAATGCCATTACCATCATTAGAAGTGGCACTCCAGTGAAGATGGTTCTCACAAGGTCTAATCCACTCTGCTACTACTTCAAAACCCTTTTCTTTTGATAGTTTGGTGAGAACTTTTCTTATTTCTAATTTAAAATATAACATGAATACAACATTTACGATAAAGTAACACAACTACAACTCATGACTACAACCACACTAACAAAAAATCAACACAAAAACATATGAAAGGCTTAAGGTCAGACACAAAAGTTTTAATTCCGACAATATCCTAAAACGTTTTCAACTTTTTGATATGCCAAAGGATAATGGCAGGAATTGCTTACTTTTTGTGATATGCCAAAGATCAAAATAATGAATGATCTTTCTTAGGATTTCTTTCATATGTTTTGGCAATCGCTGTATGCCGATCAGATATGAATGTGGTGATGAGCAGGTTACATGCATTAAGATGTTCCATACACATCTTAAAGGCCTGGAATTCCATCGCAGGACTGCTTCCAGCTTGGTTTCTCTATAAATTATTATACAAAAAATACTATAAAAAGTAAAGATGATTTAAATTGATTTATGCCATAAATTAAAATGTGTTGACTGCTGCTACTCAATGTATTTTTTTATCATAAGATGCTATATGTCCATAATTGGAAGTCTAGTAATTAGACCATAAAAATAATTAAGTTCAAAAGAAATTGATTGTGGAGAGTTCACAGAAATATATGGATATAGACCCTAAAGCTGATAATAAAACTAGCACAATCATAAACAAATTTCAAAGTAAACTCTATCAATTTTAATCATTATGGATGGCTTATGTAAAAATCTCAAATATTTCATTCTCATTTCTGTCAGTATGATTTTTGAATTCTTTAACAATCATGTTAACACCTGGATAATGTCAAAATGTATTATCATAGGACTTGTGCAGCAAAAGATAGTATAAGCACAAAATTTGGCACTGTGCCCCATGCTATCATGCCTTCCATCTCCTGCAACCACAATGCCATCACCAAGCTGTTTCAATTTATTAATCCTTGACTTTTGGTAGTTCTTCCAGTAAATCAGAATAGTTGGGAAAACTTTCTCCTAGAAAGAATATATATGAACGGCATGGTGGAAAAGACGGAGTACAGAGTCACAAAGTACAGAGTCACGGAGTACGGAGTCACAGAGTACGGAGTCACGGAGTACGGAGTCAAGACGGAGTACGGAGTCAAGACGGAGTACGCAGTCTCTCTGTAAAGTGTGTTTCTAGACTTGGCGGTGATTTTTAAACAGACTCCGTCTTTTCCACTTTATGGGGGCATAAAGTGGAAAACACGGAGTCCGTCTGTAAAGTGTTTCCCCAGACCTGGCCGTGACTGTTAAACAGACTCCGTCTTTTCCACTTTATGGGGGCATAAAGTGGAAAACACGGAGTCCGTATGTAAAGTGTTTCCCCAGACGTGGCGGTGAATTTTAAACAGACTACGTCTTTTCCACTTTATGGGGGCATAAAGTGGAAAACACGGAGTCTGTCTGTAAAGTGTTTCCCCAGACGTGGCGGTGACTTTTAAACAGACTCCGTCTTTTCCACTTATGGGGGCATAAAGTGGGAAACACGGAGTCTGTCTGTAAAGTGTTTCTCCAGAAGTCTTGCTGACTTTCACATGGAAGCCAAAAATTTTTTTAAAGATCAAGCTCTTTTTTAGACAAACTATTTTTTATTTAGATGAATGAATCAATCGATAAGCTGTTAAGTTGAATTGTTCCTTATTGTTGAGACTACATGGCGCATATAATTGCAATATAATTGATACATTTTTCTAAAAACTGTTGACTGATTGACTAGTACTGTTTAATAGACTACATGGCGCCTGTGTAAGCTACTCGCTTGTGACACTGACGGCTTCTTATACATGCTTGTGATTCCCATGGACAATGTGAGGTGAAATTGCTGGATTTTAACTAGATAGTATGGCTTTTAAACTGCTACTTTGCGTGATTTACCGTGACAGATTACCAGCGATCTGCCATCTTTCGATTATGAAGATATCGCCGATGAAAAACCGATCGCAAAAGGAGGTTTCGGTTTTGTTTACAAAGCCAACTATAAAAATAAAACGGTCGTTATCAAGAAGATCACAAGCGAATCGTCAAGCGATGAAGATTTGTTTTTGAAGGAGGCGAAGCTCATCAATTTTTTGAGACATGTTAACGTTGTTGGCTTCATGTGATTGTGCACCTTGCCATGTGCAATAATGCTAGAATATGTTGCTTTCGACTTCTCACGTTTTGGTCATTCGAAGCTTAATACAAATTTGGGCGATTTCCTCAACTATATGGACCGAATCGACGGGTTTGAGAATAAAAGTCACCGCCACGTCTGGGGAAACACTTTACAGACAGACTCCGTGTTTTCCACTTTATGCCCCCATAAAGTGGAAAAGACGGAGTCTGTTTAAAATTCACCGCCACGTCTGGGGAAACACTTTACAGACAGACTCCGTGTTTTCCACTTTATGCCCCCATAAAGTGGAAAAGACGGAGTCTGTTTAAAATTCACCGCCACGTCTGGGGAAACACTTTACAGACAGACTCCGTGTTTTCCACTTTATGCCCCCATAAAGTGGAAAAGACGGAGTCTGTTTCAAATTCACCGCCACGTCTGGGGGGGCGCTTTACAGACTGACTCCGTGTTTTCCACTTTATGCCCCCATATAAAGTGGAAAAGACGGAGTTTGTTTAAAAGTCACGGCCAGGTCTGGGGAAACACTTTACTGATGGACTCTGTGTTTTCCACTTTATGCCCCCATAAAGTGGAAAAGACGTAGTCTGTTTAAAATTCACCGCCACGTCTGGGGAAACACTTTACAGACGGACTCCGTGTTTTCCACTTTATGCCCCCATAAAGTGGAAAAGACGGAGTCTGTTTAAAAATCAC
This sequence comes from Muricea muricata, assembly GCA_963855995.1. NCBI lineage: Eukaryota > Metazoa > Cnidaria > Anthozoa > Malacalcyonacea > Plexauridae > Muricea > Muricea muricata. Next base: position 51,509,460 of record OY979716.1, on the reverse strand, counting down.
CGCCAAGTCTAGAAACACACTTTACAGAGAGACTGCATACTCCGTCTTGACTCCGTACTCCGTCTTGACTCCGTACTCCATCTTGACTCCGTACTCCATCTTGACTCCGTGACTCCGTACTCCGTCTTTTCCGTACTCCGTCTTTTCCACCATGCCTACATGAACACCATATTTCTTTAAATATAGCATTAGTCAGTCTGGTACTGCGATAGTAATGAAGCTTTCAAACTATCTTGGTACCAGACACTTACAACACTTAACCTTTGATGTTTGAAAAATATATTGAGGGAAACACATCTAACTCCCATATGTGCACACATATTGACCATTTTTGTTGCTGATCCACCAGCGAGTACAACTGCCAAGGGCAACAGGAAATTACCAGCATGAATCAGTGACCCAGGGAGGAATGGCTGACTATGCCATGTCGATTCCTTTTTACATTTATCATTGTGACACCTGGTTTTTACCGTAACATTCGTTCCACTCTCAGTTATTTCTACTGCTGGATTATCAGTTTTGCAAAATGAGCAAAACTGAAAAAGCACCAATAACTGAGATAGGAAGGCAATGTATTTTGGTTCAGACCTGATGTTTGTGCCCTCAAGAAAAACTCTGGAAAGAATGAAAATAAAATGAAATGGATTTACATTGCATTCCCTTCTATGGAGGGGGGGGGGCTTGCTACATGTAAGTAACAAAGATTTTAAAGTTGTCATGTATTATACTCAATGCATACATATTGCACCCAAGAAGGGTTGGACTATGAAAGAGACTAAAGTGCATGCTACAAGCACACAGGAAATCATCCACACATGCCTAATACAAATATTTTATACTCACCCAGTTCTCTTCTCTTCATCACTTTCCATTTCTGATTCTGTCGTCTCTGTCTCATATATTGAGCCACCATCATCCTTTTCTTCTGATTCACGATCATCTTCCTTGTCAACTGCAGTTTCCATTGGCTCACCAGGTACATCTGTCTTTGCCTCTGATTCAACATCTAACGGCAAGCTCTTTGACTTTAAAATGTCTTCTTCCAGTTTTTGCACTTAAATACAAAATTACAAAATAATCTGAGCTTGTTGCCAGAGTTTGCATATTTGACACACTTCTGACATACTCATACGGGGTGAATTAGAAGGATTTTAGATGGAGATATAGTATTAAAAAGTCAAGAAACCTTTTTTTCGTAATTTCCTTATCTCTGCTTTTCGCTTTTTTGAACCTCCCTTCAGAATCTTGACTGAATTCCTTAGCTTCCTGTTTTCTTTCTTTAATGTGGAACAGTTTGGACAACTGTCAGGTGTGGGCACACAGTCGGCAACCTGCGATGGTGGTAGAGATGACAGATCTTGTGCTTGATCAGACCGCACTACTTCGACATCAAGGGGTTCCGGTTCCGACATGGGTTCATGTTCCTCAAATGTCTTGCTGCTTTCCCCGACCTTTTTCCTTGCTGCTTTTTCCTGGCGTTTAAATACACTTGCACTTTCTATAGAGGTCGATTTGGCTTTCCTCACAATCTACAAATACATTTCAAAAACCATTGAATTTAATTAAGTCTGCAATTTGTAAAAGCCATTCTTGTAAATAACTGTATTTTATATTGAACAAAGTATCCGATTACTTACCATTCTCTTATCTCTTGCAGTTGGCTGTTGTTCTTCGGTTGACGATGGATAAATTGTAGGAAAACTAACCATTCCTATTTCATCGCGTTTTAACCAACGATTTGCTAAGCTTCCTTCTTCTCCGACATTTGCATAATAATGCGAAAAATCTTCAAGCTTAAAGTGCTTGGAGCATATGACTAAACGAGTCGTCGGTTTCCAGTTCGCGCGTGTCCGGCAAACAAAATCGACCCACCCAAAATCGACCCTTTTCTTCTTTTCTTCACCTCAGCCCTTTCGTCCCCGCAAAAAGGAGTAACATGAAGGGATATTCCTTCTCGCACATCCCTAGTGTTGCTACAGCCTTATACTACACACCTTTCAGGCATATTTTCTTCTTTACGAAGTGCGCTATGCAAATATCGCAATGAATCTCCTTTTGTGTTGCGGTGATGTTGTCCGGAATTTACGTCACAAATTCGCTACCAAACTCCCAAAATTGAAGCACGGCCGTGAACCAAAATGGCGGCAATTTTAAATTAAAATCGCTGATTGTGTAAGTGCTGAGCACTGCAAAATGCCCCCAAATGGAAAAATTTTTGCGCCAAAAATCTTCTAAAATCACAATCTTTTAGATTTCATTAAAAAAAATTGGGGTTATGTGCACTTTAACTACTTTTGATTTTCGAAAAGTCGTTATGCTATGTATGCAGAATGATGTCGGGGTTGTGCTATTTTAGTATCAAATAAGATTGAATATATAGACAAGTAAGACAGTTACAAAAACTCTTACAAAAAAGTTAGTTTGTAACTGATCTGGACAATGCAATGTGTGCGCTATTTGAAATGCTAATCCCGCAATATTTTTCCCAATCCACAATTGAATATTTTAACTATTCCGGTTCTTAAAAGGATCAATGCTAAGCCTTTATGCTTTATACTGTAGATCTTAATTTACAAAGCATTCTTGTTAATTTTTAGAAGCGTTCAAGACGTACTTTAGATCGTCAAGGGCTTCCCATGCCAGGAGTACGAAAGGCATGCAAGGGGAGCATGTAAAAAACTGCAGACGACGGAACAGAAAAGACGAGGTTTGTGTTTCATTATTTTTACTGAATGAAAAACAACTAAATTGCTAATACTTTCATCGTGTTCGATTTTAAGGCATGCACAACACAAATATCAGCATTTGCCTGTAATCAAGCATGCACTCAGATTCAACTTCCTGTACATAGCACTTAAGCTGGGTTTCCATAGCATTAATTCTGATGTATGGCCGGGGAAGAATTAAGTATAAATATACATTTACATACATAATCCAAAAACCATTTCACTGCTAGCAAGTGGCTATCGTTATATAGCTAGCGGCGTATTAATTTCAGCTTTTTTCCGACAAAAGCATTGCAGAAATATGCAGGTCAATAACAGGACCCATGACATGCCTTTATGTTCATATTCCATTCTCAGCTCATGATGCATGTTCAGCAATAAAAAATATTTATAGGCAACTGCATGTCATAACATACATGCAGACCGGCATAGATATTGTAAATGTATTTGTTTGTAGATATTATAAATTACACTGTATAGGCATACCGTTAAGCTCAAACCCCAAGCTTTGTGCCATAATTATATTTTGCATGTCTATTGCTATTGCGTTTCTTACGACAACCTTACAAATATTGTGTTATAGAAGCTGGCACGTAGGCTCAAGCAGCTGGAAAAAACCTCGTGGGATGCTGGCAAAATGGCAAAGGTTTTGGAGATTCTGAAACCTGAGTATATGTCTTCAGAAGAAAGCGAAGCCGACGATGAGCCATTTCATAAAATTATTAAATACAGTGTGCGAAAACTGCCCTGGGAGAGTCGATCGCTTCAAAAACCAAAAAGGAAGCTTGACAGGCTGCATCATGACTCACTGTCTGAGTTAATTAAAAGAAGAGTTACTAAAACATATGTAGACATCCAAAAGAAATTTAGGCGAAATTTAGAATTTAGAGGGAAATTTAGAGTCGAGTCTGTTACACTTATAGTCACTTTAGTATGGTTTTCGTGTAAAATAGCGATAAAGTCCCAGCCAGGCGACATGAAGTGTTTACGTGGTCAATTTCTATCCCTCTTAACCGAGATGTCACGGGTTCTTGCTTAGGGGAATGGAAGCTGGATCATATAAACACTCAACGTCACAGACTATTAATTTTATACCACAAGCGGGCCGGGATCTTGGCAATTGTCTAGTTTCGCCCCTATATAATTCGTTTTAAAAACTAATTTGGCAAAAAGGGAATGAATTTATGTTGTGTTGCATGGCATGAAATTTTATAGGATTTTATATTTAATTCATGGGAATTTTACTTAATTCTGCCAGCAAAATACGAAGCGTTGTTTTACTAGATTATCTATAAAATTTATGGTCGCACTTGTAATTTAGAGTAATTTAGTTAATATGTATGGTGTATTCAATATAATTATATAGTAAAATAAATTGATTAATGAAGCGTGAGAAATAACTTTGTTTTTATTGTTTGTGTGTTGCAATGAGTTGTACTGCTATTTTAGTTGTACTTTACCTAATTTATTGGATTCTCTAGATGAAATGTTTGAAGCAATTTTATAGCATAGAATTCATGATAAGATTATATATAGCTTTCATTATTGGTAATTATTAACAGAATCAATGGGATTTACAACAGACGTAAAGGCACTTCTTTCTTTAATATTAAATATGATTAAAGATTGAAAGGTATAATCATAAAAGATGAGGTAAAGAGAGGATTAAAGACAACTTTTTGACCCTTTTCACTTTGACACTTTTTGATCATATTAAAATGTGAGTAAGATAACTAATTAGCAAAATCAAGGTAATTTAAACACCTGCTAAAGTATATTTCACTTCTTTTCCTATTACATTAAATGTGATTAAAGATAGAAAACGACAAACATAAAGATGAGGTAAAGGCCTGATTAAAGATACCTTTTTCATACTTTTAAAAACATTAAATGTGATTAAATTGGACAAATAAATAATGAAATCAGTCACTGTAAATGTGAGTCAAGAGCATAAAGATGCATTTAGAATCCTTTTCTCGTAGCATATAAAGACTAACTAAGAAACTTTTGCTTTTTTAGCCAAACTTTAATTTGCCTTTAATTTTTCGTCTTTAATCGCCTATGATCAAGCTTTAATTTGTTTATTTAAAGCCTCCAGAAAACGGTTTAATTTGAATGATTAAAGGAGACATTAGATACATTTACAAAATTTCTCAATCGCCCTCCAACACAGAGGACACGCTTATCGTACACTGGATCAAGCTTGTAGAGGTGACTAGAGCGCTTGATTGGGTGTGGAGCAACATTTGCGTTACAGCTTGACTTTAAATTCTGGCTTATCGCCGCGATCTCTTCCCTGAAGCTTCGTTCTTGCATGATCCTGACAATCTCTAGCTCTGCTTCGTGTAACTCTTCGATCGTCAAATGCTGAATAGGTCTTTGCTTTGCCTCACGCTCTTTTGACGAATCCTTCTCACAAGCTTTCTGGAGTGCACGCCTATAATGCAGCATCCATGACACAAATCTCTTTAATCGGTACCAAGACGAAAAGCGTGTGAAGATCTTATCTATTTCACCAATTCTGGTCGCATTCACCGTGAACGCCTTAGCTTTCTTCACTTCGGGATCATTTTCCTTGATGCTTTTGCTTCCGACGCTGGGCTGTTCTGGCCAATTCTCTCTCGACTGCCACAGGAACTCTGGACCTTGCAACCAACGCTTGTTCTTTAACAGCTCTTCAACTTGCAATCCTCTTGATGCATCATCTGCTGGGTAGGATTTCGTGTCCACGTAGTTCCATTGTAATGGGGATGATGCTTCGTGAATGGTGGACACGCGATTTGCAACGAACGTGTGGAATCTCTTGTCTTGGCTTGCAATGTAACTCAGTGCTGTCTGTCCAAAACACTGAGTCGTTTATTGGTATATCAATTTCCCTTTTGATTGATTTGTCTAACTTCGTTGCCAAGACAGCGGCCAATAGCTCTAAACACGGAATCGTAATGGTCTTCAATGGTGCCAATCTCGATTTTCCCATAACGAACGAGCAGTGTCTGATTTCTTTGGCATTGGTTAAGAGCAGGTATGAAACCACGCCGTAGCCACGTTGAGAAGCATCAGAAAAGTGATGCAATTCCGCTGAAACAACTTCTCCGAAGTCGGGTGGCTTAAAGCAACGTTTGATCTTCAGATTCTCCAGTTTTGGTAATTCTTTCAGCCAGGCTTCCCAGCGTTTCGAATATTCTTCGGGAATCGGACTGTCCCACCCCATGCTCATTCCACTTAAACTCTAAAGAATTTCTTTCGCAAGTAGGATGAACGGTGCAGCAAACCTGAGTGGATCGTACACCAAGTGGAAGGTGTCCCGAGTGGAAGGTATCCAATTCTATATTCCACAGCACTCCGAGTGCGCGTTCTGCAGGCAATTCTCCAAAACGAATTTCCTTCACCAATTTAGATCTTTCAGATTGTGGAATCGTCTCGATAACCTTTCTAGAATTTGATAGCCACTTTGTCAAACGAAGTCTACCTTTGGAGAGGAGTAGACGTAATTGCCCTGCTATGGTTATTGCAGCTTTCTTGTTCTCAGAAGACTTCAGGCAGTCGTCGACCTAGAAGTTCCGCTTGACCGTGTTAACCATTTCAGGGTCGAATTGGTCACTGTTATCGTCTGCCGTTTGTCGCAATGCGAAATTCGCACATGTAAGGGATGAAACACTACCAAAGAGATGTACCAGCATCTGATATTCTATTGGTTCTTTGCTGAGATCGTTATCTGGCCACCACAGAAAGCGCAAGGAATCGCAATCAGGTGGTGGAACATAGCTTCAACATCTGCCATCATCACAACTGGAACCTCCTGAAATCGCGTCAGAACTCCAACTAGATTGTTCGTTAGGTCTGGCCCCTGTAGCAACTCCTTATTTAACGACGTTCCTCCATATTCAGCAGCGCAGTCGAAAACAACACGTACTTTGTCTCTACGTTGTTGAACTCTCGATCACAGAAACGTTTAAAAAGATTCTCCAACTATGTGTCAGCGTGGATGAAGTTGGCCGTTGTTTCTTGCGCATCGCTTCGTCCTAATGGTCCATTTACCGTCCAGCCAAGGGCAGTTCTCACAGCGTAAGGTCCATTTTGGTCGTTGCCCTTTACTTCGGTAGGCTGCAGTGCTTTAGGAACATCGTTGCCAAGTAGCAGAATGACTTCGCAGTCGATTTTTGGGATGACAATACCCTGTAGATGAGGCCAACGATCCACATCGCTTTGACGAGGAATATCGACTTTCGATACGGGTAGCTTCTTAACAGAAAACACTGAAGGGATAACGATTGTATTCGCCATTTAGATTGCTGACTTCAAGACTGACGATTGAGCTATTCAGTTCGCTTTTTTCTCTCTCCATCGTTGTCAGAGGGGGCGTTGTTGGGTCACCTTTAGCACCAAGTTTCGTCAATAAAGATTCAGTGATGAATGATGTGTTGGAACTTCCGTCGAGAAACGCGTACGTTTCCACTGTTCAATTGGAATCTTTCACTTTAACTTTCACTGGAAGGATTGGCATACCGGTTATACTTCGAGTAGCTCGTCGCTTTTCGCCAACATTCACATACCCGCTTTGTCCAGTTTTCTCTTTGACTTTTGGTTGTTGCTCGACTGCAGGACTATCGCCTTTGTTTTGGGTTGACTTCTCCTTTTCCCGAGTGATGTTACTAACTTTGCGGTGCAGGAACGTGGAATGTTTGAACTTGCAGCCTTCAATCTTACAGAAACTTCTCTTCTGGCAAGCTCTTGCCACATGGCCAGAGGTAAGGCAATTGTCACATAGTTTAAGCGAATGAATGAGTTTGAATCGTTCTTCGACCGGTTTTCTCTTGAAATTCTCACATTGGGATAGCCAGTGCTTGCCGGTACAGTGAAGACATTTCAATTTGGCACGTGGGCTAGGGACATTGGCAATACCGCTCGTGGCAAAAGACAAGCCACCAGTTGGTCTCGCAGACCTGAGAGCAGACTTGTCAGATCTCGTTTCTTTAGAAATTTTTCCAAAAATTGGATGACTACTCGCCCTTGCCCATTTTTCTACGAATCCTGCAATGTCTTCAATCGTAATTTCTCGCTGTCGAACTTTCATAATGTCATCAGCAACGTCACGCCCTTTTTGCCTCAGCCCAAAAGGTAGTTTTTCCATGATCTTCTGCAAGCTATCGGGATTTTCTATTTTATTTAAATAGCCTATTTGCTTGAGCGCATTTTTACAACTTGTCAGCAAAACTGAGAATCTTTGCAAACTTTCACCGTCTTCAGGCTTAATTTGTGGATAACTACTTATAGGCCGTATTCTGTGGCCGATTATCGTTCAGTTTCGTTGCCCCTCTTCAGGCACTAATTGAAAACACGATAGAAAATTAGGATAAATTACAAAAAGTCCGAATTCACTTGTTGGCACCTCCACAAACCTGCAGTTTTTGAGAATTTCGTGTTCGAAAATTGAAAAAATTGACATGTTTTGCAATCCGTGAACGCCATTTTGCTTCGGAAAATGTGTGGATACTTTGTGTAATATACGGCATATATAGCATATTCAGCAATTTTATATTGGGACTTACATGACGTTTCCCATCCTTCGCTGTGCAAGCAAGGCTCAACAAGTTTTCAACAAGGAAGTTAGGGTGGGGTTTTAGAAGGTTTTGAGCATAGATATACCAGGTTTTGAGCAAATTTTCAGAGATTTTTAAAAAATATTTAGAGAACAGTTTCAAAATAAAGAGTATTAGAAGAAAAAAACAAACAATAACTTTGAACACATCAAATTCATCCACAAGTGTTTTGTTTCTAATTGAAGTTAGATGCAATACCATATTCTCTCTATTTAGCCCCCTGGGGGGGGGGCTTATTCATTTCAGCACCTTTTGAGGGGGTTTCTTGTTGAGGGGGGGGGCTTAACTGAGAGGGGGGCTTATTTATTCATCCAAAAAACCAGGGTTGATTGGAGATTATCACTTTGAACTGCAATAAACTCAAAATCATATAACAACAACATTTATATTAGTATAGGTAATAGTATAATTTCGAGTGCAATTACGGATAAACAAGCACGAGTGAGTTTTTAAAAACTGCAAAATAGCGCGAGTCCGAAGGACGAGCGCTATTTGCGGTTTTTAAAAACTCACGAGTGCTTGTTTTCTGTAATTGCACAAGAAATTATACTATTACTTATTAATAATATAAAAAGGAAATGTTCAAACAAGCATTTTGTACTTACAACTTCGCATTATGCAAGTGCACTCATTCTCGAATTTCTTCGCTTAAAAAATTCATGTTTATAAAAGCCATGGCTAAAAATTTTATGTACAAAGTTCCAGCATACTTTAGAGTTTATTTTGTGACCATAATTGTCAGAGAAGAATTCCAAATTGTGTTGAAATTTCGACGAAATCTTTAAGCAAACGTGAAAATTCGGCCGCCATATTTTTGGTTTTTCTGCGAGTAAATCCCATCGCTCAAAGAGCTCATTACAGATTTTTGCACTGTTGTTACAGATTTTTGCACTGTTGTTACAGATTTTTGCACTGTTGTTACAGATTTCTGCACTGTTGTTACAGATTTTTGCACTGTTCTGGGTGATGTTTGGGATTAAATGCACTCGAATCAACCAATCACAGCCCAGAAACATTTCCTTGTATATTATTAACAATATAACAACATAAAATATATATGGTAACATCAACATATAATATAACAACATATAATATATATACATTATGGGGGGCTTATTAGAGAGAGGGGCTTATTTCATTTTTTCACTCAAGAGGGGGGCTTATTTCATTTTTTCACTCAAAAGGGGGGCTTATTAGAGAGAGGGGATTATTTCATTTTTCACTTAAAAGGGGGGCTTATTAGAGAGAGGGGCTTATTTCATTTTTTCACTCAAAAGGGGGGTTTATTAGAGAGAGGGGCTTATTTCACTTTTTCATGCAAAAGGGGGGCTTATTACAGAGGGGGGCTTATTTGTGGGGGGGGGGCCTAAATAGAGAGATTACCGTAGGAATTTTTAAATAAGAAATGTTTTTCAAGTAAAACTATTCACAACTTTATCTTGTTGTCATTTGGGAACCCACTAAAAAGATATAATTGCAAGTTAATTGCAATTAACAACAATTGCATTGCAAGAAAATTTCTGCTACATTTGCTGGACTGAGGCACTCCCTACAAACAATCTCACTCTTAGATCACACCTTTGATTTATGTAACATGAGTTTTGGAAACCTTTCACGCAAGCGCTCAAATGGCTTTTTGTATTCGTAGACTTGCTTTTCATTTTCCTCCAGTTGACTGCATGCTGTGTCTAAGGAACAATGTGTACTTTCATAACAACATTTATGGCACTTCACTTCCAAAGCCACCATATCCTTATCAGCAATTTGTATTAAAATACTTTCATCAGCTTTCCTTGTTGCAGTTTCTTTGAGTTTACCCCATCTTCTGTTTCTGCTGACACCAATTTGTCCAATTTCCTTTTTCTCATCTTCTAAATAAATACATGTAACAAGCTTTTTTTAGAAATTACACAATCATTAATTGTTACTGTAATGACTGCAGCACAATTTAAAATTTCACAACTACAGCCAACAATTAATGGAACAATTTAGCAATAAATTAAAAAAAACAACTTTAGAACAAATCACCGACTCAGTAAAATACGACTTTTCTCTCTTGCAAATAATACATAAGTGCGGCAACACGTACAGATTTCTTGATTTAACTGTCGAGCTTGTTGTTTCGGAACATGAAGATCGCAGCATCTTTTTTACAGGTTGAAATTCTTCTTGTTCTTCACATTCTGTGTTCTTATGTTGTCAATGCCGAATAGCAAGCTCTATGATACAAGAGATTTGCATATAAATCGAGGACATCGGCTGACATTATCCCTGACATTTTTTATGTTCTTGCTTCTTACCGACAAAAGCTAAACTTCTCCGTGCAAGATCACCATCTTCTCCATCTAGCGTCAGTCAAATACTATGACAATCCAAAAATGTTTGAAAAGACATTTCACTAAAAGTTGTAAGTGGGCCTTTTTTCCGTCAAATGAATTAAACATGAGGTGGAAGACGCCATGTTTACGAATGAATAATGCTCATTTTGCTATATATGTCATATGTTACACGAAGTATCCGCACATTTTCCAAGACAAAATGGCGTTCAAGGATTGCGAAACGCGTCACTTTATTGAATTTTCGAAGAAGAAATTCTTAAAAACTGCAGGTTTGTGGAGGTGCCAACAAGCGAATTCGAACTTTTTATAATTTATCTTAATTTTCTATCGTGTTTTTAAGTAGTGCTCGAAGGGGGGCAACGAAAATCATTTTCTAAGGGACTTTTCATGCCAGAGAATACGGCCTATTATGCGTTCGACATATGCTGTAGCAATCTTGTAACTGCAACCATATCTTGACTTAAGTAGCTTGCGTGCTTCTTGGTATCCTTCTTGAGGATGCATTGACAGGCAACTACGCATTAGTTCCTGAACATCTCCCGACGTGTATTGTATGAGGTAATATAACCCTGCACTGTCATCGCTAGTTTTCTGTTCGATTAACTGCCCAAAGGCTTGAATAAAGCCGTGGAAATCGATAGGGTTTCTAGAAAAGGTTTGTACTTTAGGTGTTGGCAGTGTTAACGCTAATGTGTATTGTTGTTGCTGTGCTAATAGCTGAGTAATCTGCATGTTTGGTATTTGTTGATACATGGGAACGGGGGGGGGGGGGGGTTGATTACGTTCCCAGTCATGTGTGGCTGCAATTGTTCTAGTTCTGTTTCAGTATGTCTATTTTCATTAGTTTGATGCAGGTGGCTTATAGGTACATCATTTACGTGAACTGAAGGTACATATGCATGATTTGTTGATGCGTTTGCTTGATGCGTAGGTACATTAACTTTGTTGTTATTCCAAGCTCTTGCTTGTGCGCTAAGTGGTGTTGACAGGACTTGTTGATTACTCTCGGTAAATGTTTTGGCGCGTCAGGAATGACACCAGAACGTTCTGGCCTTGCGGCCATGCTTGAGGGTGTAAAAGCTGGAACTAATCGCGAGTTAATAAGCATTGCACGCGATCGCTCATAAGTTTTATTGCGCTGATTAGTATTTGCATTTTCGACAGCGTATCCGATCTCACTATATGTTTGTTTCTCAGCTGCTGCTTGTGCAATTTTAGTCTCAAGCTCAAGTTCTTCTCTTTGTTGCTGAAGAAGAAGCTCTTGTTGCTGAAGCTCTTTAAATCTAATTAACTTTAATGCCCTAAATTCCTATGATACTTGTAAGATAAAGGTAAAACATATGTTTCCTGTGATAAGCACAGTTGTCACTAACAAAATAAACCAGACTAGCAGTTCCAAACCTACAGTCATGCTTATGTTGCTCAGTAGGTGCTTCCTCTAGTTCTTTACAATGCCTGTCATAAGTATCTTTCGTCCGTGGCACAAGATCAACTTCATAGAAACTCTGCTGCATAGCTTCATAAGTACATTGCAATGCCTACATTTCTGAAATGCAAAGCCTACACCGACTTTATAACCTCCCCACTCATGTCACCTGTGCAGCTAATTACTTTCCCATAAACAGTTTTTTCTGCACCATATATGACACAAGGTAAACCACTTTCAATTTTCTTGATATCTTCAATAATAGGCTTAAGTATAGCATGATAGCCATACTTTTTTACCAGTTTTGCATTTGCTATACCTAACAGTCGAATTGCACAGTGCTTAGATCTGACCTTGGGATTTAAATTGCCTAAAGTGTAATAAAACATATCTAATTTATGTTTACCAGCTTGACTTCCAAGGGGGTTGCACACCTCAACAGCATCATGATAGATGATGATTTGTAAAGCATCTGGGTGATTAGAAAAGAACTTATCAGTTCAGAAGATTTGTCCATCACAGATGTAATAATAAATATCACGGTCACAGTGCCAGGGTTTTCTGATAATGAGTTCTGCAATTCTCTTGTTGGACAGGAGTTGGCAGAGACTTTCAATCAGTGGTATATAAACAAAATTCTCATCCTTCTCCACCAGAGAACACTTGTTTTTCCAAAACTTTCTTGAAATCTTCTTTCCAAAACCACCTCTGTCAATCCAACATAATTAAAGTTCCTCTTTATGTATGATGTTTGCAAATAGTTGGTTCTCATTGATGCAAAGGGATCAGGCATATTATCAAAAGATTTTTTTACAGTTTCCAAGTCTCCACCATGTTCACCACTTTCCCAAGCACCAATTAAAGTTCTTCTGGCAAGATTTAGAGCACTATTAACAATGTTTGACGTGCTATTAATTATATTATCAATCGCCACCTATAGAGAAACTATAATGGTCATTAATCCCCATTGAAGCACAACTGACGAAGATTTTCAAATTAAATTTACTCATTTTCATTGTCATTTTCAGTACTTTTCCCTTGTGTATTTCATGACACAGTACACCTTCTACAGACCTACATCTATTCTCCTATATCTGCTTCCAGTTTGACCCTCTTAATCTTTGTTTCCCAACCTTTATTTTAAAGGGTTGAAACTAGCTAATGTTAAAAATATGTAAATCACAAACCTGAGTAATACTCTTCCTCTCTTTGACTTTCAAGACAAATAGTGCTTCATTTTGACGAAAATGCAAGTTCTAAAAATTGTTAAAAGTTAAAAGACTTCAACTGACAGTCACAGTTTATATAAATCAAAACAATGTTATATACGTTTTATTCAATAGGAATATATAAAAAATACCTTCGCTTCCGCAGGAACTTTATTCGTTTCACTGTAGTCGGATAATTCACTGGATGAATCAGTGGAATCACCGCCACTCGCACCGGCACTGCATTCGCTCTCAAAATTTTCAGGATAATCGCTTTCGTCTTTGCCATTCATAGTGAACGGATTGACATGAACAACTATCGGTTTTTCCAGATTGCTTGGTTGAGGAAACGTGTTTGTATCGTACTCTCCCCTGTGGTTTCTCTACACGTGCTTGTAGAACGAATGGTATCTTCGAAAAGTAGCAGGACAACCATTCACTCTGCATTTTACCAAAAAGTTTGGCTCGTTGCTATGAACTGCATAGTAGTGGCCCATCAAGGTTTTCAGGGTAAGAGCGATGAAAGTACTGCAAACAAAACATTTCCAAATCGGGGATAACTGATTGTCGTCCATGTTGGACAAACAACAGTCGAGCAATGATAAGATTTCAATACTTCTGTTTTACGATGGATAATAAAATAAATAATTTATTTTATTACCATGGCTTTACTGAGATATTAAATCTTTCGATACTTCATGTAAATCAAACATTAAACGTTGGCACCACGGGCTCATAAGAGAGCTTAACAGGTCGTGACCTATGGTCGTGACAAGGTCGTGATTAACTCAGAACCTTCCGGTGTTAAAACAATGTTTTATGCTATATTTACATTTGATTATTACAAATATATGAAATATGGATGGTATTGTTAATTTAAATTCTCTGACTCAGTCCCCTGTGTGCTTGTATCGCATTATGCAACGGAACCCGGCCAAAGACACTTTCTGCCGGGCCAAAGAATCGGAGATCCTTTCCCATAGGATTATCCCAGAGGATAGCATTTCCCATAATGCACCTAATGTTAACCACGAGGGAGCCGGGAGCATTAAAAAAAATTTGACACAGAAGACGAACTGGTTCACGAAGCGAAAGATATTTTATTCTATAATACAGTACGTGTAAAGCTAATATGCAAACAATTGGACGCGATATTGTGTAAAATCAAGACAAACCAAAAAATCTTGTAGTATAAGAAAGCATGTTTAATTTCACATAATTTACAGATAACTGTAGAAGCTACATGACTAATTCATCAATTAGGATCCAAAATATTAAAGTAATAGTGAAATATGCTGTGTAATGATATTATGCCGCAGAGCAAGAACACAGAAATTTCTATCTGCCACATGAACATTAATAACAATATCCACTCAACAATGCTAATTCACAAAATAGTAGTACTTGCAGCAACAGTTACATATTAATAAAGCCTCCATGGGCTTCCAGGATTTTTACAAGTCTCATCCATGGAGCTTGTTAAATTCTTGATTGTTTCAGGTCAAATAGTGTTGGAACATTGCTTTATAGCCTCTTTAAGTTCATTGTTGCTATGATACTGTTTACCAGCCTCATACAATTTTCGTTTGACTATGGACCAGAGGTTTTCAATTGGGTTGACGTCAGGCGATGCTGGTGGCCACACCATAAGCTTTGCGTCCTTGAACCCTTTCGAAGCCAAAAAATCTCGCATATACTTGGAAGCATGTGATGGGGCATTGTCGTGCATATATATATGCATTTCCTCTTGAAGGAACAGGGTTGAATCTTGTACCAGTTAAAAAAATTTTGTTTCAGAAAATGTGCATATGCATCACTATTTATCTTCACCCCTTCTTCAACCATGAATGGTCCAATAAGCGTCTCCCCGCAGATGCCTGCCCAGAACATTACGCCTCCGCTGCCTTGTTGTCTTCTTAGCCTAAATGGAGTCTCGAAACCATGACCGATCCATCCTCTACTAAATCCATCTGGACCATCTAACGTTGCACGACATTCATCAGTAAAGATAACAATGGAAAAATCACATTTAATGTAATCAGTAGCCCACTTCACACGCTTTTCCTTGTGCTGTTTGGTAAGTGGAGGTCGTGACACTGGTTTTGTATTTTTAGCAATGTCATTAAGGATATTGCAGCGTGTTTTTCTACATGCACGATCAATTCCAGCTTGCTCGAATATGGTTTTACTTGACGCCGATGGATTCTTAGCAAGAGCAAATTTAAGTTTCTTCATGTCTCTTGAAGTCACCTTTCTTTTGTCTGCATCCGACCTCTTGTTCCTTTGCGTATTAATATTTGCAACATATTTCTTAATTGTTCGATGGTTTCGTTTCAATCGTTTAGCAATATCAACAGTTTGAACTTTTGCTGCCAGAATTTGCACAATTCCTGCTTTCTCATTTTCACTTACAGAGCGCCTTTTACCCATTTCGTTCACTATTCCTTCCCAAATTGCACTGCAAACTGTTTGTTTACCTGCTTATGCGAATTGTATTCATTTGCATAATAGCTTTACACCGGGAAAATTTAAATAATTCAACAGCTGAATAAGGAACAAATCTTGTAACTTTCAAATTTTGTATACAGGTATAAGACCACGTATTACCCTAGAGTTACATATTTCAGACTGACTACAGTTGTATGTTTTACATACAAGTAAGAAAACGTCCTTGCATATTACCTTTACACGCACTGTAAAGATTCTATAAAATCCTACGCGCAAGATGAGTATTGAGACCCGATCTTTATTTGGTATGATAAACAAGGAGTCAAAGGAATTAGGTGATGTTCTTCGAAGTAAGTTCAGTTTTAATACATTATTTTTGGGCCTTCTCAGCCTCGGCCCACATGGCATGGGCACGACGAGAAAAACAATTATAAATTATTATACTGACTTTTGCTTCATATAAATGTATTTACAAATGTAATTACTGTTTCTTAACAACATTAATTAATCAAAGATTAATCTAGTCTTGTTTCTGAGTAAATATCTCGTATCAAACGAAAAAATATGAATGAAAACTTATCATTTTGGACTACTATATACAAAAACTGTAAAAGGAGTGATCAGCACATTTACCAGAACAATCCTAATAAAAACACAATGTGGCTGATGGTAAATGGCAAATTGTAAACATAGGAGCACTAATTATCCTGGACACAACTTTACTGGTTCAATAGTTGATTTTAATAGTTCAAAAATTTTCTGGATACCCTTATAGACTCCCCTATATGCTTCTGATTTTATACATTCTAGACACAAAAACTGACACAAATTTACCTTCTGATTATAAACACTTAATTAAATTGTAGAAAATGAGCTCACAGAGACAGAAGACCTTCAAGAACTTTGCTATGAAGCCCTGTCAGAGCTTTTACTTGGTGGAGGTCGAAAAATAATTCAAAGGTCTTAAGTTTGGAAGATAATACAAGCTTCTCTAAATGTGAGTATTAGGGAAGCATCACATATTGATTTTGATCACAAGACATGGCATATTATGGACATCAAATGTCTTGTTTTCATCTATGAAGTGGTGTTTGACTGTTTGTATCTAGTTGGCATTTTTCATTGAGAAACCTATAGTTAAGGCTGTTTTCCTGTGTCACTGATTAAATACTGGTATGAGTTGTTGCAAAAACATACTGTGGTTGTGTAGATCAATATAGCAACTATTTTTTAAATAAAATTTATTGCTATAAAATTAATAATATTTAATCAGGAAATTCATTTCACCCAAGGGTGTTTTTCAATGAAGTCCTGTAAATTATGGATAAAAGTGTAAATTATGCCTGTCTGCATTTTGGTGTCCACTACATTTACACTTAAAATTGAAATTTATTCCATTTTAAAGTTAGCATTTTGGCTACTTGTCTCCCGTGTTATACTCTGCTATTAAAAATGGTTATTACAGTCAATTTCAGATTACTTTTCCGCGGCGAGTTGGGAAGTACGTTAGGAGATTGGGAACTACGTTTCGAATCACGTTGCCAACTTCCGTACATACTTCCGTACCTATATTGCAGCGAAGTACGCTATTTCTCTCGGCTCAAAATACGTAAGTAGCAATGAAAGTACCTCAAAGTATAAAATATGGAACGAAACTACTTTACTCGGCAAGGAAAAGCAATACCTGTTAACGTTCGTGAGGCAATTGTTGATAAATGGCTAAATGGTTCACAGCTATTTGAAATAGCTCAACAGCTTAACTTGAATAGAAAGACGGTTGCAAATATTGTTGATCGCAAACAAGGAACGTCGAACCAGGAGTAGGTGGAAATCGATCATGGACAGCAAGAACTGATGATGCTATACTCTATACTGAGTTCTGTAAAAGTAAAAAACCCACTACGCCTGCCGAAGAAATACAAAAACAGTTAGTTGAAAATGACGTTGTTTTGCAGGCAAACGTGCCATCACAGGCGTCTATTAGTTGTGTTTTGACGCAAGATTTAGGATACTCTTACAAGAAAATAAGGAATATTCCACAAGAAAGTTTAACTGACGATGATCAGAGAAAACTAGAAGAGTATCTAGTCGTATGCAGTACGTGTGATGCGACGAAACTGCACTTTTTTGACGAGTGCTCCGTAGTAAAAACAACGGGAAATAGGTCGTACGGTCATTCTGCCGTCGGACGGATCGCCTGTGAAATTCAGCGTTATGCATCTAATGCGACGTATACAGTAAACCTTTTACACAGCATATTCGGTGTTAGCCATGTTAATATATTACATGGAGCTTCAAACGGTTTGGAGCTACTGAACTTTTTTGTGGAAGCGTTGCTACAAGAAGACATTTTTGGAAACCCTTTGCTAAAACAGGGAGATTATGTTGTAATGGACAATTGCAGATTTCATCACGCACATCATGTTCAACCTGTACTTACAGATATGTTGCAGTTAAATGGTATTACTTTACTTTATCAGCCACCGTATCATCCTGTCTACAATACGTGTGAGTTTTGCTTCAGATTTCTAAAGAGCTGGTTGCGAAAGAACACAGAACTTGCCGAACGCCAAACAGTAGTGGCTATTTATGATGCGCTAAGCAGAATTACTCCAGCAATGTCCAGAAATTTCTTTAGGCATTGTGGTTACGTTGAACTATAAGTGAGATTTGTACGTTTTAGTATTCCATTTATACTTCATAAAACCGTTGACATTTTTAATGATATATGACGTATTTTTATCATAACTTTGCCAAGTTTATAAATATAAAAAATTACGCTTCAAAACTCAAATAAAGCTATATTGAAAAGGTAAAAAGTACAATTTGTGAGTAATATCAAATGTTTTTAAGAAAAGTTGTCATAGGAAATTTGTTGTGCGTATATACTAGTAAGTAAAATTCAGACTAGGAAATTTTAGAGTTCACAGTAACATTAACTCTAATCAGTACTTCTCTACAATTAGGGGGTATTTATATGGAGGCGAGCCATTCCGAGTACCTGAGCTAGCTCGCTTTGCCGAGATCTCGTGTCGCCTTGTAATTTATAGTAATATTCATCTTGCGTTTATATGGCTAAGCGAGCTGGGTGTTATTACTCTATTCACGCGAATATATCGTTGTGAACAAGATTTTTTCGACAGATTTCGATCTTAAACGGTCTTTGTGAACGATTCCGTGGGTTGTAAATGTGAAAGTTGCTTGCAAAGCTGCAAATTTCACGTTCGTGCGAAAATATATTAATTAATGCTATTTATAGCCGTGAGACCAGTAGTTTGTTTTGGCGAGCTTGCCCGCCTCAATTAAAACTCTCGTGTGAAGGCGGGATGAAATCAGCTCGAAAAAGCGAGCTAGATATGGTGGCTGGCTCGCCTCCATATTCCGTAATAAACACAGTTCTTTTATATATATAACCAAGGAATACATACGTAAAGTCCCAAGTCCAACTATAAAATATAAACATTTACCTAAAAGTAAAAATGAAACTCAACCTTTATACATGACTTACAGTGTAAGCATATAATTACAATAAGCATGTAAACAAAACAACACTAACAGGATAGAGCAATTTACAGCTACATCTTATGCTCAAACTCTCATATAAACTATTCCTTTTCATTATCTTGTTCTGCTGCTACATCGGCTAAAGCATCTAAATTGTTCCATGAAACTTGTTCATGGTTACGTGTTTTATTCTCTGTTGATTTTGGCGGTGTTAAAGTTGTAGTAAAACGTACATTGAGGCTTCCAAACGGCGATGGTTCTTCAAACACATTCGTATTATTATTAGAAATCTGTTGATGATTGTCAACCAAATTGGATACAACATTTCCACGCTTTGCCATATTATAAGACGCATATGGTCCAGGATTAAACAGTGGGTCATACGGTGGCAAATAAAAGTAAGGGTTGCTAGGGTAAGATATATTTGGAAGATTATAACTTGCACTAGGTATAGGATTGAAACAAGGAAAGGTACCTGCAAGTCCTGCATTGACGTTGTGGCTGTACATTGGCCTCATCTCGTCCTCTGAACTTGAACTGCTGCGTTCTCGTCTTCGTTTCTTGAACTTTTTTGTTTTCTTTTGTTTCTTGTGTTTGTATTTTTTTTTTGCTACATTGGTCGAAACATTCGGCTTGATCAGTTCTCTCTGGTCGTTGCTCTTTGTCTTTGTTCTTAATCGGCGAGATATCGCAACCACTAGTGGTGTTATTAGCCCAGGCGTCAACATCGGTGTCTGGCGGGATTCCAACATTCTTTTTGCATTTCAATATTAAAATTCTGAGTTGTTCATTGTCGTTTGCAGTGACTGCAGGAATTTTTCCATCTAAGAAAGTCCGTAACAGCCGAACATCGCGCATCAGTTTGGCTTTATTGATTTTATATGATGGATCTGCTGCAAACATCCGTGGCGTAAGGTTTTTTACGAAACTAAACTCGCTCCGAGTGGTAAAGTCGTCCATTGATTTGATTTGAGCTTCGATTTCTTGTAGGGCGGATTTCTTTTTATTTAACTTGACCTTTAGGGAGTTCAGTTTACTAAAATATTCTGGATGTTTATCTTTCAGACCACAATAGGTGTATTCGATGCATTTTTTCATTTTACATGGTTGAGAACTGCTATTTCTGTGACCACGGTGATGACAGTAGCCACAAACAAGCCTAGATTTACCAATTGGTGGCGGCTCTTTCACTTCTATAAACATAGACTCGACATTCATTTCCAGTTCAAGACATTCTTGTCTTTCTTTTGTCATTTGATTTTTAAGTTTTTCCTTTTGTGTACGTAAAGCAGGCAAAACCTGAAAAAACAGTAAAACAACTATAGTCAGTTAAGCGTTTATCAACTACGTGCGTACACGCACGTAGTTTAAATCTTTGTAAATTTTATATTATTTTTAAATACCTCAACAAATCCACTTTAAATCATACACAAAGCTAAATGCTGTCATTTTATTCATTTAAGTACTTCATAAACAACTTCTAAATGGATTTAAAATTTTATGTGCGTATATGCACATGACTGGAAAGCAGCCTTTATATATATTGCAAGTTACGCATTTTTACCATGCATACGGTTGAAATCATATAATACATGATTTACAAACTACGCATTTTCCCGTAATATATGAAAGTTCATGAAAAGACAATAAAAACAGACGCTGCAAAATACAAAATAATGACTATGTACTTACCCCTTTCGATTTTGGCTGTTTATCAACTCGATCATATGTCTCACAGTCCGAATCCTCCAGCGAATCCTCCGTACCCGTATGAATATTTGCATAAACAGCTGCAGACGTACTTGATTTTTGTTTGGATTTTACAACAAGAGGTGACTCGTCCCGTAAAAGTTGTATATAGTACAATAATAGATTTTTTGCACCCATAGTTATCGCAGAACCATTGAACATCGTCTCCAAGTCTTTCTCCGAGATCAACTTGATTTGCAACCTCGTGGTGAAACCATTTACCTTCAGAGTTTGTTCGGTTTGAGTTACAGAATCGCTGTCCAATTTTTTGGACAGCTCATGAACAAATGCTTCTAATTCGGACATTTTTTTACTAAGTTTATTGCGAGCAAACAAAATCACTGCAAAGAACCTCCGTACTTTCGTACTTTGAGCCAAGAGAAATAGCACTGGAAATAGCGTACTTCGCTGCGATATAGGTACGGAAGTATGTACGGAAGTTGGCAACGTACTTCCGTAATTCTAAACGTAGTTCCCAATCTCCTAACGTACTTCGCAACTCGCCGCGGAAAAGTAATCTGAAATTGACCGCAATCACCCTTTGTATTAGGATGATAAGTGTTCAGTAACTTCAAAGACAAGCTCCTCACCATCTCGGGTATCATCGCCATGTTAGTCTGATGAATTGAGTATCTCCAGCATTGAGTATTCAGCAGTCTTGAAACGTCCAGAAACTCCACCCGCAATTGTAAAACCTCAAAAAATTGAATTTTCACCTTTAGTAGTTTCAAACATTGACCCATTAAACCTTACCTCCTCTCCTAATAGTCTTTCAAACTTGGAAAGACCACTTGCAACAAAAGGACCTGTGTATATGTTATATTCAGACCCAGCTATTCAAAATGTAGCTTCTCGAGGTAGTTTCTCCAAGTTAGAAAAAGAAAGGCTGATCAGGGGTACCATGAATAATATCGTCTCAGCTTCATCTGCTCCTCCCTTCAACTGCTTCCCAAAATCAGGTGAGATTGAAGAGATGGCAAAGTCGCTGGTTGTAATCTATCCATTCCTCAGAGATGCTGAGACTGGTCATGTACTTATTGTTAACTAGCGTTGCAGAAAGGTTTAGCTATAGGGTGCATTGTATTCCATTCACATTAATCCTCTGCACTAACAACAGATTCTGTTTAACACTTGGCAAGATTGTCATGCAAGAAGCAAACTAAACTTAACCTGTATACATTGTGCAGATTTCTTCAGTTGTTTTATTTCATCAAAAGTAACATTTGGTTTTAATGTTCATAAAATAGACCTCTTATAATCTCCCAGCGTGAGTGAAAGACTGCAAGTTTATGGCCTCTCTGGTAAATGACATAAATCCACACAGTTAATTTTAAACTTAAGTTTTAACTTTATCGTGACATCATCCCTTAAGTTCATATGCCAAATCCACAGTTTTCTTGCTGGGCTTTTTGTTACCAAACATGCTGGATAGATTGTGCAGGGTGTATATTATTTTGGCATCTAGGAACAGGGTGGAAATGGATAATTAAAGGATTAGTGTCAACCATAGGCGTACGGGCACATTTTTTTGGGGGGGCTTGGCTGAATTTGCCCGAATGATATGACGTCATAGATTTCGTGACGTCATCATAACACTATATAATCTGAGACGACTACAAATGAATGGCTTACTTTTTAAGATTGACAAACGTAATGTAAAAAGAAATATATCGTTCTTAGCCATTATAAGCTAAATATATTGATTACAATTTACAAAGAAAAAGAAGCAACTAGCGTTAACGTAACAACATTTTATTTGATACATGAAATTCTCTCATGTTTTGCACTAGACATGCAAGGAATTTAGTTCATCAAAATGATGAAATTGCTATGATCTAGACTAGAAGAAATAAGATTGCCGATTACGTCGCTGTCCGAAGATGTCAATTATCTTTTCCATATCATTCTTTAAAGTACTATTTGCGTAAGCTCTCTCAACATTGATAAGAGCAATGCTGTTTAACCGTTTCTGGCCCATTGTACTTCGAAGATAGGTTTTCAAGCGGCGAAGAGCGCTGAAAGATCTCTCAGCAGAGCAGGATGTTGTAGGGATCGTGGCCAGAATCGAAAATACTTTGTAAACAACAGGAAGAACTTCATGAACACCATCTTCGAACATTATCCTCACAATTTTGGCGGCGTTTTTTCTCTCAGGATCAGGGTAATCAGCATCAATATTCTCAAAGACGTTTTTCTCGCTGCCAAGAAGCTCACTGTCGATACCATAGAAGTCTGATACCAACTCAATATTCGCTCTGGTTGGAGAGCTGTTGAAGACAATGTCTGCAAATGCCAGTAGCAGCTCTTGATCATTTCCTTCAAATCTATATTGCAGCTCCGCAACAACCTTGTCAATGGTTTGGTAGTAGCATGTGATACGATAGTGATCTTCTGCTGTTCGGTACTCCACTTCTGCATTCACTTCAGGCATTTCGTCGACGAGTGCTTGCAGCCGGCGTGATGGCTGTTGGGTTCTTGGTACCTTTGCATCTTTGAAATTGAAATCTGTACCATCAATTAGTTCCTTAATTTCGTCTGCCATTATTATAGCGCGCGACCGCAATAGATCAAAATTTTCTTGGGTACGACATCCACTAAGTGTTTTGATCACACCATCAACACTCTTCTTTGCCGTGACGACAGCCATCTGCTTCCCTTGCAGGTATCTGCTCAAACCATCGGTGTTGGACAAAATAACCTTCAATACTGTCAAACCAAAAACGAATCGAAAGTCACAAATTGAATTAAGCAGCGAATTGCTGTCATTGTAGGTCTTTGGATTGCGATCTTTTGAGAGTGAGAGAAGAGCCTTGATGATCTTAAGCAACTGGTTTACCACTGCCTTTACAGCTGCCCAGCGACAAGACCATCTAGTAGCACTCTGCGATTTAATCGTCATTGTTACATCTTCGTCCTCATCTTCCACTTCGATATCTTTGAAGATGGCGTGGCGTTTGGGACTTTCTTCCAAGAAGTTATGGAGACTCTGGATCACGCCTAAAGCTTTTTGAAGTGGCTCAATTGTGGTTATTGTATCTTGTAGCGCCAATTTAAGCTTCATACGTACGGCAAGCCCTTTACGAGCTCCACTCATGTTTGCAGCGCCATCAAAGCATTCTGCAACTATGTCTTTCAACCTCGACTTCAGGTTGCTAACGGCTGTCTTTACTAGCTCATATAATACTTCCCCTTCTGTGGATTTGGTTGAATAGAAACCAGTAAATGTCTCTTTCGTTTCGCTGTTAAAAACATATCTAAGGAAAAGAGATACCTGCTCTGTTCGACTGATATCTGCTGTTTCGTTGACAACTATTCCGTAATAGTCGCTACTTCTCGCTTCTGCTGCTATCCTGTCAAGCATGACGTTTGCTACTATTTCCAGTAGTTCATTTTGAATAACAGGGGATGCAACTGGAGCTGGTTTTGCAGTTTAGACCTCAACCAAGGCAAATCGTTGCATCGTATGCAAAGTAACTCGAGAAAGCTCCCTCGATTTATATCAGATACCTCCCATATATTATTCCGGTTCTCTTCATGACCTCTAATCGCAACATTCTGTTGAGCAGTATACATCAAGGATTGTATGATTACTTATAGGAATTGTCTGTTACTAGCAACCTGGTCCTGGTGTGCAGTATTCAGCTGCTGTAGTACGGACGTTTTGTTTCTCTGCATTGCTTTGAACTGGAGCCATCTTGTCATGGATCGGACATGGTTCTTGCTCTTGCCATGTTTTGCTAGCTTTGCTGACTTCTTCCAATTACTAAACACAAAGGAAGTATCCTTTCCAAATTCTACGCAGGCAAAACACACGCATGCTTCCTTATCCACTTCATAACTAATCCACGGATACTTTTTGGACCATTCAGATTGAAATCTTCGCACAAACGTCTCATTGCCAAATTTTCTTGCAGGATATTCATCTAATATAGGCTGTTTTGGGGCGTGGGGAGTGGAAATCGTTTCTGTATTCCCACTGGGAACAGAAACCTTTTCAGACATTTCGTCTAGAATAGGTGCTGTTGAACTTGGATCATCCATTCGTGTAGGTGCTAGAATGTTAGATGTCGTCATTGATTCTGGTGTAACATTTTCACTGTCCGTCACCGTATCCTGTTCAGTATTTTCTCTGAGCTGCGACAGTGCATGTAATTCATCATCGTCAATGAACGTTGTCATGGGTTCCGTTTGGTCTTCGCTCATGGGCTCCTTCACATTTTTCCCAGATAGATCTTCATGAAAAGACATCATGGCTCCAGAATCTTTACTACCACTCGATTCAGTTCCTAGTAGGGTTAGGTCATCCTGCAAGTCATCGTCCTTGGTTGTCATGTTACTTTTTACGAAGAAAGTACTGATTTTCGACTGGGATGAATCTAATGATTCCATCACTGGATGACATTTTACTATTTTACTATTGTGAACCAATCGAGAATGCACCTCTCTATAATCACTGTCGATTTCCTTATTGCATTCCTTGCACTGAACGCAATGTCGATACAGTCTTTTACGAGATGCCATACGCTTTATTAGAGTTTGGCTTTATTGAGTGTTGTAATCTTCTAGTCGATCGCTTTTTCAATGATTGTTACAATATCGCGCACTTTTATGTCTATCTAAAAGTCTAAAGTTAGTCACATTAGGTCACTGTACATTTTATGGTTACGTCAGTTATACTGTAGTATTTATTTTTAGTGACTGCTGTGTCATAGCCGTGGTGCCGCGCAAGGCCAGAGACTGTATTTACGCAACCAATGCGATCAAAGGAGACAAACATTACTGATCCGATTGTTACCACACACACGTATGGTACCACACCTTCACAATATGTGTAGCTATATACACGGACAGTCGGATCAAAAAAATACTTTATCGTTTCAGGCAGTTGATGGTTGTACTGTTCGTGTATTCCTATCGATTACTGCCACGCTGCATCTGGTTATCTTAGTTTATGTACTATATACCTAATATATAGTTTAATAGTTGTATTACTTGTATAACCTACATTATGCAAGGTAAACTGCTGAATGTAGGCATGCATGCAGTAGTGACATTTTATTAGTAGCCATAGCAATTGTTCCTTCGTTCTAGCCGTTTTAGTGGGGATTTAGGTCTGTGGTATGTGCGTAAAAATCAGAAACAAATTCGATTAAGTTAGAGCACTTGACCTTTAATAAAGGTTAACCTGACGCAACACGCTTGATTTCATAGGCCTATGGTGTCAACTATTATTGTTGACAACTATACATTTTATGGGCCAATTGGGAGAAGTTGGACTAGATTTTTCAATCCATAAGCCATCTTTGTGATTAATCGATAAGACATCTTCAAATTCATTTTAAATTGCTCTAATCATATATAGTAATTAGTAATTACAATATTGATATTTGGCTCTACCAATGTTTTGAAGAAAACTTACTTTGTTTTGGTCTCCTTGGGGACGATAGTCCCTTTGAATTCATCCCATAATATATCAGGGAGTCGACTTCTTCCATCAACCTCTGTACGCAAGCATCTTTAAAGTTATCCGATTGCCACCCTCAAGCATCATCACTCATCTTGCTTCCTCATTTACCTGTTAAGACAGAAAATATAATTTACTGTAAGGACATAATATTTTATGATAGGAATCAACAAGTATTGAACATTAAACACATTGGGAATGGTGGAGCTTTCCTAAATTCTGAGTATCAAGAATTAGTAATAAAGTTAACAAGAACTATCCAAGTGTACCATCCAAATGTATTTAGTGATTACAATTTAAGCTATATTCACCTCTACATGATCATGAAAGCATGGGTACTTTTTCATGAGTTGTTCCACTCTTTCTGCTGGAGGAACATCTTCCAACCAAACCCATCTGCTACTGTACTCCTTGTTGAGGAAAGAGTTACCCACATCAACATTTGGTTTCTTCTTCTGGCTCTCCTTCCATAACCCATTGTAATGTCTTTCCATTACTTCGTCTCCATCAATAGGATTACCTATGGAAAATATTAATTACTAATTAAAGAGGAAACATAGACTCAACCTCCTTACTGCACAAAAGCATTTCTGACTTCTCAACACAAAATACCAGAACACAGTCAGGTATTTGCAGGAAATGAACTTTGACATTTATAGCACTAATTTTCTTATTATTAAAATTCTATAAGCACTCAAAGAAAAAATGGTTACATTAAAAACCAAGGGTTAGCAAACCAACCATAGAACAGCTGACCTCAACAGTTGGCTAAAAGTTATTTGTATATTTGCATAATGATCAACAAATGTACTGATGTAAATAAATAAATACCCAATGTCGTTATTTTACCATCATCATCATCTTGATCATCAGCCAAACCATCATTTGCAAGGACATCTTTCTTCTTAGTTTCCATCTTTCCGGCAGTCTTTTCGCTGTCACTGAAGTACTTCCTCTTGCTTGGTGTTGGTCCCTGCTGTTTGACGACTGGTTTGCAGTTACTCAGCCGCCTTTTTAAGTTTTTAAACACAACACCCTAACAACACAATTTAAAAGGAAATACTCCAGTAAGACAAGGCATTGTGATATAACTATATCCTTAACCACAAAAACTTTGTTGGGTGCAGCATGCACCATTAACTTTATACCGCAATGACAGTAGCACAAACTTGGTTTAAAATAGATAAAAAGTATTACACATTTAGCTCAGAAAGTGCTTTAGGTTTACACACAGCTGGAAGTGTACCAATGTATGCAAATGATGCAGTATTTTGGGAACCAAAAATTATAAAACAAATTACTCCTGATCATTGGTCTTCAAAGCGGGTTGGAAATGCCCCAGTGTTGCTGGTAGACAAAGCAAAGTTCTACTTGATTGTTGGGAAGTCAATACTAAACGAAATTCCTTTGTCACTGTTGCACGAGGCAACGATTGCTCTGCTGGCCAGTTTTTATCTCTTGGACTTTGACTATCCAAGATCGCAGGAGATTGGTCTGAACATTTTACAGTACTTCGTATTTAAAGACCCAAATGTACCAGATGACATCACTGGCCCATATAAGTCTGGCACGAAAAGTTACTGCGACTTCAAATCACAGCAGGATTGAACTGATTTAGCGGTTGAACTTGTAATGTTTACCTAAATCTATATACTGTACTGCTTGAAAATATAGATATATATGTTCTTAATATATTTTT
The DNA here is from genome assembly GCA_963855995.1 of Muricea muricata. Taxonomy (NCBI): domain Eukaryota; kingdom Metazoa; phylum Cnidaria; class Anthozoa; order Malacalcyonacea; family Plexauridae; genus Muricea; species Muricea muricata. The sequence continues at coordinate 51,481,297 of OY979716.1, read as the reverse complement.
TAGATTTTTTTCTTCCTTTTCTTATTGTAAGAAAATGGTCTTATTATTAAGAAAATTTTCTTAAAATAAGTCCAAATTTTCTTGGGATACTGATAAGAAAATATTTCTTATCAGTCTCCCAAAAAAATTTTCTTAAAATAAGAACGTGATTTTTTGCTGTGCAGGCCCTTAAAAAAATTAAGAAACTGTTGCATGAAAATTTTAATTTCTAATTTCTTTCTTTTTAATTTCTTAAAATAAGAAAACATTTTCTTAAATTAAGAATCTGCTCCCCAATAACTTCCTAATGTAAATTTTAAAATTGAAATTTTGAGAAACTATTATTCTTAAAAAAAGAAAATAGTTTTCTTAAAACAAGAAAATATTTTCTTGTTTTAAAAAATATTTCTTAATATTTCTGATTTTAAAATTTACTTAAATTAAGAAATTATTGGGGAGCAGATTCTTAATTTAAGAAAATGTTTTCTTATTTTCTTAGTTTTTTTCCTTCTTAAAATAAGAAAAATATTTTTTGTAGTACAAATACTCGCAAATTTCCATATAATGTTTTACTTCTTTAATTTGTTATTATTTTTGGCTGCTACGAAGTTATATAATTGGTTATTGGTCATGTCATTTTACCAGAGGTTCAGCAGCAACATTAAAGATGGAAGTTAAAGCACTGCTTAAATCTGAAGAGTTCCAGATTGTACTTCAAGCAACAATAAAGGAGGCAGTAATAAAGGAGGCACTAATAGATAAGCCCAGAGCGATGATTGTATGCTTCAGAGCACATGCAGACAAAATAGCTGTTTTTACGTAGAAGGACTCTTGTTGGTAGTGACTTTTATATTAATGAAGATCTTACAAAGTATAACCAGAAGTTACTGCTGAAAGCAAAAAAGGAGTTTAAACGTCAGTTCAACTTGGTCTTTAGATGGAAAGATTTTTGTAAAAGGAAGTTCTGATGAGAGAAGGTTGAGAATCGTCACAATGGCTGATTTTGCTAAATACGAATTAACTTAATATTTTTAGCGCCAATTATACTTTCATAATTTCACATTTATAAATTCCTTAAGAAATGCATTTTCTTTTTGTGTGTTTAATGTCTTTCATGTGCAGCACGAGGTAAGTTTTAATACCAATTTGTCTATGCTAGATGATGGGGGTTAGTTTGTCAGCATATAGAGTAACAATCAGGTTGTTCAATGTGTGTAGTGTGATTACTTTGTTAAGTTTCTTAAACAGTTGTAACTATGGGCAGCCGTTACCACCAAAAATAATGTAATTGTGAAGTGGCATATGTAAACATCAAACAGCTCAACAAAAATACAAATTGTTTAACTTAAACTAAAACCGTTTATTTGTAACTAAAACCGCATATGTTGTTAACGATAAACAGATCGGCATATTTCCAAATGGTTTTAGAAACCGTGTAATCACGTCTTTGTTAAACGAAATAACTTGTTTTTAAATTCCTTGTTGTTAAAACCCTTTATTTGGCAAATATTTATTTCTTATATAAAAAAATATTTTTTTGCATAACCTTGCTTCTTTTATGCTTATTAGGCAAAAAATTGAAAAAATTCAGATTTTCTTGTAAATCAGGAGGGTGCACGATTTGTTGCAAATTTGCAACATTGCCAAGAATCGGTACAGGATTATGCAATAATTTGATACAATGAAATGATGCAAATTTGCAACACTGGAAACTTTTGGCACACAAATATAAGATCATTTTTAAACATGGATCAAAAGGATTATAATATAGAACATTTGAAAGAACATATACATAAAACAGGGTGAAATTTTACAGCAATTGTCCATCGATTATAGCAACAGGTTGACAACTAATAAGATAATACTATCAAAGTTCAAAGAAAGGCCACTTTTTCCTAAAACCTAAAATAATTCAGTATTCACTATTTTCACTAAATTCCATAATGCTATGTGCAGGGAAATCAAAATAATCAAACGGTACCCTATTTTGTACCACAACAGTTACCATACCCTTATACAGGGCAAAACTATACAGGTGCATAGCATTAAGGGATTTAGTGAAAATAGTGAATAAAAATGTATTTACTGCATGTACCATATAAGTTTGTCCCTAAAATAATTCAGTATTCACTATTTTTACTAAATTCCATAATGCTATGTGCTGGGAAATCAAAATAATGAAACAGTACCCTATTTTGTACCACAACAGTTACCATGCACTTATGCAGGGCAAAACTATACAGGTGCATAGCATTATGGGATTTAGTGAAAATAGTGAATAAAAATGTATTTACTGCATGTACCATATAAGTTCACAGTTATTTCATGTGGAACTCCTTGAAGCAATTTCTACCATTCCTGAGACATAAACAGACTTTACATTTGCTGCAGAAAACTTTGGAATAACCATTTTTGCAGTGACGACAGCGTCCTCTGTTCGACTGATGCTCAGGCCAATGTCTTATTTGATCAAAGCGAGAATTCCCTTCGGGCATAGGGAGGGTGGGTTTCTTACCACATTTGGCTGGGGTCTCAGTGTCACAGCTCTTCCTCTTGGTAGGCCTTCCAGGTTTACTGGGCGTGGCTTCAGGCTGAACTTTGTTTGCCGAAACTAAGCCATCTGCAATTGCAGTGCTGAATTTCAGCAAAGAAAGCTGCTGCCTCTTTGGGACTGCTAATTTATCACAGTGACGATGATACAATAACCAAGCGTTGACCTTGGCAATGTCAACACAGTGCCAAAATATCTTCTGATACCACCTTCGGGTCTTGACGGTAATCCTATACAATGAAATCAGCATATCAGCTTTGTCGACTCCTCCCATTCCACTGTTGTAGGATGATATCAGTTGGGGGCATTGAATTTTCTTCCTTGCTTTTTCCTTTGGACACCATCTCTCAACCGATCCCATTGGTTCAATTCCAACAAAATTAGAAGCAATGTAAACAGCATTGTTATCCTGCCACTTTGCTATGATAACTCCAGTGTTCAAATCACTTCTGTAGTCCAGAGAACCCCGTCCAGACTTCTTCAGCTCTTTGTTTGACTGCAAAGGGCAACCATGGAGGCGATTTGCACGAATAGTGCCACATGACATAATACCTTGCTTCTTTAGGTACAGAACAAGGTCCAAGGTGGTGAACTAATTATCAAAATATAGCTTGTGATTGGCATGATGTGGTAGGGTTGAACACACTTTGGCAACAGCTTGTGCACACTTTTGCAGATCTTTCGCATCTTCTGGAACATCAGTACTTGAATTTTTACCCACATAAATATAAAAATCATACATGAACCCCGATCTTCTTGCCCTGACAATATTCTTGAAGCCCCATTTCGTTGGCTTTTTTGGGTTATATTGCCGAATCTTGCTGTACTTGGTCTTTGCAGGAATGATCTGCTCATCCACACAATGGCTTTCTTCTGGAATGACTTCCAAACACTGTTTTCTCACACCTAAACAAAAACAAAATACCTTAGCAAGGTAACACAAGATATCCTACAGTCATATTTACCTGTAACAAAAGATATACTACAGTCATACGTACCTGTAACACAAGATACACTACAGTCATACTTACCTGCACCACATTTGCTCATGTTAACTTTTTTATGTATGCTAAAAAATGTGTATAGTGTAAATACGCAGTGTATAATTCTATGAACTGTTTGAGTTATAATTACCTTCAATAATGGGTTTAATCTTGAATAGCTTGTCACCTTCAGCTTGATCATAAGTTGTGTTGTCCACACAATGAAGAAACCGTCTCAGTTTCTCGAAACGCTTCAGTGGCATGACATCAGCTATTGCTGGGTATCTCATCTGGGTAGACCAATACAAAGTATATGATGGCAGATGTACTATTCCCATCTTCATATTCATTCTAATGAATTGTTCCACTTCATTTTTGTTAGTGTTCACTGATTGACCAGTTTTTTGAACACTGTATAAATTGGTGTGCTCAACAACCCGGTCTGTTAGCTCATCTAACCAAAACTGTTTAAAGTATGCAAGTGGAGTCATATTATCTGGTATGTCTTCTTGCTGGTTATCAAATGCTGCTGGTGTGTGTGGGATATCCCGTTTTCTCCACCTGAAAACATGTTCTTCAGTTGCAGCATCTTCCACACTTGAGTTATCCATGGAATTCTCACTACCTTCATCACTACTGTCACCAGCCACAGTGCCAGGTATCTCATCATCATCCCCATCACTTGGTGTGTATTCATCATTGTCTTCATCTGAACTTATGTCGGAGAAGTCAGATTGATCTCCATCAAGAATTAACAGCAATGCATCATCTCTACCAAGATGTTTTGGTCTGTCCTGTCCACCATTGATTTTCTCTATAAAATAAGTAATTTTTCCTCGTTAATTAATGTTCATACTATGCAATTAGAATGATTTTTATATAAAACACTATACTGCTGATACACACCAAAATAATATGCTGAAATTCTCAGATCTACAAGTAACAATCAGGAGTAATTTGACCCAAACTATTTGTGCTTTCATAACCATTTCTTGGCAATGTTGCAAATATGCAACAATCAACTTTGATGCTTTTATTTACAGAACTGAGAATGAGAAAAACTATAGGGAATATATCGACGGATTATTCACTCAATTCCAAACACAAATTACATAAAAACTATACAGGCATTACGAATATGAATTCTAAAACTATTACCACTGTTAGACCACATAAACGTACCTTAAATATCCAATGTTTAGCGTTGAAAATTTCCGAACATTTACCCTTGGTAAACCGCCATGATGCTTATATCCGTTCAGTGGAATGTGAAGCACAAGGGATCATGGGTAGATATGGAATTAGTTACCAGGACAACAAGAAATCAGCTGATTATGTAATTGTTGCAAATTTGCCACAGCGTCGAGTAAAGGTTAAATAGCATTTTTTGAAATGGCATGTTTCAAAATGGCATATTGTAAAATGGCATGTTTTGAAATGGCATATCTTGAACTGGCATATTTTGAAATGGCATGTTATAAAAGAGCATGTTGTGAAATGACATGTTGAAATGAAAAAACATAAAGTATGCTGGTGGAAAAGCAGGAAAGCCGCTCGGAATCATTTCAACCACAACGTAGCAAGAACGTCGATGGCAAGTGCAGCAGGTACTTATGATTTATTATTATTCACATATCAATGTCTACTCACTATCTTTGATAATGAATTTAGTTAAAATGGCACCAGACTAATTTATAATTGCTTCAAAGTTCAATATTGACAACACTTGTAACTCAACAAAATTACAATCAAAATTAGTCAGGTGCCATTTTAACTAAATTAATTATCTATGGGCGGCCATTACCACCAAAAATAATGTAATCGTGAAGTGGCATATTCAAACATCAAATAGCTCAACAAAAATACGAATTGTTTAACTAAAACTAAAATCGTTTATTCTCGAGTGTCTAAATGGCATATGTTAACAATAAATAGATCGGCATATTTTCAAATGCTTTAAGAAACGGCCATTCAAAACATCCCATTTTACAACAAGCTATTTCACAATTTGCCATTTCAAAACATGCCATTTCACAACATGCTCTTTTATAACATGCCATTTCAAAATATGCCAGTTCACGATATGCCATTTCAAAACATGCCATTTTACAACAAGCTATTTCACAACATGCTCTTTTATGACATTCCATTTCAAAATATGCCAGTTCACGATATTCCGTTTCAAAACATGCCATTTTACAACAAGCTATTTCACAATTTGCTATTTCAAAACATGCCACTTCACAACATGCTCTTTTATAACATTCCACTTCAAGATATGCCAGTTCACGATATGCCATTTTACAAAAAGCTATTTCACAATATGCCATTTCAAAACATGCCATTTCAAAACATGCCATTTTACAACAAGCTATTTCACAATTTGTAATTTCAAAACATGCCACTTCACAATATGCTCTTTTATAACATTCCATTTCAAAATATGCCAGTTCACGATATGCCATTTCAAAACATGCCATTTTACAACAAGCTATTTCACAATTTGCCATTTCAAAACATGCCACTTCACAATATGCTCTTTTATAACATTCCATTTCAAAATATGCCAGTTCACAATATGCCATTTCAAAACATACCATTTTACAACAAGCTATTTCAAAACACCATTTCAAAACATGCTATTTAACAACAAGCAATCTAAGAACATGTTATTTCGTTTAACAAAGACATGCGATTGCACGGTTACTTAAATCATTTGAAAATATGCCGATCTATTTATCGTTAACATATGCCAGTTAGACACTCGAGAATAAATTATTTTAGTTCTAGTTAAATAATTTGTATTTTTGTTGAGCTATTTGAAGTTTGAATATGCCACTTCACGATTACATTATTTTTGATGGTAACGGCCAGCCATAATTATCAATTATGATGAATTGATATATGTAAATAATAATAAATATATAAGTACCTACTGCACTTGCCATCAACGTTCTTGCTACGTTGTTGTCGAAAGGATTCATGGCGGCTTTCCAACTTTTCCACAGTTGTACTTCATGTTTTATTTCTGTACTAACAATGAGCCGACAACGTGCCATTTTACAACATGTCATTTCACAACATGCTCTTCTATAACATGGCCATTTCATAACATGCCATTTCATAACATGCCATTTTGTAACATGCCATTTCACAACATGCCAATTTACAACATCCCATTTCAAAACATGCCATTTAACAAGCAATTTAAGAACAAGTTATTTCGTTTAACAGAGGTATGTGTTTGTGCGGTTACTTAAACCATTTGGAAATATGCCGATCTATTTATTGTTAACATATGCCATTTAGACACTCGAGAATAAATGGTTTTAGTTTTAGTTAAACAATTCGAATTTTTTTGAGCTATTTCATGTTTAAATATGCCACTTTGCGATTACATTATTTTTGGTGGTAACGGCCGCTTATACTTAACAACATTGAGAGGTGTTTTAAATGTCTGTTCGCTAGTCTAATCTTATTTGAATGGCTAGAAATGTTTGTTTTTTGTATTAAGATTCGAAATGATGTACAGCCAAACCCAGGCCCGAGTTCATCACTTAATTTTGCACATTTAAATGTTAGAAGTTGAATATGAGAAAAAAATTTGAGAAATTGTCCTCAATGATTATAGATCACAATTTTCATGTTGTTGCATTATCCGAAATGTGGCTGATTGAGCACATTTCTAGTGACAAATTTACTATTCCTGGTTACAATTCCATAATTCGATTAGATAGACTTGGTAGAGTTGGGGGTAGTGCTGCCTTTTTTTATACACAATTCACTAACAGTTAAACCTAAAAAAGACCTAGAAATTAGTAGTTGGGCTGTTGTAGTGCAGACCTGTCAAGGTTGCAAAATTAAAATGCGTTACACTCCCCTATGAACTTCAAAATCCCCTTTAAATCTACTTTAACAAGATTTTAAAAATTTATTTTGTGTGCATGAAAGAATATTGTGGAAACAATGTGTGACAATCAAGCCAAATGCTTGACACTTGACATGTCTGCTGTCTGGTATGGTTACCTGTAAATATTGGCACATCGGCGTCATATTACCTTTTGCACACAATAGGTGTCAATGAGTTATTGTCAGTACTATTATTTCAGGTTACAAATCATGAAAAGTGGGACGTTATAAAATGATAAAAATGCGTAACTTTTGCATCATTTTAATTATGCGTGCAAGACAGCGGGAACAAAAGCAGAATGCGTAACTCTCACGCAAAATGCGGGAAACTTGGCAGGTCTGTAAGCGACATAAAATACGGAAATCGTTCATTTTGTGATAAAAGCACGACACTTAGCTGAAATACTCGTCTCGATGAGCTTGTTAATTTTAGATATGGAGGCATCTCAGATATGGCTTATTTTGCAAATAATGTGCATGTGAAAAATCGCAATTGCATGAAAACGAGGCCGAATAAGAAAATTGTTTTTTTAAGATTTTAAGTTGAATAAAGCTGAAACAATTGCAAAATCTTGCTTGGTGTTTGGTTTTAATTGATAACGCGCTTAAAGAATTATTGCACAGTCAAATACATTATTTGTAGCGAAAAGACGCTGTTATATATGAGTTATATTTGAAGGATGGAAAATTGTTATATTTCAAGAGCAATTATATCTAATGTCATCAACAAAGCACTTTCCTGAGTTTCTTCTACTTTTAAATGAAAATAAAAGTGAAAACCTATTTCTTAAAGTACTTGATGGACAAAACTGGCGAGGCTCCTTCATTTTAGTGCCCAGTCCCCTAATGGTATCCAAGATGGCATCTTTTGTTGAAGGCAGTACAGTTTGGTTTCTCGGTACTAACTGTAAGGGGCCGTCGACAAATAGATTTCATCCACCGATTGCGGATTTGTTTCGCAAAGTTGTCAACCCCCTCCCCCCCCCATCGCGGACCAACATATTAAAGTGTTAATTGTGTATTAAAAATGCCGTGTTGACAACAAATATACGATATAGAGTGTACAAACCTTGCAAATACAGTTGCTACAGTATTGTATTTTTTGTATATTCAAATATAAAATATTAATCTTTATAAAACATGAGGTAAAATTAAAGATGATGTAAAGTCCGTTCTGCGCATATTTTCTGCGCATAACAAAGTTTGTTTACGTTTGTTGTATCGTATTACATGACGTATTGAAGTATTATGCAAAATTAGATTTTCTATTCGAGCAAATTGAGCGCAGGTTTCAGACAAAGCAAGTGGACATTTTTATAAATATGGATGAGAGTTTTTCGCTAGATGACCTTGATCGACTCGAAATAGAAGAAGCTGCGCAATTTCCGAAAACAAAGATGATATTACTGTGTGTTCGTGTAATGGGCTATGTCTGAAGGATAAGGGACGAAATGCTTGTCCTTGCAGAAGTATTGGCCAATATTGCACATCAGCTTGTCATGATCAGGGTGAAAATATGTGTATGAATGCGCGGAGTTATTTAGAAAGCGACTCGGAAAAGTCCAGCGAATCAGACCTCCCTATCGGATCACCGGTAAGTTTAATAAAATTGTGTGTCCTGAATCTTTATCGTGGCTTCTTTCACTCGTAAACTTTAGATTGTGTTTTTAGAGTTCAGAGGGCGGCGATGATGACAATGAGCCTTTGTATCATGGCCCAAGAACGTCAAGGAGAGGTGTTGGTACATGAGGACGCCGTGGGAGACGACGTGGAAGAGGTAGAGGAAGAAGCAGCGGTCGCATGGGAGCACGAAGTCGGAGTAGATCCAGAGAAAGAGAGAGTCGTGGGCGAAGATCAATTGGTAGAGCCTGTAGAGGAAGAGGCAGAGGACGTCGACTTGTTCAAGAGGAAGGTGTACAGGAAAGATTAGCCAATCATGAGCAGCTGATACAGGTATTTTCTATGTCGTTTACTCGAACAATTACTTATACAACCAGGAAGTACCCTCAAATAAGTTTGTAATAAATAACCACCCTTCAATAAAGTTCCACCATCAGCCTTTCTGATGATAGTGACAAATTTAGATTGATAGAGATATGTGGGAATAAGTCGCTTCAATTTTAGCCAAAGTTTGCTTCGTCTTCTCATTTAATTCTAATATTTTAGAATTTGGTCGACAATCTTGAGGTCAATGCTGTAAGAAGGCTTGCTATTGAGTTGCTGAGAAGGCAACCAGCAGTATTTGTTGACCTGGTTAATGGAGAGTTTCCCATAAATGAGCATGTTGAAAATGCCCTGCAACCTGGTGAAGATGCACCACAACATGATGAAGATGCACCACAACCTGGTGAAGATGCACCACAACCTGGTGAAGATGCACTACAACATGATGAAGATGCACCACAACCTGGTGAAGATGCACCACAACCTGGTGAAGATGCACCACAACCAGGAGGAAGTGAAGTTCCACCTTGGTGCAATTGTGGCAACTGCAGAGTAATGCCAACTCAGTTGGAAAACAAATGCTGTTGTACAAGAAAGCTTCCTTGCATGTCAACAACACCTCTTTTTTAACAGCTTGTGTTAGATGGAAATGTATTGGACATTGCAATGAGGTATCGTGAGGATGTCCTTGCATTAGATGATCATCGAAACAATGAAAATTTCCGACTCATGGCATACCGCCAGTACATACTATGGCAGCATGGATGATTAGGACAAGGAAATCGCAGAGTTGTGCCTAGCTGTTGTGTTTTGGCAATAAGGTCAAGGTACCCATCTCCCAATGGAGTTTACACGGGGTATCGTCCATCTAGACTATGAACTCTAAAGCACTGCAAACATAAGTATGATAATAATATTATTTAGTTCTTTAATCCCCAGTTTATATTTACATAGTAGAACAGTGTACTACAGCCATTTTTAAATGAAGGCTTTCATAAAATTTTGCAAAAATAATTTGCTTTCACAGGGCTTGAAATATGTGGTATCCTGATGTAATAGTAGATTTAAATTTTGGATACTGGGTATCATAAGGTCAGTATCCCAACTAGATACCGGAAAATTTAAAAAAAATAATTGTGATGCAATCACATAGGAGCTGAGCATGTTTCCAAACTTCAATGTATATTACAGTGGACATTAATATACTTGTTTTTCAATGAAATATTTACCCTGCTGGGTACTATAATAGAATACTTAGCATCCAAGTCTTGGATACTACACTTCTCAGTTGGATACCAGTTCTTGTGTTGGTGGATACTGACGAAAAATTCAAGTTTCAAGCCCTGGTAACATGAACCAATGTAGCACTAATGATTATTATATATAGCGAATAATACATGGGTGTGCGGAAATACCAGATTTATTTCGAGTGTTGAACCTGATATCATGTTCAACACAAGAAATAAATCTGGTATTTCCAAACACCCGTGTGTTTTTCTGTTTATTATATAAACTACATGTTTTCCACCAATATAAAATGTCCAGATGCTATGATTGGTGATTGTTTGAAAAGCGATAATTTTCACATGTGAAATTATCATAAATTATTATACATTGCAGTTGTTTTATGCGTTGTGATTGGTCAGTTGTATGCAGATAAATGCGACTATCAAACAATCTGCAGATAGCTCAGTTGTCTGCTACCAGATAACTGAGTTATCTGCATGTTGAGCCTATGGTGCAGATTATTACAGTATGCGGTATTCGTTGGCATCAATGGTTAGCATGGCAACAACATTTTTTTCGATATTTTCTGTTTCATATAATGGCATCTCGCTTTTTAAAGCTCTTCCGAAGACGAAATTCGTCAATTGCTTGAGGAAAAAGACTCCAAAAACAAAAAAAGAACATACAACGTCACTCAACAAGTGTTTCATGAATATTTGTTGAAAAAGGAGATTGCAGAACCAACGGAGAAAAGCGAAATTGCTCAAGTTTTAAAAAGGTTTTACGTCGAAGATTTCGTTACCATGTTTATTTTCTCCGCTTACAATGTATAATAAAACAATTATCGGATTCGGGTTTTGTGATATGCAAAATCATCAATGTCTCGGTAAGAGTTATCTGCCTCGCCTTCAGCTTGGCTGATAACTCTTACCTCAACATTGATAATTCCGCATATCACAAAAACCTCATCCAATAATTGTTTATAATCTCACATGTGAGATTATCAGTGTTATCAGTGCCCAAAATCCTTATAAAGCACTGTACTTTATATAATAAAGAGATATATACTGTATAAACTATGTTGATTATTGTTCTAGTCACTTTATATACATTTTTCAAAACGAGACTGGTGTGTCTGAATAGCTTCTTGCAAGGTTGGCCGTGGTACTTCAGCAATATTCTGTGCTATATTGCAAGGATCATCTTCTGACCTTCTCAAATTTTGAGTAACAGGCCCTGGAACATCAACTCTTTTTTTAAACACCTTTACCAAAAGCTCAGGGATGTATGAATACTCTTTGGGTTCCAAGATTTCTACTGGTCGCCATCTTTTCGTGCTTTTGCTGTACTGTAATTGTGCTCTGCAAACATATGATTGTTTACTGTGAAAAATATTTTCAATATATATATCATCACCTCATGCATAAGGTCAATTACCATACTAAATTTCTAAGTACCTTTTCTGACTAGTAGCAGTGGTAGCAGTTTTTCTTATTTTGTGTTTGTTAAAGTCTATAGCTGCCAACAAGTTTCTCAGTTTGTACCCAACAAATCTAAATGGAAATTTATGAAGCTTCAGGTAATGTTTTTAAAATAAATTTAAGCTGGTAAATGTGTGTAATTAATAGCAACTTTACTCACTAATGGGGTTGTGTCACTAATTGGGTTGAAAAAAATTTGAAAACATTACAATTTATGACTTACGAATATGAATGGCGCTTGGGACAGTACATCAGTAGATGATTATGGAATGATTCCAAAAATCCAGTATGCCTACAATGTGTGAAAACATTCAACTTTAGTACCTATTAATTAGTAGTACTAGTAATTCAAGTGTTTTGCCTAAAGTTCTATGTGCTTGTAACAATGCTGTATTGTAAAGAAAAGGCATATTTACACTGGCTAGAACTGCCAAGTTTTGTTGTATATGGTACTTCAACTCACCGAAAATGTGTGTAATAGGGAATTGTGTTCAAAAACCGCTTATTCAGCACTATCTGCCGTAAAGCAGCTTGTGGTGCAGAATTCTTCACTAGCCATGGCTTTTGCCTCTCTTGCTCATTTAAAACACTATGCCCACACTTCCCCTCACTCTTGCCACCACCCATCACCCATCACCCAACCATGTTCATTCACAACATGATGTAAAATGCTAATCCATAAGTCCTATTAAAGATTACAGCATAAACACATTCAACTATTAGGACTATTCTAACGGTAGTTTAGTAATATTTGGCTGGTACCATCAAATAATAAACTATAACACAACCAGTTATGTGTGCTGGTGCACCATGCTTAGTGTTTAATGAGGGTATTAGCACTCAGTGAAGAAAGTCTATTGGGGAGGGGGAGGGGGGGGGGGGAATTCAGTATCACCATTTTATTCTACAATTGAAACATCCTGTAAACTGTGCTTTCTTTGTTGTCTGAACATGACCCAAATTATTCAACTCTTTCTTAATTGAAACTAAGGTGTATAATCACTTATGGGAATGGCAAACCAGAAATAAAATTGAATCCAGGATTGAAATAGGTTCAGTCAAATATGGGTAGTTGTAAACCACCCGATCCGAAAGTTGTATCCCAATAAAATTATTGTATCCAATAAATTATTGGGATTGTTAGGGTTAAAGTAAGGGTTGGGGTTTGGGTCAGGGTTCATTTTATATGCATGAAATGACAATTTCAATAAGTTATTGGAATTGTTAAACATTGTCACCAGTAATCTTATTGGGATACAACGTGCGGATCGGCTGTGTAAACTGTACCTTAAAATCATCTGTGCTCCCACCACACTCACGACTACAATACCAAAAATGGTTGCGTATTGAACTCATCCACGGCGTAAGTTCTTCGTTTCCTTTTTCTTTACTAGCCTAATAAAATAAGTTTGAAAAGATCTTTACAGTTTTAAATATCAATATGGTTTTTGTGTACAATTTGTAACCTACCTTAATGAGTTTTTTCCCCAGATTTTTACCACCATGCCATACATCCCATTGATGACATATTTTTTTATACTTCACAGAGTTCTCTGTTCAATTTAAATTAAAAATCTGCAATTAGTTTTATCATCATTACAGAATGATAGGTTACAATGAATTGCAAATAGGATAGCAGTAACTAAATTTTGTTGATGGATGGTACATATACAAAATCATCAAGTTGCAATGATATAAAGTACATTGACAGATAAAAACATATGCTATTAGACTAATAAAAAAAGCTATAACACACTGGGACATATTACATATTAACATGCAATTTGCGCACCAAATACCCTGGAAAATAATAGTGAATCTAAAATTACTTTACTGCAAAAAGCAGAAAGCAATAGAATTTTAATGTATAAAATGTACATAAACTTACTCATGAGAGCACTTATCTCCAAGTGGCCATCAGTCACAATCTCTTGTAAATTCATTTTCGAATTCATTAAATCATCTAGCCCTCTCTCTCGAATCCAACCCTTTCCATTTTCGTGCTTTTTCTTCCTTCTACCTCTCTCACATCAACTATTTTTAAATCCAGTTTTCGTCTCCATGTCAGCAAACAAATACGTCAAATACTGTGCACAATGACCAGGAGAGTCATTACGCCCATCTGAACTTAAAATGATATCCTTCCCATCCCTTTCCTTCCATAACCCATCTTTCATGTCCTTCCAGTATTCTTCAACTGCTGGGGCAATATATAAACTCTGGTACTGGTTATAGAGCATCTTGGAAATGTATGTCATGTTCATAATCTTGAACAAAAAGCCAATTTTGGTGTACGAGTTTCCTGACATAACAATTGATGATGCCAGCACCAAATTTCCAGCTCGAAGGCCAGCACAATGCCCAGCATTACATTTCCAATTAACCACAAGACATGTTCCAACATATGTCTCTTTAAACTCAAGTGGTTGATCACATCCTGGTCTCTTGCAGTATTCACCGTGAAGCCGATAAAGCAAAGTCATCAATTTTGTAGTTGACACAATGCAATACTGCACCTTATGAACTTCAGCATGTTCAATAACTTCAACCGCAGTGTCATCTTCTCCCAACTGATCTGAGGTATCTGTATTGACACCAACATCTTGTGCATCACCTTCTCCTTCTACATTAAAATCAAACACCTCACTTTCCACTGAAGTTCTTTCAAGGTCATTGTCACTCTGCCTAAAAAAATAACACAATAATAAAGCAACAATATTGCTTGGAAAATATAGCAGATTAAGGCCTTTCCCCTGAGGACTCAAATGACCAAGAAGAAGAATTGCGTCGTATACATAGTCAATTAGTAGACTTGAACTGCTGTACCATCAAAAAGTAAGAAACATAGCAAATTACATAGCACATTGCTAACTATAACTTACTATAACTACAATCAGTGACAAAAGTGTTTTGGACACTAGTTACACTTAGTGTTGAATATGAAATGTATAAAACTGTTGGGTGTAATAAACCATCTCCCTCCCTCCCCCACCTTAAACAATGTTGCTGGTTTTGTTGCCGGTTTAGTAAGCAATATTATTAGCCCATACATTTCTCCTCAACATTGAAATGGGGGGGGGGGGGCGAGTGCAGGGGGTGAATACATTTGGTTTTTACATTGTTTTCATATTTTGTCCAGAGTGTTTTGTCGCTGATTGTATAACTGACACTCACTCTGGGCTTGGTGGAGAAATTTCTGTGATGTCTTCAAACTCGTCCACATCACTATTTTCACTCTCAGTGGCTGTCATTGTCTCCTCAAAGGCTGACACACTGCTAATAAATTTGCAACATTTTAAAATTAGAACAATGCCAGCAAATATTGGATTACACATATCTGCAAGAAGTATTTAGTCAAATCCAACCCACCCCTGTCTTGGCAAATGTCAACTGGACCACCAACATTCATTACATCTTTTTAAAACCACATGTTGATGTTAGCCAAAAGAATTATGGTCGTTTCCTCATAACTGACAACACTAAAAATTATTGGTTCATATTACTTACATTGCAGGTGATATCCTGGGTGCGGTATCTGTAGATAAACGACGACGTTTCGGGGTAGAAAAACCCATGTGTTTCCTGGCCAAAAGCGTCGAAGTGAAACTGTGAAAAATAGAAAGACCTATAGTTTTTGCGCACCATTTCTTGAAAGTATAAATTCAATTAGGTCAACCTACTAGGGGAATTTATTTCGCTTCGCACGTTTGGTGTTCGTGGAAACATTGGTTCTGCTTCATGTTCTGCGGCTGTTTGCGTCTCGACTTCACTGTAATATAAATATCGCATATTATGGAAATTTCACGATGTATCACTTTACCACAAAACAAATTTTTAGTTTTTTTATATGTTAGGTATAAATAGAATTTGTTTTGATGCATAATACCTGAACCTCCGATCTTTATGAGAAATGTAATGGTCCAACAATATTGACGCAAGTTCAATATCACTCTTGACCAACAATTCGTTTTTCAAATTTCGCCATCTTCCGTATTCACCCATTAAACTCACTCTGGTAGCATTCCTTTGCTGTTCGTAGCACTTCCTGCTTGCGGCCTTGTCTTCCAAAGTTACAAAACAAGCTTCTTCACTTTGAATTGAAGAGCCACTCGTCGACGCTACCGCATTGTCATCCGCCATGTTGAAGTGTTGAATTATGCGTTAACGCAGCATATATTAACATTCCATTGAAACGTCCCGGTTCAATGGAATGTTGCTATGCGCAGAAAATATGCGCAGAACGGACTTTACATCATCTTTAAGAAATAGAAAATACTTTTTATAAGTCATAAATTTCTTGACTAAAAGCGACGGATTTGAACATAAAATCTGTGCAATTCGTAAGTACAGCCATGCTTTTCGGCTTCGCTGCAAATGTAAACAAATGAGCACGATCAAATAGGCAGCGGTAGAAATATTAGTTAGATTTGACTCCAGGGAGCTGTTGTATTTTAAAATACGGTACGTACATCTTTTTTAGTACGATACGTTTGTATAAGTACGTTACAATTAAAAAAAGCACTTTACAAGACTTATTATAAAGGTTTAAAATGCAAAAGTAGAAAAATAGTAAAAATGAGCAAGCAGCTAACGCATGCACGCAATGTACTCTGGCATGGACTGGTGTGGAGTGTTATGGTTGTTGTTGATACTTTCAGTGCTTTGCTTCGAGGACACTATCATACTAACAATCTATTAAATTTTATACTATCGATGTTTTATTAATGACTAATTCAGGTTTCGTCCTTATCCTGTTTTTCAAGGCGGATTTAAAGGCCAACCCCCTTCCCTCATCGTGGAACAAGTCTGCGATCGGTGGACGAAATCTATTTGTCGACGACCCCTAGTTTGTATTCTTTTTATAAGCTTAATATTCTTTTTTGACATTCACTAAGCTATAAAGTTGCTCAATGATTACTATTTAAGCAAATTATGAGCATTATTTCTAAAAAAAACATCAGAAAAGTTTCATAAAATATCTGCAAATTATATAGACTTTTATCTGTGAAAGAACAGTTACATATCAAACTTTTCTAGATGAAATGATACTATAAGCTAACATGAATATTTTGCTGGCAAGACTCTGATTCTTATTTTTTTTAGCTTTTTTTATATCTTTTGAAAGCTGTTGTGATGGCTAGTCCTCAGTCGCTATATGGCAGCAAATTTGAATAACTATTTTTCTGGACTGACTAGCCTTGTGCTCACGTGGAAACACAAAAGCATTTTCAAATGAATGAGAGGCTAGTCAATCCATAACAATAGTTATTGAAATTTGCCATCACATTTCGATTCAGTGTATAAAGCGTAATCATTATAGATAAGATCTACGTTTTAAGAATTTTCTTCTTGATCCCCAGTTGATGCACTGACATTACTGCAGGCTGTTCCACGGCACTGGCCACACGCTGGGGAACATTTGAGGCCATGCTTCTTGCATGTGCACTTCTTTGTGGAACATCGGGTGCCACACAGTTGCAGCAAATCATCTTAAGGAGATTGCTGGGTGCTGGCTGCCAATCAGTTGTCAAAAGAATGACTTGGTCGCCGGTGATCTTCCAACCCCAATCTTCAATACTCATCTTTTCGTTTCTGCATTGCGACTGTTTCACCTGACATATAAATGACGGTAATCACAAATATGATGCAAAAAAAGGGAGAAAAACTGAAAACCTGGAGAAAAACTCTTAAACTGTGGTACTTGGCTGCGACACTAGTGGGAGGCAGATCTTGAGGACATATTTGGTGGCCTCTCGTAGTCACTTTCTCGATTTTATCTTCAGCATTTACACCATTGATTATGTTTCTCAGCCCTGGTTCCTGCACAAATGGGTTTTTGCCATCCATCAGAGCAATGAGGACTTTGACGATATCACTCATATCGCGCATCTGTCTAGACTTCGTCATGTTTTGCTCGCTTGAATTGTACTTGATACCAGTAAGCTCTTGCATTGCTAAGTTTGTCTTAGCACACGCGGGCATCGAAAGCAACCGTGTAAGCCGTTGTCATTCGGTCATGCCACTCCCGCGTGTCAATCCCCCAGTGGACTTTAGACTTCTCATCAGGCATTGTTCTATTACAAGATCGGTAGACAGCCCTGCCCATTGTCTGTCACTTCTTCTAACTACATGGTAGCCTGACGCCAATTGTTCGTACACTGTGGGACAGTCTTCCTTTAACTTCTCGATAGACTGCAAATACAAATGACAGCTCTTTGTGTAAAGATTATGGCCAGATGCAGCGAAGTATGGCAGCATATGTGAAGCTGCTTCTAGGTGCATGTGCCAGTTTGCGGTGCGTTCAGCCTTTTATGAACTTGCGAAGAGTATCTATCATGTCCATATACTGCAGCCACAGGGCGACTGTGCGACTTGACGCTTGAACAATGCTGCGTTTAGACTGGACACAATTTCTAATGGTTGTTAGGGCATCTGAAGTTCTGACGTTTTCTACTGTCTTCGTTCCTTGCATAAGCTCCTCCAGAAGTTGCCCTGCCTTAGTTGTTGTTTCACTGGTGTTTGATTGCTGACCCACTGTCTCGTTTCCTACGAACAAAATGCAAATTTTTTTTGTAAAAAAATTGGTTCATGAATGTGAGATTACCCAAAGCAATGCGCAAATAAATCTAATCAGAAAACTGCTACAAGGACTCACCACTCTGCATTCTTTCTCCACTGGATGCACGACTATCAAGAGATTGCGCATCTGACGCTTCTGTTTGAGACTCTACAGCTTCATCGTCTGTGAAAAAATAAGACAATCGATTTAGTTTATTTCATAATTTAAAGATTAGTAGTACTTGTTTCTGTCACCTACCCTGCCGGTTTTCGGAGCTCCTGTTCGACACAAGAATATCAGGAAATGGAACATCTGACACCCCCCATTTGAGACTCAACTACTTCATCGCCTGTGAAAATATAAGACAATCGATTCAGTTTATTTCATAATTTAAAGATTACTAGTACTTGTACTTGTTTTTGTAACCAACTGCTCTGGTGTTCTGCGCAAGGCATGGGATTATCTGGAAATCGGACATCTAACACTTCCATCAGATCAACAAATGCATTGCCTGTGACAGAAGATTGTTTTATTTTATTCAAATGCTAAAAATAAATATTAAGACCAATAATAAGAAAACAGTTCTTACCTGCATCATTTATTTGAGGAATTTGACACAGCCTAGCGCTGCTGAGTACAACAGGGTGTTCGGAGCAGCATCTATGATGAGATGACCGCGGACAGCACGCGACACTGCCTTTCCACTTAACATGTGGCCCACAGCATTGGATGCATAGAACATTTCCAACAGCTCCTTCAAGCCTGATTCTGTCATGAGATGACCAATGCTTCCAAGGAAGCTCATCACTGTATGGAGGCCCCCTAGGCAAACGACGATCTTTTTAAACGCAGTGTTTGCGACCTCTGTGTTAACTATGCAGTAGGCTTCATACCAGAGGGGCTGGTCGAACATTATAATAGGGATGGCGATATGGTACTTTCGAGCATGCTTCAGAACAAAAGTCAACGTTGGATATATGCAAGTAGAATCACTTGGGCTCATGTCGATCATAGGAAGGAAAGATATCGAGGATTGTCCTCTGTGTGCTCCAGTATGGACTTTTTGCATCAGCCTCACAATAAAGATTTCAAAAAATACATGCGCGAATTACAATAAGTCATACACCAAGCAAGTAAACTCATGTTTATTTCAAGATTTGGGATCCATGTAGGCATACATAAAATTTATCATGAGGGAGATATTAGCATTCAAATTCGAACATGCGGCACTAGCACTTGACTTCAAGGGATAGCCTTTTTTGTGGACACATGCACTGTATAAAAGTATACAGTATAGCACAATGTAAATCAATTCTGTAATATAAAATTAATTAGGCTGCGGCTGTGTTGTATAACTTACATGAAAAATACAAGAAAAATTTTAACATTGCAAGTTTTTTTTACTTTGGCTTGGAACGTAATAACTTTTCTTGTATTTTTCAGTTAGATTATGCAGCACAACAGCTTTACTCACTTTCATGTAGTTATTTTTTTACAACTGCTCCTAACCAGATGGAAAAAATAATTTGTCTAAGAAAAATAACTTTCTTTTTTATTATAAACTCACAAGCATCTTTATTCTAATTAGAATTCTCCTCAGTACACTTCCAGGGTATTGAGTCATTAACATTTATGATCCAACTGATTAAGCAAAGATGACTGCACCTTTCTGACACAAGAGCATCCACTAATTAGAATTCTCACAATATTTACATTGTATACAACAACAATGTATTTGTTATGTCTTGAATAATAACCTATGATGAAATTATAGAATTTATAATTGTGATTTACATTTAGATGTAGGTTGCTGTGTAAATATTATGATCCATTTTTTAGCTTCAACTGATTAAGCAAAGATGACAGCATCTTCTGAATCTGTCAGCAAAAGATGTCTGTATCTTTCTGACACAAGAGTATCCACGAATTAGAATTCTCACAATATTTACATTGTATACAACAGTGATGCATTTGTTATGTCTTGAATAGTAACCTATGATGAAATTATAGAATTTATTGTGATTTACATTTAGATGTAGGTTGCTGTGTAAATATTATGATCTAACTTATAGCTTCAACTGATTAAGCAAAGATGACCGCATCTTCTTAATCTGTCAGCAAAAGATGACTGCATCTTTCTGACACAAGAGTATCCACTAATTAAGATTCTCACAACATATACATTGTATACAACAGTGTAATAATAATAATAATTTTTTTAAACTTTATTTATTTGATTTACTATATTTACATTGATAAACCTCACTTATAAAAGGTAGTCTATCTATGTCTTCTTGAATAATGTTTGGTTATATATATTAATAAAAATAAGTTACATTTTGGGCACTACTCAAATCTTTAAAAGTTCTGGGCTAGTCCAGTCTTTGTTTCGCTTACAGAATATATAGTAAGGTGCTCGAATACAAGTAGAAATACTTTTCTTTTTGACATATCTAATATGCTGTTCATCAAACTTCAAATCCTTAAGCATATCAATAAATGTGTTCGTCGATTGACCAAATACCCCAAGCGAACTTATGGATACATTAACGAATTTTACTTTATCAAAGTTATTTTCTTGATCAGAAATAAGTGGCAAGTATTTTTTCAGTTTTTGATCTGAGATAACTTTTAGATTCGTTTCAAAGCCGACAGTGAGTTCCAAAATATATAATAATTTAATTTCAATTGTCAAGAGAAGGTCTGGACGTAACCCATCAACAGTGATAACTGACAATGTAATAAAGCCAGGCAAATCAACATAGAGTTTGGATCCTTTGACACACATAAGGCTGGACCCAATGAAATTCAAAACTGAATCGTGTCGCCACGTAAAATGTCCTTCATTTAGATACTCCTTACATCCAGAGATGACATGCATGAGTGTTTCAGAAGAAAAGCAGAATGAACAATCAGCCGATGATGACAGACCCCATCTGACCATGTTTTTTCGAGTAGGGAGGGAATTGTTGATGTAACGAACTGTGAAGTTAAATATATTCTTAGGAAGTCTGGATTGAGCAGATGACCATAGGGAATTGAATGATAACGTGGAGTTTTTGATGACATTTGAGAAGAAAGAACATTGTAAGATGAGATGGTTTTGTAGTCTGTTCATTATCATTTCTAAACGCTTTCAATACATCCTTTGTATTTTTGTACATGTCGTACTGAATATTCTTATTTGTGCTTGTTATTGACTATAACTTATTGATGTCTTATTCATGGACGTTTTTAAACTTGACCGTGAGACAGTTTGGCATTGGGTAAACTTCGTTGACGGCAGAATGACATTTAAACCAAATTTGTTTCAGGGGAGAAACACGTTGCTAAGGGTAGCAGAGATTGGAAGTTCGAGCCATTTTCGGATATATCTGGAAGCAAGGGTATCTAAAGTTTCGCAAATCCATGTTTTAGATATATCGGTTATTGTTAATTCCCACAAGATTTTTGAGAGCAAGTAGCGACTATATAAAAGGATTTTATTTTGGGGGTGTAAAGGTAATTCATCAATTTTTGATATGATATTATTAAACAGATCACATAATTCAGATTTGTGTCGTTCGTCAGACATGTTGAAATCGAAATAATGCCCAAGATAACAGAAAGATTTACCGATCTCGATACGGGGCAGGTGGTGTTCGCATAACGACCGCTAAGGATTCTGGTTGTTGATTTTTCAAAATGGCGGCCAGAGAATCATTATTTTAGGTAAGTTCTGTCTGGAATTACAATTCACTTTTTCAATTTAATTTTATGCACATTCTGACACTGAAATCCTAAGTATGTATTAAAGTAATAAACATATTACTTGGCATAAAAAATTGTTTGCTGTTTTTAAAATTTTGTTGTAAATGTTGTGCAACGTCTTTATATGTGAACTGATTACATATTTGTATCGCCTGTAACCTGTTGTTTTCGAGGCATAGACTTTCAAAAAATGTTCTAATCAGATGTTTTAACATCAAAATAAAATTATTTATGTACGCTCCCCAAAGCTCCCCATTCTTTCGCACATTTTTATTTCCTTAAAGTTGTGTAATTTTTTAAGAATTGTACATCATATGGCTACCAAAAGAGAATATGTTATTGAAGGCAACACCCCGGGCAAACCAACATCCAAGCGGCATTCATGTGAAAAATCACGGAGAAGCTTATTTAATGATGTACAAGAATCAGAATCATGTAGTAAATCTGATTGGACAGCAAAAGAAGAATCTGTGTTGGTGCAGTACATTTGTTTATTTTGGAGGGATGCATATAATGACAAGTGGCCAATG
Source organism: Muricea muricata (assembly GCA_963855995.1). NCBI lineage: Eukaryota > Metazoa > Cnidaria > Anthozoa > Malacalcyonacea > Plexauridae > Muricea > Muricea muricata. Next base: position 51,458,384 of record OY979716.1, on the reverse strand, counting down.
ACGAAAGATACCAAGTTTTGGAATTCATGTGCAGTGGCTGTCAACAGTGCCTGTAAATCCAACAGAACAGGTTAGTTGTAATTTGCTATTTGAAAATAATTGAAGTCCTGATATATTCAGTCCTGATTATACCTACAGTATATGAATGAAACATTAAGGCTAAAGACTAAATTTAAGGTGATTATCATTGTTTAGGCTGAAGTGTTTTTCAAAATTCACAGTAATAATTTAAAAACTTAGTTACATAATCATTTGGTTTCACATTCATAGGTGCACTCTGTCGAACACGGGTGACAAAACATCTTTCCAAACAACATGGCTCACTATCAGATGCAGAGGAATGTTTTCATATTGATTACATTTCAAGTAACATCGATAACATGTTTGTAAATCAAGATCTCCAGGGATCGTCAACTCCAAAAACAATGCCTGTTACAAATGAACCACTGTCACCAGTTTTTGCATCATCTCCAACAATTCAGAATAATGAGACTTTTCCTGACTGTCTTGTTGGTGACTTTATAAAAACATTTTTGGCATCTTATACTAGTAAAATGTCACATAGATTGAAAATGCAAGTATTAAACTATCTATTCAAACTGACTGTGACTGAGATTGGTGGCATGGCATTCTTCACATTTGTTGATCCAGCTTTCCTAGCAAGCAGTTTAAATGCCATGAAAACTTTGTTTGACAAAGGGAAACACAACTTAATTTTTAATTTATCGCAGTGTTTTAACGTATCAAATACTCTATCTTCAACCAGAATGCCCTTGGACAGGATGCCATATGGTATGATTGACTATAATATAAGATTCTTTGCCAGTCCTCAAACACAAAAGCTAAGCTGTGAAGAACACTATGCATCACGGCTTGAAACAATGCTAGCTCAATTTGGGCACAAGCGGTTGTGCTTACATAGAGGACCTGTGTGGCAATATGAAGAGAATAGCCAACCACAAGGTGTCGACGCCAGGTCCTTGGTACAAATTGCACTAGATGAAAGTGGCATTTGTTTAGAAGATCAACTTTAGAACAAAGCTGTCATTATAGATGAGACACACAGTGAACAGTCCCTAACTGACTTCAGTTCAAATTATGAAACGTTGGATAATGGTGACAGTCATGAAGTGGTAAATGACCAAAATGAAACTGTGGTTTCTGAGCATCCTGTTGAAGATTACTGTGATGGTATGTTGCAGTCCCAAAGTGTCTCCAACATATGGAGTAGATTAACAAAGGATGAAGAAAGTGAGATTGTAAAAGGATTGATTAATCCAAAAGAAATGGAAACACATCATGGTATACAACCAAATCCAAATAGAAAAATTGCAAGAAATTCTGGATTGTTTGATCCTTTAAAGGTAAGTTGAGAAATAAATAAGAGATACTGTATAATCAAATCAACTATTGATTTACTGATTTGGTAATTTGGCACAGTCAGAATCAAATAACAATGTATTTGCAATGGGGTTGCAATTAGAGGTGTGCAACAGGCTGTGCCAGTAAGGAAGAAAGACTCGAAATAACGAACGATGTGAATAACGAAAATGTATTATATTATCACAACAACAACGTGCTTCAAACGTACTCGCGTGAGCCGGAAGTACTCTAACTACTAATTACGCTTTACTTTATGTAAGGATAACTATCAGCAATAACAACTGTGACTGACTAACTACAACAATATGCCTGATATGGCGTGGTGTCTTCTTTTTTCTTCTTTCTTTTGACACAAATGTTAAGTTCTACCCGATGATAGTAGTGTACATAGTTTATGTGATCTGTAATCACGGATAATGTCGACTAACTATACCCATAATACTCTGGCGGCTTATGCTCTCGCTGAGGGCGTGAAGTGAAATGTTTATTACGTCAGACTTGCTCGATGGAGATAAACGCTCAGGATCAGAGCGCAATGCTGAGGAGTCTTCCGCTGGGAGGGATAACACGGGTGGGACGCTGTGGGTTATGTACGGAGGTTCTTCTAGAGCTTCTTCGTCTGAACTATCTTCGTCCCGGTGGGAGTGGGGTGCTTGGCACACTGATTGGTTTGGAACTATGAGACACTCCGAGACTTTAACCTTGCAGGAAGTAGCACGCAGCTCATTGCCTGAAAACTTTTTGACAAAACACCACGGGTTTTCAACTGAAACGACCAAATACCTGCTACGTTTTATCTCTATCAGGCATCAAATACACTAAGTCGCCTATGTTGACGGTTGGGGGTGATACTCTAGTTTGGGTGCGATTCTTTGACTTCTGACTGTAGGGGTGGTTTTTCTTTCGTTGAACGTGCTGCTTTAAGATAATCTCGCGATCAGATATGGGAAGTTGCTCACTGGTGAACTGGTCTCGTTGAGTCCAAAGCTCGCGCGCTGAAAGACCATTACTACGAAGACGAGAATTAAGTCGAGATGTAGCTACAGCAAGAGTAAGAGTAGATATGGGTCCACCATTGGGTGTCTGACGGAGGATTTCTTCTTCGAGCTCGGCGATGGCTTTCTCGGCGATGGGGTTCTTGTTGACGTTTTTGACACGTCTAGTGTTATGCCGACGCGTTTAAGAGTTGGATCGTCACGTAGAGCAATGAAACCAGGAGCTGGATCGACTCTAACGAGAGCAGGTGGACCTTCAGATGGGTGTAACTCGCTACATAAACGACCAAGGGCGTCGCGAAGTGTGACGGCTTTCTCGTCCTGAATAATAGACGTTGCAGTGAAGGAGGTTGTGGTGTCACGCAGAACGACGATAGTTTGCTTACACCGTTTAAGTACATCGGCGGCAAAGGAGACTCCAACGACATTGGGTGGTTGTTCTGTGCTATGCTGAACGGCCTGTGGGGGGAGCTTTCTCAAGGAGGCACACATATGACACAAGTTGCACATGCGAGCTATAGCAGTCTGCATATCAAGTGCAAAAAAGGTGCGTTTCATTATCATTTGAAGCTGGTGCTGAGACGGGTGATCGAGTTTAATATGTAGGGCTGTCACGAGACCATCAAGGACGTTGCGGGGAACAGCAATTAACTCGGTAGGTGGCACAAGGGGGTTGGTCCTGCGGGCTACAAGTAAACCGTCTTTAGCAATAGTGAGGGCGTTCAGATACCGTTTAACGTCCTTTATGTTTGTCAACTTTTTAGAAGGGTGCGTCCCTTGTTTGAGGTGGGCACACGTTCGACGTAGGTCAGGACACTCGGACTGGATTTGCAGCCAGGAGGAACGGGTTGCGAATGGTATGGGGGACTGATTACGAGTGTCTTGGGCAGATGTTGACCGAAGTACGGAGTCTTCGGTGGTCGAGATAAAACTACAAACTTGGCACTGCAGATTGTTGCATTCTGGTGCATTCCGACTGGAGAAATCTGACGGTACGTTAGCTGATCCGGCAAGATGTTGTACGTCCGCTTGGTACCGACTGACGACAGATAAAAACGACGTAACGCGTGGGCTGGCGGAGAACTCGCCGCGTCTTAACTTGTTGATGGCTTGGACGCATGGCTTGCTATCGGTAAGTATGCAAGCGTGGTGTTGGGACTGGATTATAAAAGGGACTAAAATGCTTCACGGCAGCGGCAATTCCCAACGCTTCAATTTCGCATGGTAGCCAGTTCACTTGGTGCTTTCTTAACTTGGCAGTGAAAAAGCCTGCGAGGAGGAGCTGCTGTTGACGTGACACATATAAGGTAGCACCAATACCTCGAATCTTGTATGCTCCGATAAAGGACCGGAGGCCACGTACTGTTACAGGGGGAGAACAAGACGACAGTGTAGCAATTCGGTGTTGGCTGGCGGACAAACATCCTTGAGTCCAAACCCATCCTAGAATGGTGTTACTGCGAGGACAGATGACAGTCTTGGATGGGGACAACTTGATATTGCTCTTCCTAAGAGCATCAAGTATCCGTTTCCAGTTTAGCAGGAGCTCTTCTGGAGAGTCAGCACCGCAATACAGGTCATCTGCAAGTTTAGCAGCGATGCCATCTTTAAGACAATCACCGAGTATGCGGCACATGAGTTCTTCGAGGGCTGTCTCTGACCCGGGCATACCCATGGCGGAACGGGTGTAAACTCTCATGCCGCGGAAAGGGGTTACAACACCACAATACTTCATAGACGTTTTAGCCAATGGAATTTGATAAAAGGCGCTGGTGAGGTCTGTCACAATGATGTATTGCCACTTCGCAATGGCTCGGAGTGTTGAGTCAACGTCAGGTAAGAGCGATGGCTGGGGCTTGCTATATCGGCTGACGTCTGCGAACGCAGTGACGAGGCGATGGCCACCGTTTGGCTTTTTAACGAGGAACGACGGGTTGAGGTACTCAACGGTAACACCAACGCTTTCGGGAGGCTGGAAAATGCCTTGTGACTCAAGGTCGTCAAACTTTTCTTGTAACTGAACCATCTTGTCGGGGGCATACTGGGGAAGTCGTCCTTTCCGTTGTGGGGGTTGCACTGGACCCATGTTTACCACTGCTTCAAATGGACCTACGGAACCATTATACCCAGAGAAACTCTTATCGAAAACGTCATCATACTTTGCGAGGATCTGGCTAAATGCTGTGCGACTGCCTTCAGGTAAGATCGAATCTGGGTCTAGTTGGACAGAGATGGAGTGTGGTGGAGGAGACGGGGGGGGAGACTGTTAAGGGTCTGGAAACTGGGGGGTGGTCTGCACCAAGATCTGGGGTGTAGGTAGGTATGACCTGACAAAGATGGTCATGTCGGGGAATACGTTTTGGTTGATGGGTTTCATTGGGTATGCGAATCTTTCGTGCCACAGCTTCGATAATGCGGGGGGGTGGCCAGTCACAGGTGGACTTGGAGCAATCTCTTCGCGAGAATAGAATCTGGGGGAATACGGTCGGGAAGGTCTAACTCGAGGAAATGTCCAGGCCAAACAACAGAAGAGGGAGATGGGGCACGGAGGACCATAGCCTGTGTACAACGAATGGAACTTGGATTCTCAGATGAGCTGGGACTGTTAGTAGTACCATAGTAACAAATTTCCTGCCCCTGGATTGTGATCTGTTGCTTTACTGGTCTGAGAGAGATGTCGTTGGTGATCATGAAAGGAGTCCCAGCTAAGATATCAACATCCAGGTTATCAACAACTAGTGCGTCTAGGTGGAGACTGAGGTTGCTGCGTGCCAAGGTTAGGTGTACCTCCCCAACAACGGCTAATTGGGTTACGCCATCTGCCTGGAGGGCTTTCTGAGAAGTTTTCTGGATAGTGGCACCAATGGCTTTAGCAACACTGGCCTTAATCATACTTGTTTCAGCTCCAGTGTCTTGGGTTAACAGTAGTGGGTGATGCTCAAAGAATGCCTTGAGATGGGGCGACTACTTGACACTGACTCGGTTGGTGGTAGACTTTACTCGATAATTATGGGAGCTATCTGGGGCTTCTTCCTCACAGTCAGGAAAAGGATCCTCAAGCTCGCTGCTAAGTACTTGCCTTGAGCGAGATATGTACTGTCGGTCTTCGACCGGGAGGTACGAGCACTTGCTGAGGTAGTGCTGGTGTTGTCGTCCGGCTTGTTTGCACAAGGGGCAACACTTTGTTGCAGGGACAGTAGCTGATCTAGGTGGTAACACATGATTGTGGCGACGACTGTTTGCCTGAGGGTTTCTAGAGGATTGCTGGAAGGCTGTGCAAAGTACCTTGGCATCATTAGCAGAGCGAATTTCATCAAGGAGGGAATCTAAAGCCTGAGATATTTCTGGTTTGAGGGATGCAATGGTTTGGGAATGAAGGTCCGCGCCGTACTGTTGCTTGACCAGAGCGGGTAGAGAAGGGTGGATAAGGCGTAGCCATGTCAATACGAGAAAGTTCTCGAGGGTTGGGGAGATCTCCTCATCTGCTGTGGGGGCTTCACCATGGTGTCGAACACCAGCATTAGCCTTCAGTAAATTGTCCACAATGAAGCTAACAAGCCGCTGGTAAAGGTCTTCTGGACGCTCGTCAGACTCTAAGTGGATGTCATTAAAGTCTAAAAAGTGGGCGCCTGTAGATTGAAACCCAAAGTGGGCGCGAATTGTTTGCCAGATGGCATTAAATGATGTAGAGTTTCTAACGATGGCGTTGCGAGAAATGACAGGGCAGTAGTTTGCTACTTGGCCCAAGAGAAGCTCTAACTGGGTCACCTTTTGTGCAGCAGTGCGACGCTGTGCTTCAGGTATGGGATCGGCGTCATCTTCAAAACTCCGTAGTGGGGCGGTAGTGGTTTTCTTTAACCAAGTTACACCGTCAATTGAGTATGGGCAAAGTTAGGATCTAACAACAGTGTATACTGCAGATTATGACGCCAGGCTTCAAACAATGTTATTGTCTCTCGTTTAGTAAGGGACCACTGTTTGGGGGCCCGGTTGCTTGCCATCTCGGTACTAAACAACCCACTTATACACAAACGAATAACTTACGTTGAGATCCGACGGTAGACGAGCTGTGAATCGTAGACCAACTGAAGATAAAGCTGGCTCGTTTTTACCTTGTTTTGGTGAGAGAAACTTTCTTCGTAACTGTGGTTTATGATCTCTGTTGTGTTAGAGGTCGGAAAATAGTGAAACAAAGCGCTGCCACCACGCCAGTAAGGAAGAGAGACTCAAAATAACGAACAATGTGAATAACGAAAATGTATTATATTATCACAACAACAACGTGCTTCAAACGTACTCGCGTGAGCCGGAAGTACTCTAACTACTAATTACGCTGTACTTTATGTAAGGATAACTATCAGCAATAACAACTGTGACTGACTGACTGACTAACTACAACAATATGCCTGATATGGCGCTGGATTGGAAGGTTCCCATCTGACAATTGGTAGATTTTTAAAATCCAAATCCAATCTGAAATGGTCTAATCCATGAAAAAGGCATTCCAAAAATTCCCAAAATGCTTGAATACATTAAATTCATGTAATCATTCTAAAATTTAGACAATTTAGCCCCTCCCTGACTGTGAAAATAGTTAATTTCTAAAGAAATGAGTAAGAATAATAATTTGAAAATACCATTGCAGCATGATTTAACTACATAACTTTAACAGTAGGAGAGTTTATAGGAGAGTATATAGGAGAATTTAGACAATGATCAGCTGGCTATGAAAAGAATTTATTTTGAGTTACATATTTTGAGATTGATAGTAAAACATTGATGACAATTCTTTCAAAAGTGGTGGGTTTTTTATTTAGAGCAAGGTGAACATTGCAAGTTTAGGACCTCGTACACTCCAAAAGCGTTTACAGTCTTCAGAATATTCTAAAACTGTTGCCATTTAAGTAAGTATTATTTAAATGGCAATGACAACAAAAAAATTCAATTTGCTTCATTCAAAACAGATTAAAAAACAGTATGTAGAAGTCTATTACAGAATTCTCATATCTGCCTTAATTTGTAAGATATGGTATCAAGACCGAAATGATGTGGCTCCTATTTTGGAATAACCTACAGTATGAGCTGCAAGCACCCCGGTGCACCCTATGTATTGTTTTTCCTTGTCTAATGCTAGTCAATTTGGATCTTAAACTAATAAAATAATCTGACAATAAACACTCATTGCAGCTCAATGGGTTGAGGCCTAGGCACGATCCCAGTGATATTTGAAACATTTATTTATTTGTTGACTGAAAAAATTAAGACTTAGGTAAGGTTACAGTCAGTGAGTTGGCAAAGTTACAAATAGTTTATACTTTATCATGTGTGCAATGCCCCCATAATTTCCTTTGTCTTTAATCTTTATTCCTGACTCATGGCAGTGTAAGGATGGTGATTAAAGTAAAAAATATGCTTAAACTTTCTATGAGAAGTAAGATTTTCTGTCTAAATTTGAACATTGATTAAATAGGTACATCATTAGCAAAGGAAATTAAGTATTGCAGTTGGCTTCCTGGATCTTTTTTAAGCTGTTTTTTTAATCTTAGACAAATGCTCTAAAGCATCTTCATGAGAGTAACCCAAGCGGGAGGTGGTGGATTAAAGCTGATGGATGTGATGTGTTATTAGGTTTAAAAGAAAGTGTACATGGTCAATGGCAAGGTGATGTGGATTTAGGCGATGGTTCACTTCAAAGTTTGTTTGGTGAATACCAGTCGAGGTGTGGTTTAATAAACAAGATTAGTATGAATGCAGGGTTAAACAATACCAAAGTTAGTATTGAGAAGATAAGGGCGGAGCTGGGAAAAGATCTAATTTTCCTGAAAGAAGTAAGTGAGCAAACAAGCAAGGAGTATAACGATGTTGTTCAGAGAGGGCATGCAAGGGAAAACAAATTAATGGAACTAGCATCGAGTGTTACTGGATTCCAAGAGTTGTTGAAAAAAGCCATGGACATGGTGGTCAAACTGGACAATCTTTTGAATGACTTTACTAATGATGCCTTGCAGATTTGTGTGAAAATAAAGTCAGATCTTCTGAAATATCTGAAGGATCTATATTCGAAAAAGCGTTCGCCTGCTGATCATTTATTGGCCTTCATGATTGCCGACGAAAAAAGAGATCAAAAGCCATATGCTCTACCTGTTCAATTTGTCCCATACAAATCCTTGACAGACTCGATCTTAAGAGACCTGGAATTAAAAGTAGAAGAAGCCATGAAAAGTGAAAACATGGTGGTTGTGGGTAAGTATAAAGTATGATAATGATTGGGTGTAGAAATACAGTAAAAATAGAAATACATATACAGTCGTTTTGATTGTTATTTAAAAATCATGGTCTTGTACACATTAATGCCTGTTCCGTACGCTTTTCTATTACTGTAGATCTGCGCGGTTATAACTGAAAATTTTGAATACATGCTATGCATGTTATTTTTCTCAATCTATTTTCTTTTAGGATTTTCAACAGATGGGGAGTTTAATTCCTTGAGAACAAGGGGGAAATCACGGCCCATCTCTGTTATAGAGTTGATGAAGGATGCCAGACAAGAAGCTCGACAAACGAGGAAGAGTGCAATAACGAAATATTTTGAACTTGATGAAAACGGTAAACATGCTTTTTTCTTAATAATTTAATATATTTGTTTATTACATACTGTATGTAAGAAGATGTGATAATTTGTGGATATACGGACATTATCTATTTATTGCCATTAGGAAGACCCCTGGAATCCCATCTCGCAATCCCGCAAGAAGATCTAGAGTGGCTTAATGATTTTATGATTGAGGAAGCAAATTCTCATAAAGCAGCAATTTTAATGTTGCGAAGAAAGTTGTTTCCTTCCATGCATAATCCTTATCTTTGGGTAGAAGGTAAACAATAAGATTTCATTACATACCAAAAGATTTTGGAAGTGCTCACGTCAAGTCAGTGCCAAACAATTAATTGTATAATGTAAGCGCTTCTGAAGTCTTTTGCTAAAGATCCGATCCCCCGATTAATTTCCTCGCTAGCGAATATAACATTAAAATGTCGTGAATAAAATCGTTATAGGAAGAGAAGAAACTATTGAAGAAATCCTCAAGTCCATTCTCCCTATATATCTGTATCGAAAAAAGATTAAAGATCTTAAGAACCGTGAAGATGACCCTGCTGATTTTGAAAAACATCTGTATCAACCGGAGAAAGACGAAACAGGCGAATTTGTACATCAAAGGGAAGACCATAATCACCTGCTTAAGAGAATTGTGTCCTGCCTGCGCGACAGTCGTGTTCCAGGTGTCGACTTGCGATACTTAAGGGACGCGTTGCATGACACATCAACAGGACTAACATACGAGGCCCTTACGGGCAAGAACAAACAGTCCGTTCCGGATTGTGAATGTCTTATTGGCCCAGGTGTCATTTCTTTTTTAGAAAGCAAAGGTCACACAAGTGGTGCAAAAGTGATAAGACTCATTCACAACTGGCATAAAGCAGTAGACGGCAGAGGCCTTTCAGAGGACCAACATTCATTGTATTGCATACAGATGAAAGAATGGCTGTTAGAAGACTGGATTGCCCTGGTTTCAGTCTGTGCCAAATTACAGCACAATTGATGTAAACAGGTATGTCTATTGTTTTTCCATACAGTATTTTGTTGCCCTTAGAGTAAATCTTGTAACCCTGTGACATTTATTACAGATGCTTGAGTTCGCCTGTTGCACTGAGTGTGAATCTCGCCATCCATAAAGGGAGAGAGTGGGATTTTTAAGCTATCTAAACTTGTCTGGTTACTGGTGAAAATCAAATTAAAGTTTACAGCTTTTCATGCATTTTTACCGGTCTTCAAATTTGAAAAATCACAATCTGATAAATGGCGCTATTCGTTCTTCAAAAAATGGCACCTGGTCCAGCAACTTTTCAGTACCTCACCTCATTAATATAATCATTTTATTTTAGGCCAATAAAGAATATACGTGGCCTCACTAGAGAGGTCATCATTGGTCTTATCGCCAATTTAGAAAGTCGAGAATTACGGAGACAAGAAACAATCCTCCAGAACATCCGAGGGCATCAGGTACAGATGATGTGGAAAGCTTGTTCGCACTACTTCACGAAATGTTGGGAAGCGTCTTTGACATCAAGCAATTTCGTGATGCGCAGGCCAAAATATTAAATGAGTTTAACAAGAGGATAAGTCCAGATTTGAAATTTTATTATTGGACAGGGCTCAAAGAAAGGTACACTGAATTTGATTTACCCTCCTTCAATGAGCCATCGGGGCATGATAAAACGGAAAGGCTTGATAAAGTCAAGTTTTCACGAAGAGGAGACCCTGGGGTATTCGTGGCCAACAGGGCATCTCTGCCCCAAAAAGGACAGTTAACAGTCAGGGCCAAATTCCATAAGGCACCAGTAGAACTGCCCCCGACAAGCAAGTAATTTTATACAGCATTAACATCAATAATATGACAAAGAACAAGTCATATTACTGCAAAGCTTTTAATCAGAGATTGTTGATATTTATTGGTAATAAATAATTCCAATAAATAATTCTTGGGTTTCATCAGGTAATAGATATGGACGGATTTTGGGGGGGAGGTGCCCTCAAAATTTCAGTTGGTGTTAACTGTCAATCAAGGCACTGTCATTAAATTTGACTAAATTGTTCCCTGTATGACTATTCTCCTTTCACACATGACAGGACAGTGCCATTGGTTTTCGCAGTTTTTGTAAAACCGAAGAAATATTAATGTGACAGTTAGTAACAAACACAGTATGGGCAATTTTGTATCATTCAGTCCATAATGGCATAGTGAAACCTAAGAGTACAGGATAGGTATACATTACTGTCTGACATGCCTGAGTTAACTATATTGCCCAAACTATTATGGCCCATGGGTCGGTTGTTCAAAAGCTGATTAGCTTAGCCTTGGGTTAACAGGAAATTCAAAGGAAATTTCCTAACGTTTTGTATATAAGCCTGGGAAAATTTCTTCAAAGATCTTTTCTGTATCAATACTAGTTTTGATTCCTAAAGTTTTAAAGTAAACAAATGTGTAAAAATACAGAAACTTAAACAGTGGGTTAAATTTAACCCAGGGTTAGCGCTAACCCAATTGTGAATATGAAATTGCTTACATTAAATATGATAAAGTAAGATTTAGTTACCAGATCTATTGTGAACAAGGTCTTCAACCGAACCATCTGTATTGCCACCACTGTGACTGCCTGTGATCTACAAATTGAACATAATAGTGTACATCAGAGGAGGTTGGACAGCTGTCACGTGACATTTTTTGACCAATGATATTACGTTATTTTCTGAGCGCTAGCAAGAGGCCAGTCGACTAGAAAATAAGCATCAGGTTTAAAAACATCTAACGTTTTGCGCGTTTTGATGTAAATTCACATTCGAATACCATTCAGAACGTTTTAACAATAATTGGTGGACCCACAAACGAAATATTGTGTAAGTATAACGTCATTTACTACTTTAATTCCGTTCTTGAAGGGAGTGCTATGTCGTCATGTGATTACCCAAATCCGTTTTGGGTGTCAATTTTCAAAAGCAAAAATCTCGAATTTCCATGGTTCGATTTCGCTCATTTTTGGGTAGATGCTAGACCAAACACTTATCTTTCGTTTAAACTATCGGAACCCATCAGAACCTCTCACCGTTTTCGAGATATTCGCCTTTGAACTTTGCCTATCATTTTTCGTGCGGTAAATTTGGTATGTCTTTATATCGAGTTAATTTCCCCAATTTCTCGTGAATTTTAGTAAAGAACTTTGATGCATTTGCTGCCAAATATCTCCCGTATTAGTATTTCAAGAACGTTTAAAAAGTGAAACATGTTTTTTTTTTTTACAGATTTATGTTTAACTTGTGAGTAACCGGAGATCATCAGTCTAGTATGGAAAGACTATATTTTAATTTATTACTTGGTTTGTTCTGCGGATTTATAGGTCTTGATGTCAGATTGACAAAAGAGGAACCGTTTAAACTGAATAAAGAGCAAAATACAGATTTGAAAAAAGGTACGGACATTCACATTTGTTTACTATAGCTTTGGGGTTCCCTGTCATGCACATTGCATTGCTAGCTTTTGGTTTTCCCTTGGCGACTTGTCATATATTATATCCTAGAATTATATTCAAAATAGAATATTTTTATTTTTTAAATAGAATTGATGAATAGAGCTTTGAAAAGATTCTTGGTCTTCATCATGTTCACAATATTCTTGGGTTTCACTATACCATTATGCAGTGAATTTGAGTGGGGGTCAACCTCAGTTGAATTTATGCTTATGCTGTAGTAGAATGAGCAAATGGTATGAAACTGGATGTTTTTGCAGACCAAAACAAGACCAATAGATAACATCAGTGTAATATAATCATTAGTATTTTCTATATATCATTTAGGCAAGCAATGCTTACCAGGTTCTCTCACAAACTTCATCAAATATTTTATGTAGCTTGTGAATTAAAATGGAGCTTAACATATGTTTGATTAGTTTCTGTACCATGACTTTTGGTGCAAGTCTCAAAAATTTATGGGTCCAGTAAGAAAAAAATTCATTTACTGTAACAAGTATACACACAGAACAATTATACTTAAAAACAACTTGTGTGTAAACAGATATATGCAGTGTTGTCAGAACAGCAACAATGATAAACTAGCTTTATTGGACACAATTTACAATCAAACATTTAAGCATTTTACACATTTGATATACATACAATATATTTTAAAGTCTTTCTAATGTCTGTTCTGATGTCTTTTGTATTGAATTACAATAAAGTATATATGAATGTAATAATTAATGTAATGTAAGGAATGTACTTTTGACTAAGGAATGTGACTCTTTGGTATAACATTTTTTTGAATGAAAAATTAATGACTGCTGTATGAGACACATGTCAAATGCACCCCTACTTTTCCTACATAACAAGCATGCAAAGCTTAACACACATGCTTCAGCTGTCCCTTTTTTACCCAGATTATTTGAAAACACCTAATGCTAAAGATGTCTGCTCTTATATACTTAATATGTTCAACACAAGCATCAATAGTATATATTTCCTGCAGCCATAAGAGTGTTGATACTTGTATAATTCTCAGGCAATAGTGCATATTTATTAACCAACATGAGTCCAATCTCCTCCAGATCTAAATCCATAACAATTGTCTTTTTATCCAGCAAAATAATAACCTAATATAAATTTGCACTATCTTGTCTTCTCAAAGAGCAATGTATGTTTGTTCCAAGTTATCTTGGTTGTTTTTTTCATGGGCAGCACCAATGTTTTTAGATCCTACAAAATGTGTGATCTCTTCATCTTCACCACATTCATTATCACTTTCATTGTCACCATCATCTCCATTATTAACATCAAATGCATGAGACAACCAAACAAGTAGATTTTTGCTACAAATGCATATTAGAAAATTGAAGTATATATGTAATAGCTATTAAAATGAGAATCAAAACATGCTGTCCGAAATCTGAATACATTTATATATGATATTTAAATCACAATGAGTGCTTTTAGAACAAGCACACATATTACACTTAAAGTAAATCAACATATATTTATGTATTTAAAATTATGAATATTTTACGGTTTCCTTCAACAAAGAAATGAAAAATTTATATAAAACAGTGTCCTTTAACGAAGAAATTGCAATTGTAAAATATGAATAATAAAAACACAAATAGAACCCCACCTTGTGATTCATCTGAGAAAGTTTATCATCTTATTAATTACCACTTGAACAAATGATAAAACAACCAGGGATACTTATTACCAGGAACACGTTTCACATCAATGATACAAGGAGATTTAAGTCTGTTCACTTTCAAGATATTAAAAGTAATTTTGTCTCTCAGGCAATTACAGAAACCCCGCGCGCAATGTCAAAAAAGTATACTCAGATCAGTAAAAGCCACATCGTAAAAGGAATCGTGGAGGCAAAGTTGCACAGTGCTATTTTCTTGGAGAATTACAGCCCAATAGTCTCGTCTTTCGAAAACTTCCATATTCCAGAGAATTTTACTTGGCTGAGGTCAACACGTGAATGAAGCCAATCAGCAAAGCGCATGCAAATTTGCCATGATGCTTTGCGAGTAGCTGTCCAACCTCCTCTGAGTATACATTACATTTTAATTTTCAGCCATCATTAAAAGTTTTGCCAATGTAACCAAAGCCAAACTTACCTGTACCTTCTTCACACTTGCAAGGAGAGGATTGTTCCTATTCTTTGTTAGTCTTGGGATCAATATTCCCAGCCGCCAGGTTTCTACTGAGTTCATCATCTAATGCTCTAAAAAATGTCAAATAAAATGGGTAGTGATTGTCAATTATATACTGAAGAAACAGCACCTAATGTCCCTGCCTGAATTGCTCGTTTGCTATGGATGTTTTTTTTTCTGGATCCATTTGGAATTTTTAGATACTGTACCTTCCACAAAGAATTTTCGTTTCTATTGATACTTGTTTATCACTTTCCCACGCATGGAGTGGCACAGTTTTGAATGTTTCAACATCAAAAACAGTTTGATGTGCAAATACTGCCTTTGCACCCTTAAAATGTTCTTCATAATCTTTGGGTGTATCTTTATTTTTCAGCTCACTGAAGAGCTTATCCTTTGACACAAAAGCATATGCACGACGGATACCTACACCTCTAATATTCTGCAGGTAATCACATCCAGCAACAATGCACATATTTTGAAACTGCTGGAAATTAACTTTC
This sequence comes from Muricea muricata, assembly GCA_963855995.1. Lineage (NCBI taxonomy): Eukaryota > Metazoa > Cnidaria > Anthozoa > Malacalcyonacea > Plexauridae > Muricea > Muricea muricata. Next base: position 51,443,264 of record OY979716.1, on the reverse strand, counting down.
AACCCAACAAGTATTTCCTCCAGAATTAAGTACTGCCCTTCACCACTCAAACAAGTCTTCATTACCACCTACAAGTAAATTAATTGCCATCAACTCCCGTAAGACTTCCAAGCGTTTGAGAGGGTACATGTTAGGAATATTTGTGGTGATAAAGTCTTCAGAGATAGTGGTTTTGTACAAAAGCAGATCTTAATTACCAACGATGCGCATACATTCAACTTTTACTGCTGAAAAATAATTGCTTGCCAAAAGAAGATTTGGATATTATGAGCTGTAATGCACCCCAGTGCACCTACATATACTTATCTAACAATTTTGTCTGACAAGACAATTTTATTTGGCGAATAAAACTGCTTGCCCATTGCTTCGATTAAACTTTCACTTTCAAGCTTTTGACATGTAAAAAGTGCTCTAATAGCATCGGCCACTGCAAATTAAGGTCCAGAGCTCCCGCCTTGATTTGTAAAATTGTTTGAGATTGGAGCCGGTGAAATAAAAGAAAAAGTTGAGCTAACCTCTTTGCAGCCATAAGCTAAAATGTCGGAATCCTCTGTAATGGCCAAGTCTGCATATCCATTATTCACAAGGAATGTAATTTGTGCGTCAGACTCATAAGGTGACATAATGTATCGAATATTTTCTTCAAGACAAATCTACATTGTAAGAAATAGACATGACATACTTTCCGATATATACTACATATACTGCTGTATATTTTGAAAATTCATGAAGTTACAGACTTAATGACACGCGACTTACATTTATGCAGGTAGATATATCATCAAAGGTCATTGAAGCAGCTCGGCTGTGCAGTTTGTTGGCTTCTTGTGTAGAGAGGTTTCCATCTCCACCATGTGTAAACTTTTTTCTTGTTTTCTGTTTATTAAAATACAAAATTTGAAAATACGCAAATACGAATATACGCACAGTCAACAGAAAATTATGCTTAATATTTATTGATATGTTAACGTTAATCACGCAGTTAATCTTAAACCTCTCCCTTAACCTAAGCTTGATTAAAAACGTTTGCGGATAAGCTACAGTTAGATCCAGGTGCAAAAAGCAAAGTACGAAAATTGTAAAATTCATTTACTTAATGAACAATTTGCCAACTCAAACCTTTGCCTTTGCTCAACTTCTCCAGCCTTTCCAGGTAATAAAAGTCCATCGAACACAATAAATGGTACTACATCAGCACTCTTTACGCTCAGCAAATGCTTCTTGAAAATGCAACCCAGTCTGAAATAAATTTGGATTTTTTTTGTTGTTGTATTCGTGGCAACTGATTCATGAGCCTGAAACAAATTATCCATCTCACCTTTCACGACTTCCAGTTTCGTTTATCGACAAGGCCAAAGCTTTGTGTATCCAGCAGGAGGCATCTATGGCTGCAGTTTTCCCAAAAAAATCAGAAAGGTTGACCTTCCTATGAAAGGCTTTCAAAAACGGCAATAAACCTTTAATGCCCATAACAAAAATTTACATACGCGCAAATGATTTTAAAAAACAGAGATCTAGAGATGTTTACTTAAGCATGACTAAATGCAAATTAAGCCGGAATGCTTTTTTCCCATCATCCTTAGCGGTCGTTATGCGAACACCACCTGGATATGGGGTATCAGTCGGTTATTTACGAACAGCTGGGGTTGGTACTGGATAGATTTGGATAAGTGTTTTTTAATCCCACATGAGGAGCACTTGTCAACACGTATGATCATGTTGGCCCATTGACACCACACTGAAAAACAATTGAGCAAAATATGATTTTCCTTTTCTTGGCTGCTGATGACAGCTGCATCGCCTGCAAATTGGAACCAATGAATGGGATTGCATGCAATACCAGTTCTATTAAATTTCCAAAAGCCAAGTTGGGAGTATATGCTGAATAAATGTATTGAAAGGCATATTAAAAAGGAGAGGGCTGAGACAATCACCTGCCACGACCGCGATAGACGGAGCACTGAACTGTTCGGTTATAACAGAGGTTTGGAAGTTTGTATAAACACTTTGGATTAGATCACTTATTTCACGTGGGAGATGATGATACTGAAGAACTTCGTAAATGAGGTTATGATAGAGTTCGCAGAATGCATTCCTACGGTCAAGCAAGGTGGTTATAACAGATCTTTGTTTAATACGGGCTTGTGTTGATTATATGCGCCATATGAGCGGTATGTTCAAGAGTTCCTGCAACTTTTGGAGTAAAACCTTTCTGGATGTTATGTTCTATGTAATTGTTCTCAACTAGGAAAGTGAACATTTTATTACGGAGACAGGATGTGAAAACTTTCTGTGGGGCAGATTGTAGCATTATTGGTCTGACGTTAGCGGGATGGTCAGTTTCTACTTTTTTATGAATCAATATCGTACATGCTTTTTTCCATTCTGATGGAACAGTACCAGAGGACCAGGCAGCATGGATAATTTCAGTTAAATAAGTTCTCAAATATGGGCAGCGTTTAAGACATATAACAGAAATTTGATGGAGAGGACATGGTGAGCCAGACGGTTTCATCTTTCTAATGACATTTGTGGTCTCGTTGTGGGTCGGGGGGGTCAAGATTGAATTGTGTTGTCGGGGAATCAAATTTAGGAATCCAATTAGGAATGGAACATGTTTTACTTGGAATAATAGCAGAAAATGTTTTTGTAAAATAAGCTGTGCATTGTGCAAAATCAAATGTTGGTAGTGAATCAGACTTTTTTTTGAAAACCTTTTCAACATAACCCCAAAAGTTTTTATTCATCAGATCGTTGTGGTCAACTTTTCTGACGTGCTAATATATCAGCATGTTGTTGCTAAGTGACAGCTTTACTAAGAAGATTACGCAGTTTTTTAGCAACAAATTTGATTTCTAGTAAATTGCCATTTTCAGATTTTAATTTCTTTGAAGCCTTTTTAAGATCTTTAGTTGTACTTGATTGATATTTTGTCTCAAATTCGGCATTATTGTTAACATTAACAAAACCATAGTTCTCACCAAAGTAATTATATATTACTGTTGCCATAGTATTGATGCTTTTATTGATTTCTTGCATTGTGATTGGGTGGTTTGAAAGAGTGAGTTGAAGTCGTTAGCAATTGACCATTGCAATGGATATTTTGGTAATTTTATTCCTTTCTTCAGGTCAGGATAGCTTTCTTCAGAATTTAAACGTGGAACTACATTCTCTACTGATTGAACACTGTCCTCATATACTTGGTCATTTAAAGTGTCTGTCATTTGTTGTTGTAATTCCTCCTCCATGCCATCAATTACTCTACAGCTACGCTGATGCATCTTCAAACCCTGAGCGCCTTTACAAACTTTACCGCAACAACATTTGAGAGCTTTGTATGAACTAGGTGGTAAACATTCTTGAGAACGAATTTCAACTGCTGGGACTACATTATCATTGGCGACCCAACGAAACAAATTCCTTTCCACAAAACCCACTTAACATTATAGTTGAAAATAGTGCAATGAGACTTGCACAGATCATACTTGATTAAATTAATGAACAAACGTCAAAAAGTATAGAAGTATTTCAATTCAAGTAAAATTTTTTCACTAAAACAGAGGACATGTACAGACAACGTCTTGACGGGTGTGCTCGATGTTAATAAAAACAGAAATAATAATAATAATAATAACAATATTTAGGAGGTCCTCTCACAAAAGTGATTTTCAGTGGAGCCCTGAGCCAAAAAAATTAACAATAATAATAATGAACTGAAATTTTTGACTATATCGCAACCAGGTATATAATCCGACATAATAAGTGCTACTCTGGTTTTTGTTAAATGAATGAAATCACCGAACAAAGATTACATTCACGACCCAATGTTTCGACACTCCGGTCTAGTGTCTTCATTCTCTTGAAGAAATCCAATAAGATCAGTGAGGAAACGTATAAATTATTGCGTTCCAGCGATGGGCTCGCTCCGCGATTATATGGCTTGCCGAAGATTCATAAGGAGGGGGTTCCTTTGTGACCGATAGTGTCCTTTGTGAACTCTCCAACTTATAATGTTTCGCGCTACTTGGCTAGAGTTTTATCTCCTGTTGTTGGTAACACGGATAACACGGTGAAAAACTCCCAACATTTTACTGAATTTATAAGAGGTCAAACTCTTGACGCAGAACAAATGCTCATATCATTTGACGTCGTTTCCTTGTTCACCAAAATACCTGTTGATCTTGCCATCAAAATTGCCACAAATAGACTTAGATATGATGATTCTTTGTGGCAGAGGACATCTTTGCCCTTAGAGGATATAACTGATCTGTTGTCTTTTTGCTTGAACACAACTCAGTTTGTGTTTGAGGGCACTTATTACAAACAGGTTTTTGGAACAGCAATGGGCTCGCCGGCTTCGGCTGTCATTGTTAATTTAGTAATGGAAGATATTGAACATAGAGCCCTAACAACAGCTCCGGTCAGCCCATTGTTCTGGAAGCGTTTTGTTGATGATGTGATCTCTGCGGTTTCCCAAGATGAGATTGTTGTTCTTTTGCGACATTTGAATTCAATTGAGCCTTCTATACAGTTCACCGTAGAACGTGAGACTGATGGGAAGTTGCCCTTTTTGGATACTCATGTTCAGAGAACAACTGATGGGAAGTTGGAAACTGTTGTTTATCGTAAACCAACTCATACTGATAAATATCTGTCATTTAACTCGCATCACCCGAGAAGCCATAAAAGGTCTGTTGTTACAACTTTGTTTCAGAGAGCGGAGAATTTAACATCGAACAACGATGCTAGGGAAAACGAGTGTCAATATGTAACCAATATTCTGAAAGAAAACAATTATCCTAAAAGCTTTCTCTACGATTGTTTAAGGCGTCCAACCTTGACTCATTGCAACTCTCCAGAGGGTGATTCCGCTTTGAAAGGTTTTGCAATAGTCCCGTACATTCAAGGAATTGCGGAACCAATCAGGAGAGTTCTTAATAATTGTGGTATTAAGGTTTCCCTGAAACCCTTTCAGACATTGGGACATATTTTTGCGAAACCCAAGGATCGCGTTCCGACTGATCAGAAAACACATGCTGTATACTCTATACCATGCGGTGATTGCGAGAAAGTATATCTGGGTCAAACAAAACGCCAGTTTTGCACACATCTGAAAGAACATCAAAGGGCTGTTTCTAATTTTAACAGCTCAAAATCAGATTTGGCTGAACATGTGTGTGAAACAAGCCATAACATTGCTTGGGAAGATTCTAAAGTCATTACCACTAACAATCGTTATGGTCAAAGGCTTTGTTTGGAAGCCTGGCATATCAATGCGAGCCCTTGTGCCTTAAATAGGGATGACGGAAGTCATTTACCACAAGAGTATTTACATCTTGTTGGTAAATGACGTCACCTTGACAGCATATAAGGTCGTGAGTTTCAACATCAGACCACCCCTGATGAAGACACTAGACCGGAGTGTTGAAACATTGGGTCGTGAATGTAATCTTTGTTCGGTGATTTCATTCATTTAACAAAAATCAGAGTAGCACTTATTATGTCGAATAATATAATATGAATTTATCAGTGATAGATCAGTGTTCTAATTTACAAGTTCATCATTTCAGTTTTCATGAGTGTCTTATTGTATCAAATGTTTTTTAAGTTTAATTTTAAACGATGTAAATACTTCTATTTGTCGGAGTTCCACAGGCAGATTATTCCAGTCGTTTGCTGCATGGTAGGTGAAAGCCTGTCTCCCCCAGTTTCTCTTGACGTGATCCAAATGTAAGTTCTGTTTGTTTCGAGTGAGGTAGCTATGGATGTCAGATAAGTACTGGAAGTTAAGTTTAAAGTCGATGTTATTGTTTAAACACCTATACATCATAAGGCAGCGGTGGAAGTGTCTACGTATCGATAATGGTTGCCAGTTTAGCAATTGTGGAGATTCAGAGGCTGACGAAAGTGGATGGGCGTCAAGAATGATTTTTGCTGCTTTATTGTGTAGGACTTGAAGATGGTCCATGAGGACAAAGTTGTTTTTATCACCCCATACAAAATCAGCATAGTCAAAGATTGGCATGACAAGGGTGTTGACTAAAGTAAGGCGGGATTCCAGCATTAGAAGGTGTTTAACTCTTTGAATGGGACCAAGACATTGATAAACTTTGTTACAGATTGCTTCAACATGATCTGACCATGATAATGTGGGACTTAAGGTTATGCCAAGATATTTAAATGACTCAGCACGACTTAGTGGGCAGTTGTCAATGAGTAGACTAACATTATCTAGTCTGGTTAGTTTGGCATTACTTGTGAACACCATAAATTTACACTTCGAAGTGTTCAGAGTGAGACGGTTAGCAGCAAACCAGTGAGATAGATTCAGAAGGCCGGAGTTTAGTTTTTGTTTCAATTCTATAGCGGATTTAGCTGAACAAAATAAGACAGTATCATCAGTATACAGAGTAATGTCACAGTTGTTGACTGTAGAAGGGAGGTTATTCACGTAAATGAGAAACAGTAGAGGACCCACTATACTTCCTTGGGGTATGCCGACTTGTACTGGTTTAGTGGTTGACTTTTCAAGGCCAACAGAAGTGACTTGAGTACGATTAAAGAGATAACAAGAGAACCAGCGGATGGTTTCTTGCGAAAAACCAATGGTACTAAGTTTTTTTATTAAGCGATCGTGGCTAACCGTGTCAAACGCCTTAGACAAGTCTAAGAAAACTGCTCCTGCAATGAACCTTTGTCTAAATTATCTAGGATTGCGTCAGTGAAGTAAGTGCAATTGCCATAGACAATTTTGTACGGAAACCAAATTGTTTCAGTGTCAGCGTATTTTCTTGAATTAGGTAGTTATATACTTGACTGTGAACTGCTCTTTCAAGTATCTTGCTACCAGTTGGTAAAATTGTTATTGGTCTATAATTATTGGCATCACAACTATCTCCAAATTTAAAAAGCACTGTTACTTTGCCACACTTCCACACTGTAGGAAATTTTAGTGAGGCTGGTCAAGATAACGTCAGCAGAATCCTTCAACAATCTGGCACTTATATTATCCAAACCAATCACCTTGTTTGTCTTAAGACTTTTTAGTTTTGATTTAACATAGCACTCGTCAATTTCTTTAAAGAAAAATTTTACTTCAGATTGAGGATGTTCATTGTGCAGAGATGAGCAGAATTTGTTAACCAGTGTTAAGCCAATAGTTGAAAAATGGTTATTGGGAATTTCTGAGATTTGTTTGGTTTCTGTATGCGGAATTCCATCAACTTCAGTACACGAAATGTTTGTATTTGGTTTACATGATGTGATTTCGGGTTTTGTCTTTCCATTCCAGCACGCTTGGCTCGAGGTCGTTTCTTGCAGGGGGGAAACCGTCTTCATTGTCGTTGAACTGTTCCAAGCAGACAGTGTTAACAATGTTACTAATATTATGGTACACATTGGATTGACGCATACAAGAAATGGATGCAAAGAGGAAATATTCCAAAAAATGTTATGACATAAACCTCTTTTGCCCTTTGAACATGTCCATTAAATTATCTGTATGCATACCAATTATTGCTATAGTCTAAACAATGCGAATATACTTGAAAGTACAATTTGCATATCGTCCCGACTGATCGTACCGAGCTCTTCGCCGTTTTAGTCTGAAATTGGCGCGCGTTTGCCTTTATAATTCCCAACTGCGGCGTTGAAAAATGTGTTCAGCTATTAACAATTATTAAATTATTACTAAATCAGATGTAATTTATTAATATTTAAACGAAGGATAAAAGCACTATTAGATTACACTTGCATCATATAATTAAGCGAGTTAAATTGATTTGTAAGATGTCAACCCTCAAACACCTGCCTTATGGCTACCATAGGAACGAACAACTTTTCCCTTAATTTTTTCACACATCGTGCGGGTCGTCATGTTTAGGAATAATTAAGTAGCAAACAAATTGCAGATTAATCTGCCAATGGTGGGTAAATATCAGCTTTTCAAAATCAGTATGGGCAATCAGCTTTTATTGATCAACAGCTCTCTATGTATCTGTACGGTCTCTATGCATTTGTACAGTAATGTAAGCCAAAGAACTTAAAAGCACTATGAAACATATGAACAAGTTTCTGAACTAAATTTGGACATGAAATTATGAAATTTTGAACATTTTTGTGATAATAAGTTACTTTAAAGTTGCTAATAAAAAAATTCCAATAACCCAAATATCGCTGCTGGCTATTCATTGTATCATGGTATATAAACTGATCATGCCTCTGATGGTAGAAAAGGTGTACTTTTAACTGCAGAGTTACCCATTCACAAGTAAAATTGTCTGGTATTATGGACAAGCAAAAAAAATAGGATTCACTGGGAATAATTTTGTAATTAGTTATATGATAGGTCAGCATGGTGCCTGAAAAGAACTCTTGCCTTGGACTACCATCATCGATGGCTTGTTCACCACAAAATGTGATTTTAATGGGATGAGAAGGGTCATAACTGCTTTTCCTTGCCTTACTGTAATCGAACTCTTTCTTCTAAGTGACAATCTGATAACCTCAGGCTTCATGGCATCTTTCAAAAGCATTATTTCATCTTTTAGTGCTTTGTTGTCATCTACAGTATTAGATTTTAGTCGACGTTGTAAACCACTTACTACAAGACCATGCAGTAAGTCCAAACTGCAATGCTGAATCATTACACATGTAAAATTATTTGTTACAGAGCCAAAATAAAAAACTACTTACTTTCAATAAATCAATTAAAAACCTAATTAAAAGAAGCATTCTTACTTCTTAGTCTTGTAAGGAGGGGGGTATTAGAGAGGGGTGCTCATTAAACTTTTTCCACTAAAAAAGAGGGGGGTTTATTGGATCATTCCAAAAAAAACATCCATATTCCCCCCACAGAGAAAATTTGTGCCATTTAGTGGGGGGGGGATATAAAAGTTTGCTTCTAATAGTAAGTATCTAAGCACATCTAAAGAGGGGTGGGGGTTGTTGTAGTTATTTTCTGGACAGGGGGGGCTTAATTGATAAGGGGGCAAAATAAAAAGAATCAGTATTTATCGAAATTATTCTCGTGTCTATCTTACCCTTGAAAGTAGGTGTTGCCATGGATACCATCTTCATCCACGGGCAGTGGATCTGGATGTTCCACCAAACTATCAGCACAAACACCAGCATGCTCTTCTATTTCATGAATTGGGTATTTCTTACCATATGTTGGGCAATTCACCACCATCATGGTGTTGACTTTGCATTGATCTTCTGTACATTTTTGACTCATTTGAACACATTCATTTTCAACAAATGTTACTCAGCTTGCAGTAGCGGCAAAGTTATCATTGCCATCATTGTCATCTGAGTTTGAGTCAGATTCAATGACTTCTCTTAGCTGAGCTATCACATTTCGAACCTTCAAAAAAAAGGCTATTTTTGAATATCCAAATCCTGAGGCTTCCTTATATCACATTAACACAAAGGCTTCAGGAGGATTTGTTCCAGGAATGTAACACACTTTTGTCCATCTCGGTACACCAAATGATAGGTGTGATCACCGTTGAAACGCTTGTTGAATGCAATGTGTTTTTTCCACGGCCGCTTTAATTTTGATTTCAGGAACTGCAGTTGTTTGCACTTGTACAGGTAAGATCTCACATCGCTTTGGTTTCTTGTTTGCACCCATAACTCCAACCAAAATGACAACTGACTGTGCCTCAATGTGTCACTTCTTCTTTTCTTTCCCATGAATATTAAATCCTCTTCTTTCTTTTTCTTTTGATGACTTTTAGGCATGAAATCCAGGTAGTTTAAATGTTGTCTGAAAGTTACGAACACTTGAAGATGAGGAAGGAACAGGAGTCGCTATAGCTTTTGTCAGTAAAAGGCGCGTTTAAGTAAGATTCGAAACGTTTTGGGAATGAACTTGGCTATTTCCACTACCACCCAGACCATTCACTTCTTTATGTATGATGAGCTGCATCCCACATTTAGGGCAGAATCTGAAACAGTTTTCTAAATGACAACCACATTGTACGCAGATGCCACAATTTTCTTCCATCTTGCATCCTACAACCATGAACAACCATGTCCTAGTGGTGTCATAATTTAGTTGCTATGGTTATGGTGTAGTAAATACAGAGTAAATATAATCCTCTGTAACACGATCAGTAGTGGTCAGTGGTATCTCATGTGAAACCACAAATTAAAATTTCTGGCGAAAAAAATTTCCATTTGAAAAACAATTTCTGTTTAAAAACAAATTTCGATCGAAGATGAATTTCTACTGGAAAATATGTTTGTCAAAAGCAAATTTCTGTTGAAAATATATTGCTGTTGCAACAAATTTCGGCTGGAAAAAATTTCTGTCGGAAGTAAATTTCGGTTGAAATGAAAACTTTGCTTGTGAACAAAGACTAAATTTATAGGAAAAAATTTCTCACTGAAAAAGCCAGTTTGAAAAAGAAAAGAACAATTTCAGCTAGAAAAGAAATCAAATAAACACCAAACTAAAAAACAAATTGTGCGTTGCCGTTGTGGGCCACCGTACATTTTAGTTTAGTTTCAGTCAGACCAATTATTGAAAAGGGAAGGTGCCATTCAGATAGCATGTTATAAAAATTATAAAAATTAGCTGATAAGCTCTGATGTTGCAATTCAGGACAGAAAATGAGTTGTCAATCATACACACATTAAAATCATGTGTACTATAATATTTAAAGTTAACCTTTGATGGCATGTGAAGATCAACATCTGAGCTTGTTAGATGTGGTATATTTGTTTCACTAGAATTAATATTAAAATAAGGAAGAGAATCATAATTTTTGGTCCCGTAAATTATTGAAGATTAAACATGCACATATATGTTAGTTTACGTATCTTTTTAAAGGTTCAATATTCGTCTCATGTTTTGTAAATCTGTATTATTCCTGATATGTAGTGTTGCACTGTTCACATCCTTTTTCGTGAAAATTCTTCCCGATTATGTCCAAATGAATCTTTGTCGAAGCTCTTTCTTTCGTTTCCATGTTTCTTTGAATAAATCCTTATTCTTCTAGGTAAGGCTTTCCGAGATAAATATTTTGTTTCCCATGGAATTCAGCAACGGCAAGTCTGAAGTTGACTTATCATGAAGCAATCTTTGTGAGGAATATAATTTCTCCTTAACTTCCCTTCTGACAAATTTCACTATAATTGGCAGTGGATGACTTGACATTGGGCCTTCACTGTCGTTTAGCCGTTTAGTTCATTTCCCCTTATTCTTGTCCTCCAGGGTGTTGACTTTTTTAGCAAGTTCAACGTACAGAATGTCAAGTTTCTTGTCCAAGATATCTTCAAGTGGAATTTCACGATGTGTCAACTCTCCGCAAGTTCAAGTTCATGGTAGCCAGAGGATAGGTCTGAGGTTGTGAATACAGTTAAACAATTTAAGTCAGCGACTAAATCATCGATGGTGGGCATTAAATGTTTTTCGTGTTTGACAGCCTGGTTGGCCTCACGCATATCAATACCTACCCAGACTTCACCTGTTTTTTTGAGGATGACAACAATGGGACTGATCCATGGTGTTGGCCCATTAACCTTTTCAATGATATCTAATTCTTCAAGCTGTTAAAGCTCTCTCTTGACAACTGATCGATTTGACATTGGTGTTGTTGTTTAAGGGAAACATCGGGGTCAATGTGCAGCTTGAGAGTATTGCCAACCAGCTTTCCAACCCCAGACAAGAGGCACTCAAATTCTGGGGGGTATGGGCTAGTTCATATATATCGTCAACATCAGGACTGGCCTAGAATTCTTCGAGTAAAATTATCATCATCATCAGCAGTTCTTTCATATTCCTGGTCAAGTTTCTCAGGCTCCCATGTGGGGTCAACGTCATCAGCACTACTGTCTGATTCATCAGGATCAGTGTAAGTGTCCATATCCTCCATAAGTTCTTCAACAACCTTTTCTGCGTTGTGGTACAGAGTGCAAAATGACTTTTGGTGTACCGTGAGCAAAATCTCAGCCAACATGTGGAAAAAATGCAGTCCTGAAGTACACATGGTAAGTATTTGGAAACTAGTTTACCAGACAATGGTGATAAATGATAAATAAAGGATGCACAGCAACACAAGGATGCATATCCCAGTTGGCTTGGTCAACAGGTGTCAAGGGATAAAAAATGTCAAACTCCATGCCACCTACTTCCTAAACCTTTAACCTACTTCCTAAATTCAAGGTAGTCCTAGTTCAAAATAGCCAATATTGATTTTTTTTATTGTTCTTTTTCTGTTTCATAAACTTGGGTAGTCAACCAACACATCCTCTCCCCCAATGAAAACTTTACTTGACCTTTAATTATTCAAGGAAGAGTGCTAATATTGATGCTTAACCATTAATTGCAGAGCATTTCCACTGGCTTTAGACAAGTAAACAAAATAAAGTAGGCCATGTACACTTGTGGCTCAGTAGCATGCTGGAGTTCAGTATCTTAATATTATTAAACAATTCTTGAACTATATGGCATGCAGAAAAAACCCCAAATAAATACAAAAAAATAGATAGGCTCCTGTTAAGCACTTTTTGAGGATGGGAACTGCACTATCCCAGCTAGCACGTTACATAAACGCAACGTTTTAAAATGGCTCTATTTTGGTTAGGTCAGACCTAACCATCATACAACCTAAATGGAACGTAAAGCATGCAGCTGCGCAATTAGATTATATATTGTTTCATGAGAATAACGTTGTAACAACGTTGTGAATTTACGTATTTGTGAAACGTTTACACAACGTTTTTTTCACGTCGGGATGATGAAATTGATATTGATGACCACAGAGTACTACACAGAGGGCTCACTTCATTTATTTTCCTATGATTTTTGCATAACAGCCTTTTGCTCAAATGTGTGCTAAAGAGTGGTGGTCACCCTGCTGAAAAATTAAAAATGGTGGCAAAGTTCAGAGCCTTTTGGGGTTGTCAGGGGGGTGAATGCCTCTATGCACTTGCTGGGATAAAATTCTTAGCAAGTGCATCGAGGCATTCACCCCCCTGACAACTACCAATCCGCGTTACGCTTTTTTCGTCAAGTGAGCCCAACCTTGTACCCAGGCTCTTTACCTACGCCCGGCGCTGCGGAAAAGACCCTGGTCGGAGCTGGTCACGTGAACCCCCGATTTTGGGGGTAAATCGAATTAGTGCCTTTTTGCTACTAAGGGAGGAGTGGTAGAGGAGCGTACGCGTTTCTCGTGTTTTAGAATTACAACATTTGCTAAATAAAAATAATTTTCAGCAAGAAATTGGGGAGAAAGTTAATCAAAAATTGTATTTTTGCTGTTGTGATTTCCTTCTGTGCATGAAATGCGTATTGGGTTACACTTAGAGCACAAATGTGGATCAGATTTCAACTTGTCATACATGGCAGCAATTATGTCAAGGAGAAAATACTTCTGTAATCTTTGGATTCGTGTTGACGGCGTTTGCAGTTTATTTCTTAAACTATATACGATAAGAAATACTAAAGGACGCAGAGCCGGGATTGTTAGTGCGAAATACAGAGAAACAAGTACCGCGCAAAATGACGGCAAAATGTGTAAACAATGTTCCGAGTTGACTGAGACGTATCGCGATGAGGAAATACATCCACGTTATCATGTTTGCTATAACGACGACAAGAATAATTCAAAGATAAGTCAAAGACTCGTCTATACGCATATATTTAACAATACAATTCCCAAATTTTTCTGATATGGCTGCTAGTATGCGCTGTATCTGTGACACATGTAATGCTCATAAAACATTAGACAATACAAAGCGTATAATATATACTGATTTTGATAGATATCCTTTTATATAGAGGATTACTGTTCTTGAACATTTTTAAAAGAAGTATATGTCTAGAAGTAATAATGATTTTTTAAACATGTTGCGAAAAATTAGTGTGTAACGTATGTTTAATACATTGTAATTGTTTCTGTATTTATAATGTGTACATTGTAATTGTTTCTGTATTTAAAATTTATAATGTAAAATAGGGTAGGTATGCAAGTCGCTCCTTTTATTTTAAAGATACAGAATATGTTGTTTCTTACAAACAATGCTGTGTCCCTCTTTTGACATCTGATTATTTTTTTCCCTCATATGTATGAGCTGTCGCAATTACGACAAAGTTTATGTCACCAATTCAAAATTTTCCCTAACAGGGCCTTACAATTTCTTACTTCATATGTATGCATTGCTGTTATTATAATACAAATATTGTATATAATATAACAATGAACAATGTGCAAATTTCTGTTGCAAAAGGAGATATTTCACTGCATGGGGCTTATGTAGGACATTCATGTTTTTCGTATTAAATTTTGTAGAAATTCTTCTGTATCTCTCCCTTTTACATCTCAGTATTCAAGTTGGGCTGTGAACATTGAAGATAAGTAACCCGGTAGTTATTGCAAAGCAGTTTTACATGGTTTTTGCGTGATTAAGGGTTTCATAAAGTCAAAATATTCATAAATTCGCTTACCGATTGTGCCCTGAGCAACACTGACATTTTGAAGTTTGCAGATGATTTGCATTGCAGGTACACTGCATTATACTTGCATCGGTGGAAACGTTAACATTCTAATGGAATGTTCAGTGGTTTAGACTTTATTGTATGTATCAGCGAATAAAGCAATTGTGAGAGCCCGTTTTAATGCCTTTTAAAATAAACACAACAACGAAACACCTATAAACTTAGGATCGCTTGACAGTTGCCAACACCCAACATAGTTTACTTATCGACACTCGTGCTTTCGGAATTCAAACGCTAACAATAATAAATGAAATGAAACACACAAAATATGAAACACACAAAATTCCCAATCACACACAAAATTCCCAAATGAAACACACAAAATTCCCAATCGATTACATGCATCAAGTTTGTTTAGGTGTAATGAAGAAGCTTCTTTTGCAATGGATTCAAGGGAAACGTGATGTGAGAATTTCAGCTGGTCAGGTAAATGAGATCAGCAATAGGTTGTTTGGTTTGAAGCCATTTGTATCTAATGTTTTTGCTCGTAGACCACGTGGTTTAGATGAAATTGACAGGTGGGAGGCAACTGAGTTTAGGCAATTTCTTTTGTATTCTGGTATCTTAGCTTTAGATGAAATATTGAGAGGTGATTTGTATAATCATTTTTTATGCCTATCTGTGGCCATATCTGTTTTGGTATGCCCTAGTCTTGCTTGAGTCCACAAAACCTATGCCCATGATCTGCTCACGTACTTTGTACAACAGGGTTCAGTCCTATATGGTGAAGAGTTCTTGGTTTACAATGTACACAGCTTAATACATTTGGCACAGGATACTGAAGAATATGGCACTTTAGATGCCTGTAGTGCCTTTGAATTTGAGAACTATATGCAAAAATTTTTAAAAATGGTGCGCGCCGGAAAAAATCCTATTGCACAATTGGCAAAACGTCTTGGTGAATTATCCAACCAGCGAATTGCTGTTCCTATGGAAAAAAACATCAGTACAAAAAAACCAAACAATGCATTTGTTCTAAGCAATAATTCCTGCTGTGAAGTAGTTGAACAAACAAACCAACAGGATGAACAAGGAAACACGCTATTCATGTGTCGGGTATACCAAAGAACTGATGCACTGTTCAAGTCACCATGTGATTCTCGTCTTGTTGGGGTGTACAAAACAAATACACATCATACTACAATGAAGGTTATACCTACTCAACAGTTGGTTAAAAAGGCAATTATGATCAACAATGACCCAAATAAAATTGTGTTCATGGCTCTTTAGCATAGCATGTAAGTTTGGCATCAGTGTAGTAAAGTTGTTTTGAGCAAGTATAACTTTGTACTTGTATGCATGCACTTCATAGGATATAAAATATGACTTTCGAAGTTGCCTCACGGGTAGCTTTTAAGGATATTCACATAACTGAAGACAAGTACTGTATGTTTTTCTATGCATATGCTAAATTTGCAATAATATGTTGAACATACAGTATTAAAAGCAGTCTATTTTTTGCCGGTATAACATTGATGTTATTTTTTTTAGATGAGTTTTGTTGTAGTTGAATTTATTGGAGAAGGGTAATGCGTGGGTCATTCGTCCATTTGATTTTTTGCAAAATTAAAAATTGAAAATGACATTCAATTTTTAATTTTACTGTATTCAACTGGTAAATTACGAAAAAAATGCATAAATGAAGGAAATTTTGGTGTGTTTTTTTTAATAAAAAGTGAACAGAACTGTGTAAACTTCCTTTTTTATCCTGTGCTGTATTGCTTGAGTTCTTCTACATCGATCAACGGTTAAGTAAATTGCTTATTTGAAGAGTACAACGCTGCAACCAATTTTTGATTTTCCTTCACGAAAAGAAAATGAAAATTGCTTGCACTTCTGATACGGGAAACGTTCCCTGAACAAGGGATCATTTAGGGATCACCGTGGGGTCTCATGCAGTGTCCTGATTCTAGTGCCCAGGCCTTACGCGTTGGCGCAAAATAGCGGGAAAACGTGCAAACAAGATGGACGACATTGATGTAGAATATGTAAGAGATCTTGTTGAAAATCAGAAGTAGACTTATTACTACAGGAAGTGTGTGGGGAAAAAAGACGGCTGAGTGCAAGGTCAGTCAGAAGATTTTGTTCCGCAAATGGCATATGCTCACAAAATCGCCTCACCAGTGACAAATTGGAAAAGTGCACAAGAGAAGCTGT
Source organism: Muricea muricata (assembly GCA_963855995.1). Classification (NCBI taxonomy): domain Eukaryota; kingdom Metazoa; phylum Cnidaria; class Anthozoa; order Malacalcyonacea; family Plexauridae; genus Muricea; species Muricea muricata. The sequence continues at coordinate 51,426,601 of OY979716.1, read as the reverse complement.
TTCACAGGTAAGTAAAAAACGTCTATTGTAGATGACCTAGCTGAGTTGCCTGAGTACAATATAGATAGGCTATTCCAAGCCAAATTTGCATGGAGGAAGGCATTTTCTTGCTCTGGATTTTGCATAGGAGGAGGCATTTTTACACTGGAAATTCCAATGAGAGGATAAAGAATGCATAAAAGTGATTGAAATTCCATGGAAAGGAGTAAAAATTCTGTTGGAAATTCTAACTTCTGTTGGATAGTCTAATTGATCTTAATTGAGCCTGCTCTTTAATATGTTATTATTTTCAGATTATTGTAAAATGACTTTTTGATCATTATGTATTAACCAGGCTATATTTAAATTAAGGCTATTTTTATATTACTGATTATCATGAAAGTAGAAATAAAGACATGTTTATATATTTGATCAACAAAGTTTGTAACTATTTGTTGTTAGGTTGGACCAACATGGGGAAGAAAGATGATGAAAGGCTACATGAAAAGCCATGGCATAGTAGCTAGTGAAAAGCACATTGCCACGGCTTTATCCATTGTTGCCCCTGCATATCAAGCCAGAAGAAACGCCAACACAGCAAGACAAATGAATCCAATTCCATATGCCGCAGACTACTTTGGTCATAAGTTGCACATAGACCAAAATGAAAAACTGGGAATGTATGGCCTCACTGAAGTCTGTGCATGTGATGGTTTTAATGGGAAAATTGTGGCATTTGCAACCATGCCAATAAAAAACAATGTTCTGATATATGAACATGTTTATAGGTAGGAAATAAATGGACACACACACAGATATATATATATATATACACATATATATTGATTCGTTATTAATAATTAGTATATTTGTTATTACAAACTTTCAATATCCCTTCAATAACATTTTATTACAGAAATGCCATACTACAATATGGTATGTGGGACCAAATAAGACTGGACCATGGAAAAGAATTTTATTTAACTTTGCACATACAGAGGAAATTATCACATTATCGGATACATCCAGAACACCATTTATTCAGACAACATCAAAAAAGGTTTGCAATTATTTTGTACTGTTCATTTCCCATTGATTAATTTTCTAATTGCAGTACACATTGTAATGCTGATTAGATATTGGATTTTTTATTGGTAGTGAGCTGGCCAAACAAATTTTTATTTTCCACAGAATCTTCCTGTAGAAAGAAAATGGGTGGAATTTAACACACGTATTAATTATCCAATAAAGAGTGCCTTGAATGCCATGGTCAATGATGAGCTCATCAATATGGAAAATGAGATACCAAGTTTTCCGTTTCTTGGTTTGTCTTAAGGGTTGCAGACACAGGGATTAAGCAGGTCATTGAAAGTTGGAACAATCATCCAATTCCAGGTCTGGGCATGCCTCCCACAACATTTTAATCTCTGTCATTTTTAGATCAGTTTTCTTACTGTAGATTGCAGACAGATTTTCTAGGGGGTGCTCACCAGGGAAGTTTGCAAGCTGGCCTACCCCCTAAAAAGCAGCTCCATGATTGACAATCTTGCCCTCAAATTATTGAGCAACACCTAAGAATATCTGCATCTGCTGGAACAATCAGGTTTACAGAAAATATTTTTCATGCCAGGAAATGCAGTTTGGAAGGCCAACAACTCACTAAAGGCTCTTTTACTCACTGCAAAACCAACTTGCATGCAAGCTCACTGCAAGTGCTTGCATCTAATTTAAATGAACTCTCAGGCATTGTAATTGGATGAAATCAGTCGCAGCATACTAGCAAGTTGGAATTTGCGATGAGTGGAAAAGAGCCTTAAGTAGTTTATTTTTGTAACAGGTAAAGGTATTCCAGAAGAAATAATGACTGCCAATAATGAGGCATACCCTTTCCATCTGAAGCTTCAGAGCCAACTAAAGAGCAAGCTGTTGTTATATATGAAAACAAAGGTGGGAAAATTACGCAACCAGAAATGTTTGGTGTTGATCCATTTCATGGGAACCTGCAGTTACAGCAACAGCGTTTTAATGTGTTTACAGCTGCATACAACTTTAATACTATTTTTCACGCTTTGGTATATGGTGATAGCTATCTTTTTAAAGAAAGCCTTCAATATTTTATTACTCTGTCATGAAATGTGAACTAACAGTAAGTTACAGACAGTGTAACTTACTGTTAGTTCACAATTCAGGGGTGAAAAAAAATATTTTTCTTCATTTCTGGGACCAGGGATATGGAATGAATGATGTGCTGCAAAATAAAATTATTTACACAAACGGACCCCGAAATATATGGGAGATGTTCAGATGATTTTGTTGGATGACCATTTCAGCTGTCGTAAATTTGACATTTCTTTCACCTTCCTCATGGATTTGTGCAATGGTTTCCTGAAAATTTTGTGCTTTCATCATATGCATTTTATCATGTAAATTTCTGCTTTCATTCTGCTTTGAACTGATGCAAAAACTAGTGTAGTACAATGCAAATATTGTCAGAAAACCCTAAATATTTTCTGGGAACCACAAAATTTTCTGGGACCATTGGTCCCATGGTCATGGTCCAATAAATTTTCCACCCCTGGTTCACATCGTGTTTGTTTTCTGTTCAGGATAAGTGACACTAGCACATGAATATTTTTTTTATAAAAAATACCAATTTTTTGAATAGTGTTGAGAAAACCTGTGCACAACAAAAGCAGGATGATAACAGCAAAATTCATGACAACAACTATTCAACAATTAAAATATGAACCATGTTATATAAATATTGTTCTGCTAAAATGTACATTCAGGTCTTCTAAAGCTTAAAGTAAAAACATTAACATTGTTTGAGCAAGTCATTCAATGTACTTGTCTGAGTAACAAGATGAACTTAATCACTATGTGATTCATCATTGCCGATTGCTTCTTTTATACCAACTAAGAATTCATCCATGCCTTTGAACTGAAAAATAGAGGCATAACCTCTAGGTTCATTGCAGTGGGGGCACTTCTTACTTAAACTCTCGCTTCCCCCATACCAATTATTGACACAACTTTCACACCCTAGTAAACTGTTGCAACATGTAGTTGCAATTACTGGGGGAATAATATGGGTTGAATGGCAAATTTTGCACATGAAGGCATCTTGCAAAAGCTTTACAATCCCAAGGGGCAGGGACACAACCTGGTTAACTTCTAATATGTCACTGACCATTGTCTTGATCTCACACACTTGTGATTTTAGGTGCTCGAAATCAGCATGACTAAAAAATGTTGGTTTCTTGGGAATAAACTCTTCATCACTGTCATCAGGAACATTGTAACAAATGGATGTTGTCTTCCCTCTTGGTCTTTTTGTGCTTTTGGAATTTATCTTAACAGCATAGACTTTTCTGCTTGCACACTTCCAAAAATTTAAACCTGGAGTATTGAAAGAGCAACTACATATTGTAAAATAAACACTGCACAAAAAGAAAGTTCTCCCTAAATACATCAGAATGTTAATCAAACCTAGAACTACTTGGACCTATGGTAGGTTGCTTAATGGCGTGTGAAGAATTGGGTCACACATGCATGCAATAATGAGTTAAACCCCATTGAATACAAAAATACCCGATTTCAAAATTAATTAACATGCTGAATATGCTAGTGTGATCCGTCTCATTCACCATTCATTGGTAAACACAAAATCATAGTGCAATTGTGTAAAGCCGTTTAAATCATGCCCAGAATAGGTCCAATTAGTTCTAGGTTTGATTAACAGCGATTCATTTGTTTAAAATGTATTCTGATGTATGTAGGGGGGACTTTCTTTTTGTGTGGTGTTTAGTATGTGAACTATAAACTATTTATCAGTTCATATGAGTTAATTTTTTTTTTGAATTTCTTAATATTTAATGTCATTAAATAATTGTAATATAAATCATGAAATTCTTTTACACAATTTGAAAAATACAAAATGTTATTTAGTTCTAATGGATTAAAACCTGTCCTGTTATTTGGCTTCAAATACATGAAAATACACCAATATAACACAATTTGGCTAATGTGTTGTATAATTGGTGCAAAACAATCAACAATGCAAGTGTACCTTTTTAGTTGCTAATCTCACCTCGTGTTCCTTCATTATCACATATTTTAAGACCATTCGTGGTAACTAACTCCAGTGTTGCATCATTAAATGATTCTCTTGCTTTGTTTACAAGAAAATTCACATTAGCATTTTCTTCAGTGATGTTAAGATATGTTTGATCCATCTCATGGAAAGTTGGGCAGCTCTTTTCACTTTTAAAAATTATTTCAGCATGTATTATTTTGACTGTTGCAACATTCTTTCTTCTGCTACCACCAAGCAAGGCTGCTGGCTTTGGTAATGTGCTGGAAGTTGACATACTTGCACCATAGGAAAATACTTGTGCAGAAGGTTGCAGTGATTGTTGTCTTGCATTGACTGGTGAGACCATGTCGTCACCCATGACTGGGAAGGCATATCCATCTTCAAGGTTTAAAATGTTAAACCTGCCAGCTTCATTGGGCCAGTATGATAAATCACCAAATTCTTCCTTGAGGTACAGTGAACTTGTATCAACCTATATGTTATAACATATATTAATTTTTAATTTAGTAATATCCTAATAGGTGTTGTGGGGATTCAAATAACAAGTGAAAATGTAGGAAATAGAAAATTGATACCATTTCCTCTTAAAAGTCCAAATACATAAATTCTTGGATATTGTTTGCCAAATGTGTGACACTTGCATAAATTGTTGGTGAAAATCATAGAATTAATAGACCTACAAAGAATTACTGCAATAGGTCTAATATTTCTATGGTAAAAACCCAATGCTTAATCTATGTTAAAAAAGATTAGAAATTGTTGGAAATTCCACACAGGGGTCCAAGAAAAAGGGTTCCTCGGTAGGGGGAGGGTCCTCAACAGGGCGGAGGGGGCAGGAAAAAATGGATGGAAAAACCCAATCCACAGGTTGACATGCGTGTCTAAATATCGTTTACAAGGGCGTAATTAGAGTGTTAATTGCAGTAAGGGGTGTTTATCAATATATTGGAGTTCTGCCCAACAAATTTCTTTTGAAATCTAATCGATTACTAGTTGCGCCTGGCCATAAATCATGAATTAATTCATGATAATTGTTCACTTACCTGGAACGCTCGAGAAATCCCTGCCACCGTAAGATCGTTGGCCGAAATCCGCAAACGGAGGTTTTTCCCTTCTCGAGTGGTTTCGAGAATCTTTACATTAGCCATTAAGAAGCAAATAGGAAAAACCTTTAAGGCTACAAACTGCAGAATACGCTAGAAAGTTAATGGCGATACCCCGATACGTATAACTATTTCCCGCCAACGCGTAAGGCCTGGGCACTAGAGTCAGGACACTGCATGAGATCCCCCGGTGATCCCTAAATGATCCCTTGTTCAGGGAACATTTCCCGTATCAGAAGTGCAAGCAATTTTCATTTTCTTTTCGCAAAGGACAATCAAAAATTGATTGCAGCGTTGTACTCTTCAAATAAGCAATTTATTTAACCGTTGATCGATGTAGAAAAACTCAAGCAATACAGCGCAGGACAAAAAAGGAAGTTTACACAGTTCTGTTCACTTTTTATTAAAAAAACACACCAAAATTCCCTTCATTTATGCATTTTTTCGTAATTTACCAGTTGAATACAGTAAAATTAAAAATTGAATGTCATTTTCAATTTTTAATTTTGCAAAAAATCAAATGGACGAATGACCCACGCATTAAGGTTCTGTTGAGGTAGTTTGCAGTGAATGGATTGAAAAATGCAATGAGGTTTGATTATTGAATAATGGTCAGTTATGGTTCAGTAATTGTACTTAATTTATTATCAATTAGAGTATTGGGAATAACTTTTATTGAGGGTTTGCATAAAGCCATGTACATAAATAAGGTATTGATCATGCTCCATGACCATGATTTTTGCAAATTTTTGTTTAGAAAATGTTCTGTTACTGGCCAAGAAAAAATACTGCATTTAAGGTTAAAAAACTAGTAAAACCAGACAAAAAACTATGGAAAAGATATGAAGTGAGAATATTTCGATATGCAGGTACAGTATATGTGGTTTTTATATGGTGTTAAAATGGTATTTGCCGATGACATATGTGAAGGTAAATGTTGCCATAATGCTGTTGGCAATTCCTCTGTCCTGAGAAATTGTTTTACCGATTAAAATAGTTAAATTATAACTAATTATAAGTGAATGCTCTGGTCAGTTTATTAATTGTGTTCAGCCTAATTGTTGTTTTGTAGAAACATATGCTAAAGCTAGTAGGTATGCCAAAAATGCTGAAGAGACACCAAAAGTGGAATCACCCTCTGAGAATGAAGGGAGAGAAAGGAAGCGAACTAAAAAGATGTACGATGATTGTACTGATTGGGAAGGTGAATATATTAATTCTTGTTACACTTCCCAAAGGGTGTCTTAAATCCACCCCTACGTCGTTCGTCAACGAGAAATCGACTTTCCATCGCGACAACGCGGGCTCAGAGTATGCGATACTTCATGTCAACAATGTACAAAAGCCTGTACGTCTGAACCTCTATGAATTTCCTAGTTACTTGCGTTTACTTTGGAATACGTGGTCATTATGTACATATATAGATGTTTTTGGTATTTTCTGGTTACTTTTCACACTGGACTGAAAGAGCCAGTGTCTTAAAATGGCTTTTTTCTCTCTTCGTTTTTTTTTCGCGGTCACGAGCATGACTCTCCATTTTGGACAGGGTCATTTTCAATATGGCGGACGTCAAGGAGTTAGCTGCAATTTTCTTGTTTCACTTCTTTCTAAAGCTCTATTTCGGGCAAGTTACTGCTGTTTGCAGTAAATCTGAATAAACAGGTGAACTATGGAGTTTTCCTTTAATTTGGTAAGGAATTATGGATATTTCATTAAATATTTCTGTATTTTATTTTCCAGAAACTCGGTTTATATGCTGAGAAATGCTTGGTTTATATTTTGAACCGCTATATTTGTAAAATATGATTTACTAACTGAATGCCTGGCACTGTTCTGGTTTGCTTTGCTCATAAATGGATGTAAACCAGTGTTTAGATTCAAAAAAATTTCAGTTGGTCCCCCTTTGTTATGAGCAGAACCAATGTGCAGAAGGGACTGTAACCTACCTTTAACTGTTGGGTTTAACACCCTACTACATTCTCTCAAACGTTCTGCCTTGGAGTTGTGCCTTACTTGACACAATGTTTATTTTTTAGAGTCATTTCTTGATTAGACAATGCTACAGCTAATTTATGGAACTTCACAATTCGCCTGGTTGCAACTTTGTACTTCTGACAAATCAGTCAATCATGACCAACAAAGCTTTGAACACCTTATTTTCCCACCAGAATTCTAACATGAAATTTAAGGCCAGTGTGTACTGTTATGATAAAAGCACCACAGAAGAAAAGTGCTATTGTATGAATTGTCATTTGTGCAACTGTCAATAATTAGCAATGTAATATGATATTCTTTGTTGAGACTGTCAAAACATGGTTCTCATATTGCATTATTTTATTGACTAGTTGTTATGGCAGTGTTCAGTTATCGATTATGCAAGAATACCTATTCTTCATAAAAGGTCATTCAGCTGAAATACAAGGACACTATGTTCAATATTCACAAAAACAAGATGTTTACTACTTCATGTTTATAATGCTGCCACAGCATATTGGTGAAAACTAAATGTATTCTAATAATGAAAGCACTAAAGATCATATATATACAAGAACAATCACTTTGTCTAGTTTGTGTTTTGTCTTCTTTAGTGCCTACAGTAATTCTTTTTCGTAAGTGGTTCCCAACACTGTGGTAAAATAAAACATAACATAGCCACATATACATATCACACTATTGGTTCCAGTAATTTGACTATTCCAGTTAACAACTAACAAACCCAACACAACAATGAAGTATCTGTTACAATCAATCAGGGGAGACGTGACATAACTCTATCACCAATCTCAACAATACTTGCATAATTGAACTGCATAATTCATAAACAATGCTGTATATTTGGGAAATCTTACTTCTGTGTTTTTCTGTTATGAGCATTATCCAGATTTATATTAACAGGCATTGGCAATGAAAAATTTTATTGTTTCATGTGAAAGAGCAGAAAAAAGTAGGCCGATTGGCTGTTTACTAAATACATAAACGAGCGTAGCTCAGTTATTATTCAGTCAAATTCAATAAAATTTTGCACATGGATACTACATAACAAGATGCATCAAAAAACGTTTCTAATTTTGTTGGTAACACTGCTGTCCCTAGGCCCTTGATACGAAATTTCTATAACTTGTTATATTTATCTACCAGGACATTTTTTTTCGACGCAATGATCTTCCCATCGAACTTTAGGCATGCATATGTATAGCAGACAGACTTCTGGTAACATGTTGTTATTAATTCTGTGCGGGGCCTGGGGACGACAGTGTTATCATAGCAACAGCGTTAAAAATGTTTTTGGATGTATCTTGCAATGTTGTATCTGTGTACAAAAGTTTATTAAATTTGAGTCAATAATAACTGAGCTGTGCTCGTTTACGTATTTATTACAATCAGCAGTTTATATTTTGTAAAAAGGTGTTCCCCTCCACAGATGCCTGCTATTCCTCCACAGGACTACAAGGTTCCTGAAAATTAAACCCAACCAGCCCCCATGTGTGAGAAAAGCCTGAAAAGGACCCTAAGCTATGTAATTTCTGAGGGAAGTGTGAACGCCTGAGTAGGCATCTTGTTGTACGTCAATTTACTACAGACTAAAAATATTGCGTTAATATTACTGAAGAATATGGCACCTTGGATGCCTGTAATGCCTTTGAAATTGAGAACTATATGCAAAAATTAAAAAAATGGTGCGCCCTGGGAAGAACGCTTCATTTTTTAGTATGTTCACAAAAAATCTTAAGTGATTGTATGTCGACTCTACCAATTTGAGCAATTTTTAATGAGAAGCTCTCTGTAACAAAGTAAGATATAGCTCATACAGCTGAACATGTGAACATTGATTTACACCTAAATGTCCTATAGGTGATGAAAGTGATCCTGAAGCTGTGCCAGATAAGTCGAGCAGATTATCTGACCTCAGGTACATTAATGCCTGGATCAAAGGTTGAGATTTAAAGAAAATATACAAAGAATTGTAAAAAATTAATTAAGCTATCAATTGTTATGGTTCGAATATCATAATGTTTGTCATGACATTGTCTTTAAGATGCGCTACATTTCGTTGTCATGGAAACAATCACGTGACATATATCACGTGACATATATCACGCAAAATAGTACCAAAAATGGCATTTTTGGCTCTGCAGCTGCATAATTCGCACACAGGATGGCGCAAAATTGCGATGATTAGTTGCTCCTGATAACAACGTTTATTAATTAAACTCGGAAAGTTAACATTGATTTCTGGTTTCATGGTTTTACGGGTTTGTAATGTGATGGCTAGCACTATAGGACGTCAAATTGATGCATTAAATGGTGATCTTCTTTCTAATGTACGGTTTCTAAATATTAGTAGAAAACTTTGATGCCTTGTTGACGTTTTAAGTAAAAAAAGCAATTAGAAAACATGACATTTACCCTGCTGCAAGCCAAACGCGTTTATTGCGTGATATAAGTAATATCTGTCGCCATCATGAAATCACGCCAGCGCTATTTTTGTTATGAATACAGCAGCTAGACACAATAATTTAATTGTTTCCATGGTTATTTGTTTAACAACATGGTGGACACTGTAAAAATCAAAAGAAAATTATCTTTCTTAGTATTTTTCAGTATTTTAGGAATAAATACTGGACTTCAAGTATCGTAATTATACCAATGACAATAATAGACGATATTTTACAAATAAGTGTGTGGATATAATTTATTTCTACACTAAATTCAACAGCGTTCCTGTGCCATACTTCACTAATTTAAGTACATGATCGCTATGTTATTAGATTTCTTTATGTTATCAAGTGACAAATACGCAGAAAATTTATCAACATTTAAGTACCTTGTTTAGTTAGCACAAAGTCAGTGATGCAAATCCGCAAGTTTCAAATTTTGGCGCAAATTGCAAAGCTTTCTACAGCTGTGAAGAGCACAATAATCCCGAGCTCGATAAAATTAAGTGTATTTTTGATAGTTAGCGTTCAGATTATCTTGCTACATTTGAGACACGCTTCTCGATGTGTGGCTCGTTTCTTCATCCTTTGACATGCGGCTTCGTGCAAGGAGTTGCTTGGCAAATTTCCGGACAAGTAGACGCAGATGAGAATCTAAAGTTCAAAGAGAACGAGACACGAAAGGATTATCTTGTGCGCTTACTACGAGACAGATATAATCGGTTCTCAATGACGGTGTATTTCAACGTCACAAGGAGAATTTTCCAGCTGACTTCAAGCATTCCCAGGCAATTTTTCCACCACTTCGTGAGAAATTTAGCAGATGGAATTATAGGAAAATTGCAGAGCACAAACAGTACACCGCCACATTCAACATTGAAGCTTGGAATAAACTCCCCCCAGAGATACAAGTTAAACACGCATTTCAAAATTGCAAGCAATGTCAGCTTAAATATAATGACACGCAAGTTTTATTTCCTGTCAAATGCAAGAGATTTACCAGTTCAATGAAGGAGAACAATCCTCAAGTCGCAAACAAAGCCATTGAAATCCAACTGCCAAGTCAACCAGAGAGTACCACTCTTCGTAAAGCTGGTGAGACTGCGAAGTCCTTGCATGACCAAGTTAATCCAATGTTTGAAAAGATCACTGGCCATTCCCTAGTTAAAGCATTGACCAGAGTGAAAGATCTTAATATTCAGGAGAAAAAGTCGACTGTTGAAAAAAAACGAACAGTGAGAAATAATTACAGGAAATTCAAAGAAACAGTAGAAAAAGAATGGCAAAGCACATCTTTTGTCAGGTAAATGCATACATACTAGGTTTGGTCATTAAATATATGGGGTTAAACATGGGTTATTTAATGTCTAATGAGAGATTGGAGCAAATTAGTTCGGGAAAAGAATGAATGAGCTCCAGCCTTAATTTGGAGGAAAATTTCCTTCCAAAAGACCACCCTTGTGGGGAGTGGGGTGACTGGGGTCAACAATTAATAGCTGTATGCAAATCTAGTATTACCTTCCAATCTCTTCAAAATTATTTGTCTTTCTGTTTGGGGCAAATCCCCCAGTAATGACACCCTTCTAGGCAAATAAATGTATTAAAACCTTGATGAGCTCCTGACTAACTATAATAAATATTATATGTACAATTAATATGCAATATTGACATAGTAAAAAATAATGCTGGAACAAACTGCCTCAAATATATTAATTTTCTATTTCACAGATGCTTTGGAAACAGGCAATCACTATCTGGGCGGCAAAGAGAAAGGTTGGCCATGGCTTTTGAAAGCAAAGAAGAAGCAATTCAGCAACATCAATTGGAGAAGCTAAAGGGCAAAAAGAAGAAAAGCCCTGTTGGTAAGTTTGATAAGATGGAATGGGACAGAGGCTATGAAAGATGAAGTTTTGGGCTATAGTGATGAAACATTGGTAAATTGGTCAGAATTGGGATGGTGGTATGAGATAAAAAAACACCAGTGGGCAATTAGCACAAAATGATGGTCAAATTGCTTTTGAATACCTAAAGTCGGAAGGTGTTGATGTGGAAAGATTCAGAAAACACCAAGCTGGAAATGATGCAGGGAATGTCAGAAAAAGATTGAAAAGGGTTCCAGGTGGTGAGATCACAATGCCTTGCCCAGAGACCAACAAAAGCATGTAAGACAAATTGAAGCAAAAGGTTCTGACTGGTGACATTAATGTTGGAGAGTTAATTGTGCCAAGAAAGGTGATTATAATTATTTTAAAGCTCAATACCACAGTATCTAAATAATTATTCATTAACAATTAATTTGTGGGAATACTGCTAATATACTGTCAGTAGTAGTGTTAAAAATGACATAAAATTGGAATACTTATATTAATAATATTTATATAATTATAATTATTATGTTATGTAAAAAGTTAATTGATCATTAGTACCAGTGGTAATTATTAACAGCAGTCAAGACTATTAAACTCAATCATAAATTACTGTGTTCTTTCTAGTATGAGAAGCTAGTGCTGAATGATGATGGCTGTGTCGATAGGTCTGAATTTTATGTGGAAGGACGCAAGTGCCCCCTGTTTGAAATTCGAAAGAGGAAGCTTTCAGAACTTGGAAAATTTATGAGGATAAATGCTGAGAAAGATGTAGCTAGTATGAATGAGTAAGAATGTTTTGATAGACTGAGAATGCTGAATGAAGAAAAAGATGGTGAGTGTGAAATAGACATGAAGGGACGACTAAAACAAATGGAAAGAACAAGACATTTGATGATCTGGCATGACCTTTCCACCTTGGCTAACCATTCACACCTTGTGTTTATGGCAACTTGTCTGTATGACCCTGCAACATTTTACACCTGCAGTGAATATGAAGCTATGACAGGAGAAAAGGTCAACATTCAATCTGTAGTGGAAGCCCCCAGCTTGTATATTGTGGCTAGATCCTCCTCCTCTGATGAAGATCAGTTGTGCTATGTTGAGACCAGACAGGAGTGTTTAGAGGAACTATCATCTAAAGTAGTGAAAACTGCATCTGGTGAACCACTCTCAGACAAGATGAGGTTCTTCCATGGCGATAGCTCCTCCCGTCAATATGAAGCTGGTCAGCAAAAAGAAGGGAATTACTATTGTGCTATTTGTGGTGCAAATGCTCATCGTGTGTACGAGTTGAATTATGCATTTCGTTGTTCACATATATCTCTCAATGACCGTCAGGAGTTGGTATTTGCAGGCCCATGTGGAAAGGCAAATTCCTTGGCGAAATCAAACAAGCCATTTCATAAACTGACGAAACACGACTTGGTCAAGGAGCTAAATGCCAGATCAATCTTTGATGGTGATAAGAAAAGTCAGTTAGAAGATCTACTGAAGGAGGAGTTGCATGGAGTTCAGAGAGTGCCAGCATTACTTTTTACCAGTCCAGACCAAACCTTAAAGTCAATTAACTGTGCTAGTTATGAGATTCTTAGTTTTGAACCCCTTCATGATATTGGAAAGCATATCGAAAATTTACTGACCAAGCTGCCCGACCATCTACCGACCAGTGAGGCTTCTAAACTGAAGGCTATCCTTGAATTAAGCATAGGGGGGAAAGAAACAAAATGGACTGTTGATTATCGATGTGCTCTGATCATGGTATCAAATCAGGTCCAAGCCTTCGTCAATACAACAGTCCAATTGTTACTCGACACCCTTGTGGAAATTCAAGAGATAGCCTACAGTTCAGATGCCCAAAGAACCCCACGATCAGTCCTAAGACTTCACAACCTTACCTGGTACCATGGCATGCTCTGTAGGTCTGTCATCGGATTTTCTTTAAAGCAAATGACCACCAGAAAATTTTATGGAAATTACTTTCATAACATGACATCACATGCATCCATCCAAGCAAAGCTGTTTTTTTTTTATTTAGGGAATGAACTTTAAATTAATATCCTCACTGCCAATTTAAAAAATACTGTAAATATAGTTTTTTATTAATTTTATAATATTGCTTTATTTTTCAGAAACAGTAAAATCAGATGATCAACAACGACTACAAACAAAGCAAGGGCGTGCATTGGGCTTCGTGTTGGGAATAACTACAGAGGTGTTGCAGTTCGACAAGGCAAGAAAAAAACGAAAGGCTAGTCCAAATAACGAGGATCTGATACAAGCGTATCTGTACATCACTGCAGTTATGGAAACCAGAGTGTCACAAGCACATACCAACATCAAAACGCAACTCAAGGAAGTCGAACAGCAGTACTTCACAAATCGTGGTAAATTGCCAACGTCAAAGGAAATTCTAAAAGATCCAGTTTCCAAACTGCTGGTCGATAAATTGAAGTATTGCAAAGCTCTGGTGGATGGGTGGAAAAAAGAAAAAAAGTGATTCTTTACGAATCAAATTTATAAAAATGGCTCTTTTTAGGGCCAAAAAAGAATGCGAAACAGTCGTAAAAGGCGAAAGCGACAACAACGAGCAATAAACAGGCGCGATGCTTGTGAGGAAGCCCTAGCGAAAAAAATAAATGACGGCATCATGGAGCAGAAAGCATTGGCCGAGAAATACTACTCTAAATGGAGAAAATTGAGAAAAGAAGCAAACGATTTACGGCGCAAAATACCAAGTACAAAAAGTCACTTGAGAAAGGTAAATATACAACAATACATTTGCACCTCAGTGTGAACATTTATTAAAATACATCACAGGGCATACAGAATTGTAGACTAGTATATTTACTATATAGTAACAGTTTGGCCCTGCAAATAGTTTTTTCCAAAAAGGGTGGTAGATTACATAATCAAGGTACATAACTAGTTTTATTATTGCAATATGTAAATATGCAATATGTAAATTTAATACTGTCTTTGATAACTTATACCTTAATTTAAAGCCTGATTCACACATGTTGTAAGAATCGAGGATTTTCTCCTCGCGCACGAATGTGTACAAAACTAAAGTATGGGACAAATTTAGATTGCTTTTGCAATGGTCTAGAATTCACTCAATCACATTGTTCAGAAGAAGTCATCCCCGATCCGTACGACAAGTGTGAACCAGGCTTATATTACCTTCTTAATTCCCATGACATGTATTTCCTGGGATGAGGGGGGGGGGGGTCAACTGCCTATAAATTTGTGGCTTAGCAAAACTTTATCTAAAAGCACTAGATTGCATTCTGTTCAAATATTGTACTGTAATATCCTATTAGGGCACAAAGGATTATGTATTGACTCATTGAATCTTACACGATACTAAATATGCGGTAGAATATAATTGAGACATGAAGATTTTATCCACAATATTTCAGACAGGCATAAAATTCCTTCATCATGGGTATTACAAAGAACCCAGTATGTTTCAAATGTTGAACCAAAGTTTGCTATTGTACTGTCTAATGACAGTTTTACACTAATTGCCTGTACTTAATAGGTAAACACATTTATATTATTTTCTAGGTTCTATTGGACACTGGTGTAATAAGGAGCTCTTCAGTGAAGCAAATTCATTCCAGTGAATTGCTAGCACTGGACAATGCTTCAACAATGGCTCCTGTTGGTTCAGGAACCTATGGTGATTGCATTTTAAAAACGTTTGAGAGATTTGGGATAATAGTTCTTGAAAAAAAAGTCCCAACTTCAGATTTAACAGCTGTTATGAATGACGCACAATGCATGAATGCACTAACCCACCATCAATTCCTCATTTGTTAGGAGTCCAAATTGATAAAAAACCTTACTCTTTGATAATGCAATTTCTGGGTGAGGGTATGGAATCTGTAACTGTTCATAAACTCTTGCATGAAGACATGGGAAAACATCTGTCACTATCAAAAAATGAATGGATTTCCATATTGTGTGATATTGCCCAATCTCTCTATACCTAAATTCATACTGTGCCAATTTGGTGGAAACTTGTGTTGTCAAGACTTAGTGTCTTTTGGCAGCTAGTGGAAACTGTTATGCAGTATGAAATGTATATTAACTAAACAAATAATTACCTAGTTTCATACTGTGTTTGGTGAAAACATATGTTGTCAAGACTTCGCATCTTTAGGCAACAGGCTGTCAAGACTTAGTGTCTTTTGGCAGCTAGTGGAAACTGTTATGCAGTATGAAATGTATATTAACTAAACAAATAATTACCAAGTTTCATACTGTGTTTGGTGAAAACTTATGTTGTCAAGACTTCACGTCTTTAGGCAACAGGCTGTCAAGACTTTGTGTCTTTTGGCAGCTAGTGGAAACTGTTATGCAGCATGAAATGTATATTAACTAAAACTGATAATTAATAAGTTTCATACTGTGTTTGGTGAAAACTTATGATGTCAAGACTTCACATCTTTAGGCAGCAGGCTGTCAAGACTTCGTGTCTTCGGGCAGCTAGTGGAAACTGTTATGCAGTATGAAATGTATATTATATATTAATAACTAAAACTGATAATTACTAGTTTCATATGTACTGTGTTTGGTGAAAACTTATGCATATGTTGTCAAGACTTACGGCAATAGACTGTCAAGACTTAAGGCAATAGGCTGTCAAGACTCAGTGTCTTTTGGCTGTTAGTGAAAACTATATTATTTTAACTAAAATAAATACTGTGTGGTCAGTGTTGTCAAGACCTGACATATATCACATATTTAGGCTACAGGTTTTTGAATCTAGTAAAACTGTAAAACTTGTAATATGAAATGTATAACCAAAATAGATAACAAATGGATTTTATAACCTATTTGATGGAGACTTGTAAAATATAAAAAATGGCACATTGACAAACTTCATATTAACAGACAATGACCGTATACAGACAAATATAGTTAAAAATCCTCGATTGTGAAGTTGTAAAAATCCTTGTTTTATAACTTTGGCAAAATCATAAAGCCAAAACCTAATGCCTTGGTAGGCTGTAAAAACACCTTCCCTCTGGCATATCTTGTGAGTATGTTCAGTGTGTAGCAGCATTGTTTTTAGTAATTAATAGTTTAATACACCTAGCTAGAAAACTATGATCATGTTAAACCAGCCATAAACAATGGGGAAAATATGGCTATTTTCTAAAAAATTTTATAATTTTTAAATTACAAGTATCAGAATTCGCAAATTATTCCTTATTAAGCAAGAAAGCTTTTAAAAATAGCCTATACAGTATACACACCAGTGGTCAATATGACATGTAGATTGGAGACATAAAAATACACGCCTCGCATCATGGACAGCATTCCTTCGTTTGAACTACATTTAAAAATATGATAACAACTACACAGAATACAGATGACAATTAAGGTAAACATACCGATTTCCCTCAGTTTTTGAACTCGTTATATACACGCTTCTTATATCGAAGTATCGAATCCTTGTCCTTGGGTAAGGTTTATTTCAGAACATTTGAGAATGATCAGCACACACATTCACACACTCGCAAATGTCCTGCGCGCATGTCACACGTGTGTGCTGAATCTAAAATGTGGACCGACCCAAGCATTAAACTACCAGAGACCATATATCCGTGCCTTCTCTACCAGTAATAGAGAATTCTCTCCATTATCGTGCAGAAGAAACGATTCAAGATGACATGATGTTTCTAAATAGCAGTAAGTATGCACATTGAATGTACAACTCGTGATATTTCCAATTATTCTTTTTTTTACCAACTGTATGATTTTACGTAATTAGTTGCCTCATCCCTGGTGCCTGGTTAATGGAGCATTAACCCAACATGACAATCTGTTGATGCCTTCAGGTATGAAATACTTTATTTAGATTTATTTTTTAGTTGTAGTGCTACAACATACCTACAAGAGTATGTACTGTTCTAATATAACAATGCAATATACTTTTTAACAATCTCATAATGTAGGTTCTACGTTGCAATTTCCTCAACATGCAGAGACCCAGAGGAACATTGAACTGAATAGTGGTATGGTCCGTTAAAAGTCATTTTGGTTGAGATGGATAGTCATAGTAGCACAATAGTTTATGAGCAAAGGGGTTAAGAAGAAGATATTGCTCATTGTATAAAATTTATTATTATTCTAACTATCTTCTCGGTTCCAAACTCCCTAGAAACTGTTATGTATTGTGCATGTATCTGTTTTCAGGGAATAGTGATTCAGTTCGTCAAGCAAGAACAGAAAAAACTGAGTATTGCCTAATGCTGTAAATATTATTGATTATATAAATTTGTGTTGAGGGTGAATGATATTTACTATTCATCATAACCTTAACTTTCAATGATTGTAGAAACCCTGGAAAGTATAATTTATTGTGTACATATCTGTTTTCAGGGACTCGGGACTCAGACACACAGTCAAGAACAGAAAGAGGTAATTCATCGTGCACTAATACGTGTATGTACACTTTGCAAATGTATTCCGATAGTCGGTTAGTTTTATTTGTTGGAAGTGATGAGAGGTTAAAAATCAGTTTACTGTAACTTTGACTTTGACTTGAGTTAACTTGTATCAAAAATTTTTATTAGCTTCTTCAAGTGCATGTAGTTCGAGGATCTCTGGAACCGAAAATTTGGAAAGAAATAGTCGCCAAAGTATGTAAATTGGAAATTATTGAATTCACACGTCAAGGACGACAGTTTCGTCCGTATTATCCATGGATCGAAGATGACGGACACTTTAAAATTTTGAGTCCAAATATTAAAAGATCAGGAAACATTTTATTGCATAGGCGTAAACTTTTTTTTATTTTCGCAGGCACTCCTTCCGACGAAATACATCCTGCTTCTGGAACAACACAAAATAGTTTATGTAAGTATTAAATACATTCATGGTCGATTTCTTTTTAGTTTTTACTTGCGTACTGATTTAGTCACAAGCGTAGCTGGTATGTATCATGAAAGAAATGGGAATGATGAGAGTTTTCAAATTTCTTCGTTGTAAAATAGTGCTTTTAGCTCGTACCCAAAAAAAACTTACGCAAGCTGTTTCTTAAATGATCATATCTTCGTTATTACATCTGAAAGGGGTTATGACCTTCATATATTTAGTCATATATTTATTTTTTACAGACACCCCTTCCGATGAAATATGGAATTACATTCCCAGGACACCGCAGCCAACAGCATCACACAATGACCTTTGTAAGTATGCAGTAGTTATAAAGAGCTCGCCATGTTTAAAATTTACTATGCTGTCTGAGACAAAAACAGTCATTCAAAAAATCTTAAAGAATGAGTCTCATAGTAATGCATTGCGTGCTTAATGTTTATGTTGACATGGATTACACGTCATAGTTCAAGTGCTTGCCTTACGTTCTTTGTAAATTTGCATACATTTGCATTCACTGTGTTCGTGTTTATGCACTCTATTGCTATAAAATTCTTAGGTTTTTTGGAAGAAAATATTAAATATTTTTCAATATGTCCTCATCAGACACTGATGAGGAATTAAATGTAGCACAATACGATGTTGAAGACGATCTAAATGCGTACGGATCGCCTGTTCACAGGACTGGCGCGGCAGTCAATGCGTTGTCTGTATTGCCAGCGCCGATTCATTCCAGAACTCATGTAATGTTTAAAGTAATTTGTTGCTTTTATACTTGTGGTGTTCGGTTTCATGAAATGAAATTCGTTTCATTTCAGTTTTGTAATTGCAAAAATACATGCAGTAGACACAGTGGAAGGAAAAAGCGAGGTTGTCCATGTCGGGATGAGGGGTTAAAATGCACTGATGACTGCACGTGTGGTACGAAGAAGGCAGCGTGCAATAATAAGCAAGAAACAGTAGCTGTGTCAGTGGCCGGTGCAAGTGCTTTTGAGCGTCATCAGATCACGGTTGATGAAGCGAAAGGGCATATAACAGTAGGTGTCTTTTTTTAGATCTTTTGATTTACCTGTACTGTGGTTTGTCAGTCAATTTTGTATTGTTCTGAAAGTGCTTGTCGAGTCCCTGATTTCCAGACTGTTATTGTACTTGCCCTTTTTAGTTATATACGCATTTTATGCAGGTATATTGCCAGGGTGCATTTGAAGTCCCGTACGCCGAAGATCTTCGGCGTGGGGTTTCAAAAATCATAATATAATTTATAATAAAAGTCGGCATACAATCATGAATCTTCGGCTTGAACTTTACACAGAATGCACACTGGGTATATTGTTCACAAATTAACTAAAAATATACATTGATAAAAGCATTTCATGTTTCTAGGAGTTCATAGGAAGTCTTACGGAGGTGCCAAAAGACAAAATACTCCTCGAGGTTTTGTCGAATGGAAAAGTTAGTCTCGACTATGCCAAAAATCTTGTGGCATTTGGTGGTCTGCAGCCACCAGATCCTCCACAGACAAAGCCCCGCTGGTGCACATGTGGAGTATGCCAACCAATGCCAACTGAGAAGGAAAACAAGTGCTGCAAAAAAATTCAATGTGTCACATCATTCGTGACATTTCAAAATACCTGCACAGACAGAGATGTTTTGATCATGGCCATTAGAGCCAGATGTGACATAAGGGCAGAGGATCCAGAGTATTCCACTAATAGTTTTCGAAAGGCTGCCTACCGCCAATATATTTTGTGGTGGTACAAAAAGTTGGGAAGGGGTAATAGGAGAGTTTGCCCTTCATGTGTTGTCTTAGCAATAAGGCATATATACCCTGCCAATGATGGTATTTACATGGGATTTAAGAGGGCATAGTGGTAAAGCAATAAAAGAAAACACAAAGTTATGACTGATCTCTTCTGTATATGATATATATTAAGATTAGGGACTGGTCATAAAGTATAGGGGGGGGGGCAATGGAAATTGAGAGGTGGGTCATGAATTTTTCAAGTCACAAATAGGGGTGGGTCATGAAAATTTTAAGGATATACTGGGGGGGATATTTAAGGATTTCTAGTGCCAAATAGGAGGTGGGTCATGTATATTTTGTAGGAAAATCAGGGGTGGGTCACACAAAATTAGCCTTTTAATAATTAAATTTTTATAGCCCCCCCCCCATACTTTATGACCAGTCCCTTAGTTATTAAAAAATTATTCCATGTCCACTTCCTCATTTTCTTCGCTATGATCATGTGGGCGAGAGATGAACCTGGACAAAGACTGTTGGACAAGATCACTTGTCTTGGGAATTGGCTTGAGGGCAATTGAGGGAGCAATCTTTTGGATGGTCGGCAGGGATTTCCACTTTTGCCAAAACACTATCATCATCTGTAACCCTTTTTTTCAAAATACGTGTGACTATAGTAGGCCAAAAATTGTATGTCTTTGGTTCTTTCACTGCAGTCACTGTCCAGTTCTGAGACCTTTCGCTGTAAACCTTGTTGTATTTGGGTTTACCCTCTGCAGTAACTGCTGCTTTTCGGTGCACATGTGAATTGTGGTCGATTGCTGCCAGATAGGTTCGACCAACAAAAGCATTATTTCTAGAGCAAATCAATGGCAGATAATCAAATGCGAAGTAGAAAAAATATTTATATCAAAAACCATTGATGTAATATCAATGGCAAAAATATATTCTGTTGGTATTTAGAATTTTGTATGTTAGTGTCATTACTGGCAAATTTAAAAAATGCACTTACTGGAATCCCACTCTTTTAGGTGCATACTTTAACAACATTGAGTTGAAGTTCTCCAGTTTGCTTGTGTGCCTGTGGTTAATGGAAATTAGTAGATAGTTAATGAATAAAGAATACAAGACTCGCATATTTTTATCATGATTAGAACCTACCGAAATGTGACATATCTCGGAAAACTTTTTAAAAACTTCTGGTCAAGCACCACCTTGCGAATCGCTTCAAATGCCTTGGAGTTTTTGTCCAAATATGTCTTTCCCTCTTCCATAGAGACTAATGGCCCATGCTCGCACTCACCATCTACCCACTCATGCTCTCCAGCGATGTGATGCAATACCCCAAGCCAACTATCCTGAAAAAAAATCAATTGAGAATATTTACATTATATATACATAAAAATAGACCCTTGCGCCTGTAAAAACAAAAAGGATGTGGTATGAAAACTGAGCAAATATCTAAAAAACCCAGTAAGTAATAACCTTCAATTTCTGTTCATCACCATTGCAGTTTTGGCATACAAACCAAAAGTGATTCCTAATGGCTTCTGTCCACTCACTTATGACTTCACAATGCTTCACTTTGGCTGCCTAAGTTTTTTGTATTAAAAACAAAATAAGAAATTTAGTAAGTTTCCTAAAAAGTTTTGTTTTGAAGTTTTACATTATAGTCATGGCAGCTCCAGCCCAAGTTAAAAAAAAATTTACAGCAACAAAAAATATATGATTACATACTTTGGCAAGTTTCTTGGACAGCTTAACTGACTTATGCCAGACATCCAGTGCATGGAACAGTTGACCAAACTCTTCTGGATATTTCTCTGCAATGAAAGCCAACACCAATTATCAATACATCATAATTACAGGGATGGATTTAGTGGGAGGGGGGTGTATACTACAATTTTTAAACCAGTGCATACCCCTAACAGATCACACTGGATCCACCCTGCATAATTCATGTAGACACTTAAAGATGATGTAAAGTCCGTTCTGCACACATTTCCTGCACATAACAGCATTCCAATCACCGGGATGGTCTGTTGAGATTTTAATTCAACTAAGCAAAGCTTTCTATCATGTTTATAGCTTTAATTTGGTTAAAATTCCAACTGTCAGGCCCCACAATTGTTTTTGTTATCATCTTTAATAGCAATTAAAAAACTATATAATGGCCAAACCACGTGACCATTCGCATTTGACACAGAAATACCACAGAAAATGTATAACAGCATACAGTAATGAAGAATAGCATTAGCAATACATGTTACATTCATTAAAAATTTGATACATTTATTACCTTTCATTTCACGAACCATTTTCATTATAGCTGCTGATGCATCTGTAACCACTTCAGAAATCAGAAGCTTGCCAACCATCCTTTCCAAAATGGTCTTAAAACCAAAGACTTCCATATTGGTTGATATTCCTTTTGTTTGACGTTTATCAACTACTCCCACATCAACTATAACATCCAAATGTTGTTCCATAAGTGCATACATACAGTATTTGGCACAGTGACCTGGGGATCATCCCGCCCATCACCACACAAGACCACAGATTCTTTGGACAGGATATTTCATATTTCATCCTTCATCTGCTCCCAGTATCGCATTACTTCAGGGATTACAAAATGTGTCTGTACTCGATTAAAAGTGGTTTTAGAAATAAAACCAAGCCCAATAACCTCATTAAATAGAGACAGCTTGTCATAATTGTTGCCAGAAATAAAAATACCAGCTGCCATTAACATGGAGTTGGTATAAACATCTTGCCCATTTTTTTGGCATAAAACATTAGAAGATCTCCAACATCCAAGATGGCCTTCAGAGCACTCCCAAGAGACAGTTAAAACACCACGCGACATTTTGGAGTGGAACACTTTGCTTGTTCCAGGACAAGATAAATGGGTGCAGCCACTGTTGAATGTTTTTAGCAACAATGGCACATCAACAATTACACACTCTCTTTTAAAATGTTCACGGAACATGTCACTGTGGTTTCCCAACCCTTCAAGCACACCAAATGCCTCTCTCATTTCTTGTGCCAACCTTCTGTTTCTATCATCCAATGTTTCTGGCTTTGTGGGACCATCATCAGTAGGAGCATCAGTGGCATTACTAATATCTATATCCTCTTCACCCTTTGTCATATCCATAATACTTTCATCATCATCATCTTCACTGGCACTTAATGTTTCCTCATGATCATATTCATCTACAAATCTGTATGAAAAACCCCTTGTATTCTCAATGTTGTCACAGATGAAAGACCTTGCTGTGATTATATGCAAGGTATTTTGTAACAATGGAGATTTTTTTCCTCTTACCTTTCAAAAAAAACCATCCTCAGTCTCATTATCTGATGGACTTCTGGGTGAACTGTTAAAAAAATAATAGATTCAGTTTCAAATTCTTTAATAATTACAAAAGAAAACTGAAATAATATGCAACTAAATGTTTGGCACCTATCAAAACATTTTGTGGTTTGTTTACCTTGACTTGCTTTGGCTTTCAGAACTTGATGTATTACTGCCAAATCCTGGGTCATCAGTGTAAAGTCCAAATTCCGGATTGACAGACAATGAAACACTTTCAACTCTGCTCTGGTTTAGCGCAGAGGTAGATGCAACACGAACTGTCCTATAAAATACAAGTGCTATGATTGAAAGTAGTTTTTGGACAACTATAACTTTATGCTTATACAGTGATACACATACAGAGTGTGGTGAACAAAAATAAGGCAGAATATCGAAATATTTCTTTACCATAACTCGTTATTTTGACTAACCTATTTTCCACCTGATCAGTAATTGGTGTTACACAAATATTTGGCATAGGTATTCCTTTTCCAGTCGGCGTTGATGCAGCCACAATTATGTTATCTGAAAAATGATTAAACATGAGGGACATTAGACGCTGCTTGTCCCAAAAATAATTCAACATTTTTCGATTAGTGGATTCATTTCAATAAAAGACTATTCTTACCATGGCTGGGAGACCCAATCGATTGACTTGGGGACTCAAATGATTGGTTCGGCTGATCTTCAGAGAAATTCAGCAACAAGTGTTGGGCAAAATCACTGTTTGTCTTCGACGAGAAGCCCATAGATTCCTTTCTTGCAAGCCATATTTCGTGCACGTCCTTCTTCAACTTTATACGCACAAAACCTAACTCATTTTTCGGGCGTCCACACTTTGGTGGCGAAGCCATGGCCTAGAGTAGCAATTAATTAAGCAGACCAGCTTTTAAGTTTAGCAAAATAACTTGCAATAATTAAAGTGCTAAACAACAGTTCGAAAATTGAAAAAAGAAACAAAATATGTACACCAAGATTGCTCAGAAAGGCATGGATTTTCTCACACTCCTTTGGCTATAAAGATGCCATTTTCCGTGCACCCTAAAATGGCCGCCAGAGACATTCAAGCGCGCAATGCATTACTATGAGACTCATTCTTTAATGATCTTGTATGTTTTTCGCCTTACAGTTTTTGACTTTTGAGGTACTGAGCAAAGTAATGTTGTAATGTTTTTCTTCACAAATTTAACTTTAGGCGCTTCTGGATCTATATCTCAAAATATCAGCACACCAAGAACTGTTCAGACGTGCGATAGTAAGTTCTATATATTCTAGTTGCACGTGTCATTAGTAAATGCTTGCAGACTGATAAGTATGGCAGTTTGTTTTATGCGTAAGCTGATGTTGCACTTGACGATTTTCGTTGAGTCTTTTTATAAAATTAATTAATTTACATGCTGAATCATCCTTACAAATTGTACCCTGTAACATCAGTTTTACATTTTTTATTAGTGTTTGTGTAATTGTGTCCTTTCTTATCACTCTGCTAGACTACCAACTGGCTGTTTTAATGAAGTTAGACACCATAATTGACTAGCAAAATGAGGGTCTTCAGATGCTGAGACAGAGATCTAACTAGAGATGCTGGTGGAAAAGATATGCTGGAAGATATGCTACCAAACCCTCTAAGTGAAGTGCACGAATTAAATGCTCACTGTGAGAATCTTTCAAATGAGGATTACATTTTTTAAGTGCAAAACTTGATTCAAGGTTATTGTATTTAGGAGGTTGTTTAAAAATTTCTTTCAGGATTGGAAAAGGAAAGGTCAAAGTATTAAAGAAGACATTGACTGTGGTCTTGTTGAACATAAATGCTGTAGCTGTTCAAAAGCATTTAAACGAGCAAAAGATGTGGCATTTCATGAAAAGCAACGTGGGGATTCTCAGTGTAACCATTGTGGCCAAATATTTTCTTGTGGTGAAGCCCTTAAGCGACACGCTCGTAGCCATGATCCCACACAAAATAAATGTCATGTTTGTGAAAAATCCTTCAGTTCCAAACAGTCATTAAACCATCATGAAAGCAAACACACAAAGATTAAACAATTTACTTGTGAGAAATGTAACACCAGGTTTACACTAAAGTCAAATCTACACAGGCATGAAAAGAACTGTCATTAACTGTAAGTTGTAGCATACTTTCATGATTATCAATAGGGCTTATACTCTATCTGCGACCGAGAAAACACTTTGTAGCCAAACTACATATAAACACACAGAACAACAGGAATCGGGCATCTCATGTAACATGCAATCGTATGTTAGACTTACAATGTACTATCTACGCAGATTATGTACACCAGAGAATTAACTAAAGGCCTTCGTTGCCCCACTGCTATGTAAGCTGTGAATGCCAAACTTGCTCGATTCATAACCTAAACAGGCAAGTGCTGCAAGAACAATCTCTCTTGTTCTCGTATACAAAATACCTGTAGAATGCAGTTTATAACTGTTAGTAGATTTATAACACTGTAAGAAACCAAAAATTGGCTGTTCTTAACTCAAATCTATGTTCGCTGCTTCACAGATTTTCAGGGGGGTGCAGGGAGTGCTCACCCTAAAGTTTTCTAGCACCCCCCCAAGAAACATTAGGAAACAGCATTCATACTGTATGTTCATATTATTTATTCACTGTACCAGTATCTGGCACATCCCTGGTATGTACATCATTCTACTTAATAATGTACTACGGCTGAATGTTTTTAGGTGTCTGCTCAAAAAGATAAAGAAATACCATCTAGCCCACCTGTTGTGTTCCAGCATCCCACATCTATCAGGTCCTCAATGCTTGGATTTTCTCCACTGCGTGACACAGATGTTATCAAACTCCCAGGTTGTATTCATGATGTTATTTCCTCAGGCTTTTTTAGGTTAACCAAGCGACAACGAGAACAACTACTCACCCATCTATTCCAAACATGGTTGGTACAAGATATTAACCCTCAATTGGATGCAACATTTGTCCCACAATGTTTTTTACCACTTCTGGCAAAGGCGTTGTCTGTTCTGCGTGGACACGGTTAAGTTTCGTGGTTTTGAGGGAGGCGTCGTCGATGTTGTTAGTTTCTTTGAGGTTGCTGAAGACAACTTCTGGCTCTGCACTGTGGAAGTAACCGGGTTTCCATCATTTATAAGTTGTGATTTTTTAGGCACGGGCGTCTTGTTAAAAAACCCTAAAAGGGTTGTTTGTCTATCTGAATCATATAATTTTCGAGCCGTTGCAGCTGACGACTTTTGTGTAGTACGACTACCTTGGCATGTACATTCGCTACATTTTCCAACAAGGAAATTTTCTTCGCTGTAACACGGTGCTTTATCAGAGCAAGTGACAGAACATACATTACAAATTGGAGTCGTGCAAGAAATGCAGCGATATTTGATATTTTTCTGTCCACACTTCAAACAATCCATGATTGCCCCAATACGATAAGAGAAGCATTAGCCACGAACTATTTGAATACGCTGAAAGATTATATAGTCTTATTTTTGTTTTGAAACATCGTAATATATAAATCAAACCATCGTTTTGTCTGGAGACGTAGAGTCTATAGAATTTTTACTGAAACCAATCAATTTTAAGAAAAACTGAGTAAACAACCTAATTAGAACACTTTATGAAAACAGAATTGAAACCTTTCAAGTTCAACCAGCATATATTAACACTATTTCAAGAACAAACACTGTTGTTTTTCGAACATAAATTGACATCTTGTGGCGTACAGTGATTGCATTCTCGGCAAGAAATACACAGTCTTTCTCTGACAATATTTCAGCGGAACACTGAAAAGAGCACCGAGTAATAATTCTCGCGGAAGACGTGAAAATGTGACCGGTCAAAATGACCGGTAAGGTAAAAAAGTGACCGGTCAACAAGCATTTTTGGCCGGTCATTGTCCGTTGACCGGCCGTTATTTTGAGCCCTGAATTCTGAGAACAATATACGTTAGAATATCAACACATCATATGTTTTTAAAATTATTGCTTTTTAACATCTGGGGCCGGTGCTTCGAAGCCCATTGAGCTTAAACGGTGGTTAAAATAGAAGCCAGGTTTAAACATTCATTTAAGAACCAAACTAAACATTTTGAATGATAATGGTTACAACTATACATATTTAGTGCAAAATATTTAAGTTACTGATTCACAAGTGATGTAAGAGATAAATTTTCACTTATCTACCGTTTAAGGGAAACGGGCTTCCAACATCCGGCCCCTGATTTAGCAACATACATATTTACTTTAAAAGAACAAATATTTACATAATTACATGCATTAATAATTTAACTGACTGTAGCAGTGTAGATTTGATAAGATAATCATTTTACTTTAAAAAATTTTAATTAAGACTTTACAGTTCAATAAGTTATATGGTTAACTTATCAAATCTACACTTATCAAAGTTGATAATTCTTTGCTCCTTGGAGCGTTGCCCAAATTTGGGGCACTTGGCTAGTATGTGTCCCCTTTCCCCACACTCCCAACAGACAGCGGCTACATGTGAAGATAACATGGTGATGTTATAAAGCAATCATTACATATGTACATTCAGTGAAAATAGACAAGGGAAAAGGGGGGGGGGGTGATGATTACCTATGCGAGTATCAACACTCTAGATTTTTAAATAGAGAGTTTTAGCAAAGACAACGCGATGTCAGGACATCACGAACGATGTAAAAATGGCGTAAAAATAACGTGGGTACATTCATAGATGGGCATATCACGCAATTTTCACGTCGTCTTTGACGTAGCGTCGTCTTTGCTAAAGCCATCTAATGTTCCCAGGAGCATGCCCCAGACGTAGATTACTTATTCTGATAACCAAATGTATCACTCGTTGTTAGTCTCAATGATTTTTGCATCCGCAATTATTCAGTTAATCACAAATTGCACACATGGTGGCACTTGCATGACATTCAACCACATTTCATACATATTGTACATACCTAAAATATTCTTTTCATCCACTAAAATTGGAATAATAGAAGGTACAGTAGCCAAATTACAGTAATGCACATATCATCGGCTATCCCTGGGAGGGGACTTTCCCCCAGCATGCTAAAAAGTTGATTCATTCCCCCTCTTTCCGGGGCAAAATATGTGATCAATGTCATGCAATTCCCCCCCCCCCTCGCCAATTCCACACAGAATCAAAACTCAATTGCACACAAGTGCTTAAACAGATATTGTTTACAACAAGGACACTTGATAAGACTATATAAATATAGTAGGCCTGTTAAGCAAAACAATCCTTCAAATCGTGACAACAAGCCCGCACTTGGCACAATGATAGATTATGATGTCAAGAATATGAAATGGAAGGGTTGCCCAAAATCTGGGTAGGGAAAAGTACTTTCTTCGGACGTCAAAAATTCAAGATGGCGGAATCCAAGATGGCCGAACGAATGACGTTTGTTATATGACGTCATCAACCTAATTACTACTGTAACCACTTTTACACATTACATATATATACTTAGAATTTTATGTAATCTTAAAACACAGGAATTTGAACTAACAGAGGCCGATAAACGAACCTAGTTTCAAACTCGTACCCAGGCCCCTCGCTCCAGAACATTAAAAACGAAAACTGATTGAGATTGATCTGTTTAGTACTATTTAAAACACGAGTAGGAGTGTTTTATGCGATATAAAACGCGAGGCGCAGTCTGTGATTGTTCTATGATTGTTCCAATACCAAAGAGTGTCGATCACATTAAAAAGATCATTAGTTTGCTTACCAGGGTTCAAACGCTCTTTGTTTCTTAATGAGCAACATGGCATGATGAATCATTGCTGGGGTGTTGGCGTGTTCACGAAACAATGGAAGTAGCACGGTGATGGTTTTGGCAGGAAGTGTGTTTTCCATCATAGCCGAGTGGTATGCAGACCTACAAAATAACAAGGTGTTGGTAAAACTAAACTTATCATGTATAATTGATTGTATTGTTGTAGTACTATTGATGAGTAACGTTATAACTTACCATGTCAGTTTTCGTTCATCTGTCATTGAGTATTCATTATAATTCAATACTGACTGAAGAACACTTTCCATCCATGGCTTATCGGCCAAAGTCGAGTCTAAAGCATCACTTTGGAGCGTCCACTGAAGTGAAAGTAAATTTAAACAAAGCTTAGTTATTCATTGGTATCGTACAGACTGGTATGTTACAACCTATAACATTGATTTTTTGAATGTCATTGTTACCACTGGTGACAGCAAACTCGTAACGTCTGTATGTAACCAAGGATAATTCAGTACTCACTTCCTGACTTGTTCCAGCTTTAGTGGGCGTGACTATGTTTTTATTCTTCAGGACATATGGTGAAATGGAAGTGTACTCTGTGGGAAGCTACGTTAATAACTTTGACTGAAGTTTGTCTTTCTGCAAATCAAGAGGCTGCCGAACAGTTCCATCATCTTTGTCTTTGAGATGCTGAGAGGTAGATATGGCAGTGCCATGCCACGAGTCTTTCGCGGTTCTAGAGCTTGGATTGTGGTCGATATTGGCAACAGCTTGTGTGGTAAATAGAGTGCATCTCAACCAGCTAGGACATACCAGTCCATCTTTGTTGCACTGATCGATAACACTGTTCCCTAGATATGTCAATAAAGTTGAAAGGCGGTCATAGGAGATGCATAACCCAAGAGAGTGAAGTCTGTTAACCAAGTCCTCGCTTCTAGTCATCGAATGAATTAGAAATGCTATATATATAGCTACTGGTGTTTCTTGATCCGCATTATGACGAAAGGCTCCAGTTGATTTCCTGTTTTTAGCCGAGTTAAAGGCGAGCAGCTGTGCCAGCGCTAAGGCAGGAGACAATTTGGACGATTCTACATCGTCTGTGATTTCAAACCCAGTCAGCATATTCATTAAAGACAAAAATGTGGGAGACACTGACTGTTCTTGGCAATTTTCTTCGAAATGCCCATTAAATATTTGTTTCCTATCAGCTAGTTCAGCTTTGATTTTTCTGACAATCCGACAAAGACTCATTACATCATTAACTTCAGATCGACTCGCATATTTCAAGGCAGCTGCCAAATCATCTTTGTAGGAGATATAGATTTCTTTCTTATCAGAAACAGCTTGCAGGTCGCTTTCTAATTCAAGAATCTTATCTTTAAGCCGTGTAACGTTCACATTACTTTCCTTGCCAGTCATTCTTGCTAAACTGTGGTCATAAAACTTCCTTATATCAGACAATTTGATTGATGTCACTACGTCAGTGTCTGTACTTTTTGTAAGACTTTCTTCAATATACATCATTGTTTGAGCTAGTACGGAGCTTTCAATGTCTTTCAACCTAGCAGTATCGGGATTTTCGGATGCCAGAAATGTCCGATATCTGTTTCTAAATTATGTCAAACATTGATGGTGGTGGCAAGCATCTCTTGCAAATAAACTACCCTCAGATAGCTTAGCTAGTAGCAACGAATCTCCCATCTCAGTGGCAGCCTTTCCAACAAAGTCATCGCAGTTATCAGTACCAACTTTACACATTTGTTTCTGCCAAGCAGGAGGGTGTTTCAACTTTTTATATTCTGTTGTGAATACACCGGGTTCATTGCAAAATAAGCACAGACAAGACTGTAAATGTGTCTGCATCTAGGCTCGAACGTGTTCTTTTAGATGATGCATTGACAGGTAGTTCTCCAATTTTACGCTTTTTATTGGCAGCGGATTCTAAAGCACGCTTAAGCTTCGAAGGTGCCAACTCTGCTTGGCATCCCTTATGCCACTGAGCTTTATTTTCTTTCAGGTTATCTGCAACATTTGTCTCACCTTTTAGATCTCTTAAAGCAAGGGTGATCTTGCTAGGTAGTGATAGACCCTCGTTAGTAAAAGCATCTATGTTCTTTGCTAATCGGGAATATCCACATACACCGGGATTTAAATTCGCTGATGGTACAATGAGATTCTGCCCATCACGCTGACAGAGAGCACATAAACTCCAATCCATTTATCTATCGACTGCAATAAAAAAGGAATTGGAAACGGTATTAAAGTGCTACCCAAGTCTAAACTGTAGTAGTAACGTAATTTATGCAAAAAATATTAAAACTAATTACAAAAAAGTAGTAAATCCATGAAAGTTGTTTATCACACATTTACATTAAACTTTTTAAAACTTTCAAAACTCATTAACTTGTCCAGTTATATCAATTATTTACAATTTTTATCTTTTTACAAAATGGCTCAAAATGCAATAATGCATCAACGATATAAGCTATAACAATAATATAACTTCAAATAAAATGAAAATTTAGATATTATTTACACATTATTTTTGAAACTTTACATCATACGAGAATTTGAGCTTTTTTTTATGCTATAAACAACTGGAAAAATCTGGAGAAAAAATTCTAAATTTTTGCCATAGAGGGATATTGGGAGCAATTAAGGACTAATGGTAGTAAACGCAACTTCAATATAACTAATATTCAAAATGTCGCTTGCATCTTTCAACATTGGTGTCCGTTTAAAACATTTACACAGCACTAGAAATACCATATAAACGCTGAAAAGACCGAGAAATTGTGTTTTAACAATCAGAAGATGAGTTAAATAATATATTTTGTTTGAATTGGATGATGAATTTTACATATCAGAGTGAAATCTTCTTGTTGTTCGAAGTTATCAAGTGTCGAACTGCTGCACATATATGATGTATACATGTTATTTTGATGAATTCTTGTGATTTTTTTTGCTATTTAGAACGTACAATGTAAAAACTAAATAACTAATTTATTGCCGACTCGCATGAGGCTGTATTTTGCTTTAAGATCGTCAACTAAGAGATATGTCGTATGCCAAAAATCGCTAATGTCGGCCATTTTGACATCCAAAAAAGTACTTTTCCCTATCCAGATTTTGGGCAACCCTTCCATTTCATGTTCTTGACATCATAGTCTATCATTGTGCCAAGTGGGGGCTTGTTGTCATGATTTGAAGGATTTGCCAAAAATTTGAATCTTAACAGGCCTACTAATATTAATACTATATACTATACTACTTTATGGTTGTACCTAAATTTAAACCTCAAATGATCTACTGTATACCAAAATACCATTGCTAAAGTAATTCATTAATTCATTGACTATTTTTATTGCAACAAACTGAATTTGTTCCATGTCTGATATCTTGATGTACTCATTAGTTTCGGTAAACTCCCTGTTTTGAAATGCGATTGGATTTCCGAACAAAAATGTTAGTGAAATACAAGGAAGTGACCATTGATGGAAGTGACCAATTAGACTTTTCTCACGCAATAGAGCAAGGCCTTAATTTCCACTATTCATGGGTGGCAAATTATTGATTTTGACAATTTTCATTTTATCAACAACAAAAATCAGAAGAACTTTGTTTAATTGCAAAATTATGGTTAATTCTGATACGGTGTGAAATATCAGCAGCAGAAAATATCCAATGAAAAATTGCATATTTTTGGTGAGTTTTTACAACAAGAAATAACAAAATTCATTCCAGATTTTTAATATCAAAAATCACCCCTACTCCTAACAAAAATTACCTAAATTAGTAGTTTTGCCACCCAAAAATGGTGGAGTTAAGGCCTGGTCTTATGGCGTGAGAAAGGCTGATTGTTCAACATGATAAAAAAAATTTGAAATTAAATAGCAGATGAATTGATTAGTTATTTTGGAAATAGCTCAATTACCACGATTAGCTATGTGAGTATGACAACATACAGTATGTCAACATCCATGCATGCTCATGAACAGCAATTTAGATCAACTCAACAATAAAATTACATTTGTAGACTGCTTGCAGCATGCGACATGAAAATGGATTTTACAGTGCCTATAATGGTATTAATCACATAAATCACAAATGTACTCGTCAATCATATCTGCTTCATCCTCCTGCATGCCAACGCAACTACCATGGTACCATACCAGACAACTATCACATTGAATCATAAACCTATATCTTTAAAAATGAAACAAATGAAACAAAATTGAAAATTTCTAAATTGTTTACTAGCCTTTTACTAACATGTGTTGTTACAAACCTGTTGCCCCAAGGTTGCATGCAAATGCAGTAAACTTCCTTCTCATCATTCTTGTCATCCTCATTATTCTTGTTTTTCTCAACATCCTTCCGTTTTGCTATTGTCAAAAGCAGAACCCAAAAGATGACATGCTGCGCAATAAGCCATGAAATTAATAGAATGATTGAAAAATACAATGAAATAACTTACTTTTTATTTTTTTCCATTGTTTAAATTCTGGAGCCACATTTTCACATCAAAAATATCTAATAAACATTTCTTAGCAAGTTCTTCTAAATCTTTTTCAGACCAATTTGCATGAGTTTTAACAAATTTTTTAAGTATTTTACTTGGTGGTTGAACAGAAGATAGCAATCCGTGCTTCATGAAGGGTTCATACTGACGTTCAGGTACCTAGTAGTGTCCATTGCATTTATGTTTGCAACTCTTACATGCAGCTCCAGGTCCTCTTTCTGGATCGGGAATTGGAAGCGGTACAAAAGACAGAGTGGGGCCACCTTGAAACATGTTGGTTGACTACTGGGTTTTTCTTCAGTGCAAACTGGGTAAAAACAATTGGCCTTATAGCACGGCAACAACAAGAAAACATAATTTGAAGGTAAATTTTCAACCATATGGTTATTCTTGACTTGCCATACTTTTTGGAAATAGTCATAGTCTTCTGGATAAGCTTCCTTCAGTTCTCTTTTCTTTTTTTGTGAACCTCTTAAGAATGCTATTAAGCGACTGCGCCTTTCTTGGAGTTGAACGCTATATTCATTTGTGCTCTCGTTAAATGGATAGGCTTTCCACCACATGGAGCACCATTAACTGCATTCATATATACACCGAGGGCTGCATCCAAGTTCTTAGCAAGGGTATCTTTATCTATATCTCTGTTTACAAAATTAGATCAATAAATCGTGGATAGTATAAACAGGTTTGAGTGTCCCAATGTTAAACATCCATTCTGTAACTCTACCTTGTTAAGGTAACTCCCCCCAGCAAATCTAGAAGATACTATCGTGCAAATCTTTCCACGATTTATATGGCGCTCTGTCTACATAAATTGAACCTCATAATGCGATGGACCCTTGTCTGTTGCTCCATCGACTCTGATGCAATCAATACAGCCAGAAAGACCATTTCTTGCTTCATCAAAGGTCTCTAACATCTCTAAGTCAGCAGCATGTTGAGCTGGATTTTTCTTGTGAACATTGTGAGCTTTTACTATGCCCACACAAGTCTCTGGAGTGGTATCAGTCCTTAAGAACATGTATGATGTGGTTTGAAGTGTCGCGGTGTATTTGTTCAAAAAATCGGTACGGGTAGTTAATTCGGGCTTTTCAGACTCTGACAAGATCTTAAACTGCTTCCTCTATTTAACACCACTTTGTCATGGCCATCTTTTAGCTGTAAATAATCTAACGTCATAGAATAAGAATACATAGAAGGGCCACTCGCGTCAGAGTCTTTGAAGTTTTTGAAGCCGCGCATGTCATTTCACGCAGACTGGAAATTGACTGCTCTAATAACTCGCAGCCAGTAAAAGCCGGTCAATTTGTTAGAGATTCGTATTACAGAATGGTTATTTGGCTGAATAAATCGGGGGGTTTTCCGTGAACAGACGAGTCGAACCTCAAACTACGGCCGCTGGTTGAAAACAGAAGGTTAGTGAATACATTTCTGTTGATTAAAAGATATTAAAGAAGTGCTAAATGCGAAATTTAAGCGTATTAATACGTGTTGTTTACTTTGTATGATACTAGTAGTTTATTTATTGCAAAAATTCCATGTCTTCAAAGACTTAATATTGTAGTAACAGGAACAAATGTGCCATCGTGTCTGTCAAGTTCTATAAATGCTTTTGTATTTTATACATGATTCATGAAAACATATTTGCACTTCAAATGAACTGGAGTTCAATCATTATGTCCAACTGGTTTAAGCAAAGATATAAAGGAACTAAACATTTTTAAATTATCTAATTACAGATGTGCAACTTTTATATACTATTTGTCTTTTCTAGGAGGAAAAATTGCAATTGGCAAACTTCAAAGAGTAAAATAGCACCACCCACTCTTTTAACCTAAGTAATTAGAAATTGTAAAGTTTTGTAAATAGCTGACATCTCAATAAATTGGACTTGTTGATCTACCTGTCCCTGTCTGATGGAAAACGGAAAGAACTCAGCTCTGGATGACTTTGTTAGCTGTTTGAACAGTTTATAGCAGAGCAAAATGTGCTGCTTCCACGTACCTTGCTGTTTTGAGTTTAAGGTTTTGTAGTGTAGTGTAGACCTGTGCAGTACCAGACAATCTTATAGTATAGTCATCAGACATGTGGCATTTCTTCCAAACAAGAGTCAGCCCAAAAATACAAGTTCTTGTTATATTTTTCAGGTGTTTAAGTAATTGTTACCCTGGAAAAATATTGAGACACTGGAAAAATGTTGCCCCTTCTTGCCCAACAAAGTTTTGCACCAACTGATCACCACCGTTTATGTATGCTGGATGCATGGTCAGACCCCACACAATGATCAACATTAACTCCTATTGTATCCATCCCAAAATTACATAATGTATTTCTTTATCAGTCATACACCATTTTGTAATTGATCAAATGGTCTCATATGTTTATTTTACAAGGTAAATGGAAAATAATTTTAAATACACTACCCTTTTGATGTTACTGACACAAAAATTATGCTATTGCATTTAATATCCGCACTCCCGGGTTGAGGACATCGGAATTCTTCGGAAGAAACTTTAAAGATGATGCAAAGGCTTATATGTATTGTATGAGTTAAGGACCGTTCAAAACGTTTGACCATGTGTGAGAATTAGGTATCCATTGACATGTAGACTGGTTTGTTGATCACAAGTTCAAATTCTGCTGGTCAGACGTCTGCATCAGATACTTCAGGAGCGTTCTTTAAGATTATTTAATTCATAATCGTGATATTTTAATTACATTTGATATTATTTTCCTGATAAGATTTGAAATAAACTTCGAAAATCGAAATAAACAACATAGTATACGCGTCGCCTTTTGCCTATTAGCATTTCATTCAGATACTTCACACAAAATATCAAATTTCTCCCTAAATATTCGTTGCTTTCCATGCTTGCCACAATAATAATTTAGGCTTACTTTGACTCCGCAGATAGTTGTAGTATTTTGATATTCCAATCTTTCATTTCCGAAAAATAGTTGATTTTGTGATAAAAAAGTACATTTTGTAATATAAATCCCTATTACACTGACTGGCTTTTACTGGCTGCGCAGCTTGAGAGATCCCACGCGTGCGCACTGAAAATTGGTTACGCGTTGTATACGCGAGTGGCCCTTTTATGTATTCTTATTCTATGCTAACGTCTTATATAATGAGCAACTCCAATGTGCATCAACATTCAACTTAATGGTAAAACCTTTTCTTGCCTGCCTCGATACAATTTTTGCCACGCCAAAATAATGTTTAGCAGAAAGTCTTCTTTTATTTTTCATGCAACACAGTTGAACAATAGTTCCATATCCAAAATGGACCCCATATTTCTTTTCAAGGTGCTCCTTGATGCGCATATAGGTCACTTTTGGTCCTCGGTTCACGTTACCGCTGAATGTCAGCACCCCAGTCCTCCTTCAAGAATCCGCACCGACCGTATTATCACGAGCAAAAGTCTCTATATCTCTGCCAATATTCGGAAATTTTAAAAGCGTTCTAGACACTCCACTTGGTACTTTCCTTTTGAGCAGACAATGGTGAGCAACTTCCTTGGCAACAAGTCTCTTCTTGTA
The DNA here is from genome assembly GCA_963855995.1 of Muricea muricata. Lineage (NCBI taxonomy): Eukaryota > Metazoa > Cnidaria > Anthozoa > Malacalcyonacea > Plexauridae > Muricea > Muricea muricata. The sequence goes on along the minus strand of OY979716.1, from coordinate 51,389,323 downwards.
CTTTTTCAAAATTTGAGTTTGCTTTTGAATCTTTGCCTTTAGATCGGGCGATTGAATGGTTGTTGATTTTAATTTGACCCAGTCTTCGGGGTTGTCACTTTCAGACTCACTTAATACGGATGAGTTTTCTGCATATGGTGTCTCTTTTATGATAAGATATGCTTGGTACGACTGGGCAGCTTTACTTTTCTCTATATCTGTTAGGTTACTATAAGGAATAGCGCAACTGAGAGTCTTGAGTAATTGATCCAAAGATTCGTCAGATAGATTATCGACAGTTAATTTCAAATGTTCTACAAATGAAAGCCAGTTCATTTTGTGATCTTTTAGCAAAATTATTAAATCATTTTTGCTAGGTAAACCAGGTGATTTCAAATTTGCAGGCTTTTTTTGTCCCTCCAGCATGTCTAGTTCTGCAAAATCTTCTTCATCATCACTTATCCAGATACAGGGCTCCCCGCTGCTTTCTTCATCCATGGATTCTCCACTTGATTCCATTTCCATACTCAATACTTTTGCCTGTGCAATCTTATTCACTGCCTGTTTAATATCTAGATAGTCTTGCATTGCTTCATAAACCTTCATCTTTTCTTTATTTAAATTAGAAACACCAAGACGTTTTGCTTCGTTTCCTGACATCCCTTGGCATGAGGCAACACGAATAAGATGCTTATCCTTCTCGGAACTTGCCATTTTACACAGCAACTTTACATTTTCTTTATTAATTCCAGCAGATATTTTACTTTGCGGCAGATACTTAGCAACAGAGCTTGCAAGCTTTGCAAAGTTTAGTCCATGAACATATTCTGTCACAAACAATTGACCAAAGCAACAAAATATAACAACAGGAAACTGAATTATACGACGGATTGCTTTATCTGATTTGTACACAGAACCAAAGCATTGTCTGTACAGTGTTGATAGTGGCACAATTCCCTTCTCACATATTTCAGCTATAGCCTACAAAACAGGTTTACACTTTGAACAACTTTTAACATTGGGTAAGCTTTCACAATTAATTTTAACAGCAACAGAGAGTATTCATTAAGTGTCATGTGAGTTACAAATGTATCAGAATCTAACTTGCATCCATCTGTAAGGTTTTTGTTTGTGTATTTCTTGAATTTTGACACACAGTTTTGAACTAAAGTGTATGTATTTACAGTATTCCCCAAAGATGTCAAGTTCACTTTGGGGACAAATTCACAAAATCCATCTCCTCTCCAGTGATGTTTGTTGATTGTGCGCCATCGTCAAAGGTTTTCATACCAACAGTGCCATCTTCTCTCCTTAATCTCCATGGTGGTTTTTCTCTGTCGTCATTTGAATCTTTCCAGCTTTGTTATGGCATCTGTTGTTCTTCTCTGCCGTCATTTGAGTCGCTGCTTTGTACATCAGTGCTCGGAAGTGATTCAGTTAGATCAATGCTACAAGCACCTTGGCTAGAATTTAAGAACTTCGAAGATTGCCGCTTTTCTTCTGCTTCTTGTCGTTTACGCTTTTTCTTTGCAGACGATTTGGACTTAGCATCAGCTTTGCTCAAGGCTTTTAGTTCTTTTTCCAGTTTCCACTCCTCTTTACCCTTTTCTAGTATGCTGGAACTCATTTCTGCAGCCTGTAAGAACTTTTCTGCATTGCTGAACTGCTGTTTCTGTTTTGTTAATAACTCAACGGTTTCTCCAAGAGAAGAGATTTGTTCCTTTAACTCTTTAATTCTAGTTGCACGAATTTCTGAACCAATGTACTTTCGTTTTGGTTTTGATGGTTTACTTGCAGATCCGTAGACAATAGATCTAGAAACCTTCTTTACAAAGTCATACCCAGCAGAATCGACTTTCTTTCTAGCTTCTTCAAACAGTTTACCTTTTTTTAGAATTAGGGAAGGATCAACTTTGCATAATTCAAATGCAGCATCATTCGCACTTTGCTGGTACGGGTTGGTACAATTAAATATTTTAGAACTTTTACGGAGCTCGTCATTATTAAACTTAACTTGTTGTTAATGTTCACTTTCAATTTCCTTAAAAAAGGGAAAAAAACAACACGTTCCCTCTCATTATTTTGTCTGATGCATATAGCACCTCATTTTCATAATAGCTATCATGATATTGCATCATAGATATTAGAAAAACGGATGGATTGGCAACTCTTTTTTTATCATATTTTATCTTCAGATGAGCACACCGGAAGCAAACATTGCCCAACTTGTATGGTAATTATGCTCATGAACTCAATTTCGTTCATGAGCATAATTACCATAGCAAGTTGTGCAATGTTTGTTTCCGGTTTATTCAAAATAACTGAACTGAAGATCATGTATAGTAGTGAATAGCGTTGCCAATCCATTCCCCTTCCTAATATCTATGATTGGATATCATATTTAAGAAAATACTTTTAACTATCATAAACTGCATTGCACCTAGTACACTGTTTGGCACTAAACTTTCAAAATAAAAAAAAATAAATGAGGTTGAGTAATATGAATTCCATGCAGCAGCAGGTACTCAATTATTGACAAACTAATCTATACTAAGGTAATTAAACTAACATGTACCTTTGGTACTGCAGGACCCAGTGATATTGTACTTCCAGCAGCCAAAACTGTCAACTGCTTTTTCTTATGCCCATCATCTGTTGAAGCTGGAATAAAATTCAAAAATTTACATTTATGTGACTCAGTTATTTTGTTCTACGCCCATATGTAGATGTAGAAACACTAGCTTAATTAAATTACATATAGTCAATTATGTAGAACTCATATGTAACTAGGAAAACTATTAAATCGCTGAATAGCTATTATTCCTTACCTGAAGAGGGAACATCATTGCTTAATTTTGATTTATGGTTAGTTGATTGATTACACTACAAAAATAGTCGTATGTTGATTGTTTATTAAATCACTTGATAAACTTTTTTCCTAGAACTAATGAAATAAATATTAGGTAACAAACTTAAAGCATAAACAGAAATTGCTAAGTAACAGATTTGGACAGCAATCTGCATGCATTTCATTTTCAATCAAGAAATTTTTGCCTATTTTATACTTAATATATACCTTATTATCTTCCTCGATATCTATGATATCTCTAATTGCAGTATCTACAGTAGCTACACGAAACTTCTCATGATCTTGAAAAGTTGTGTTTTCTTGAAGGTCAACCCATCGATTCCATTCATTATCATATGCTTGTAAGACAATTTCATTTCTAATCCCAAAGCTATCTTTTGCACGACCAGTAACTATCTTCTTCACACTGTCATTTCTTTCTTATTTAGTAACTTTTCTTCTTTCACCATACTGAATAAGAACCTAGAGATGTCCAAGCAGAATCATTACCATTTTGATTCAACAGGTAACTGTCGATAATTTTTCACGTTTGAAATGTTACATTTCCCAAACTACAGTAAACATGCATGTTTCAACAGGTAAACTGTTATATTTTTTAACAAAAACCATCCACATTTGTGGAAATATTTAAAAAGGTTTTGCTTACATGATTGACACATATTTAGATCCTTTAGGTCACGTTTTATGGTTTGTTATGGCAGCTTTTCAAGGGCCAAAATTTTATTGTAAAGTTTTAATGTTTCAACAAACGGTTTTGATGTATTTGAGTAGTGTTGCTAAGGACACACCCACAAAACTCCACGTTTAAATAGCTCATACAACCACCCGCTTCGCAAGAATCTAGCTTAGTATAATAACTCTCAAATTGATCGGCTGGTACAGTTATTATACTGGGCAGATTGAACAATCTTGCCAATCCCGCTTGGTGGCCAGTTAGCTAGTGCCAGTCTGCCCGAGATCATTGAATCTCGTTCAAAATGGCGGCTGTTGGAGAGTATCATTGAGCTATATTCACTGAGCTCTCTAATTCAATTCAGTGGAGAGTATTTTTCAATTGCTAGCGCGTACATGTGTACAAGATAAGCTTGTGTTACATTTCGTAATGCGTCGAAATATCAAACGCACCCTTACTGATTTGGATATTGTTTCTTTTACTGACTCGTCACCTTCACCAGTGAGACGAAGAATAGAGTTGGCAACTGCTCAGTCAAGTATTGAGTCTGTGCAAAGGGAAGATGTTTCGACAAGGTTGCAGTTGCACAAGATATTGATGACGAAATCAACCCGGTTGATGCATTGAACACTTCAACTTCGTTTGAATTCCACACAAGACAACTAAGACTTAATAGTGAAAGCAGTGAAAACGACAGTCATGGAAGTGAGGATGACGAGACCGTCGAGGCGCAACAAAATTTGCGTTCCAGTTCATACGACAAACGAAAGCAAAACTCTGTCAAGAACTGGGAAAACATCAGACCTTTGCTGCGCGATGTTGTAATTGAATCCGAATGTAGTCCAGTTGGACAAACGTGTAGTTTTTGTAACACAGCTCCTGCAACATTTCGATGCCTGAAATGTGGCAGTGGACAATTCTTTTGTGAACCGTGTGTGGTGTCACTTCATAGAAATGCTTGTGTATTTCACGTCGTTGAGCAGTGGAAGGTTAGCACGCTATGGTTTATACTGCATGATTGTTAAAGTTAATTAACTTTTAAAGGCATTTGACAGTATTTAAATGATATATTGTCTGACAAGAATGGGTATGAGCTAATAACGGTGCGTCCTAAGACCCCCCCTCTCCCTCAATCAACACAACAGGTAAAATTTAGGTAAATTCTTGGAAATTATTAGTGTAAAATCAGGTACAGTGAACCTGATGTACCAGGAATCACAGGAATAATGAGATCCTAAGTATTAAGTAGCAAAGGCTATATGTGACTGTCAGCAATGTAGAGGCTAAATTTTCACAAGGCTGGACTCTTGCATTGAAAATTATGAATATTCTTGCACTATACATCATTTTGAAAATTTCAAGTAAACTTTTGGAAAATGAGCCCTTTTTAAAAAGGCCTTGTACCCCCAGAGCTTTAAGCTCTTTGCCATATCTCTGCTTGTATTGTGCCCTCATAGCTTTGCTTTCAGACAATCTAAATAGTTCCATGTAGATATGTGAACATATGTTTACAAATCACGGTGACCCTAACATGTTTAAATTATATGACAATTTTGTTCCCACTCAGGATGGAATGTTTCTGCCCAGTATTATTGTTGGAAGGGTTTTAAATCCTCGTCCTTGGCACAACTGTTCAGCTATAGAAACAAAGTCAATCACAGCAATCTGTGAGAATGGTATGTTAATTATATTAAAGCTGGTCTAATTCTAACAAGCCACTTTTACAATTTAAACATATTATCAATTAAAATTTAAATCATTTGAATATTTTAAACAGTCAAATATATATTTGTCCTCCAGATGCCCAGTGTTACATCATGTGCAAAGGGTCTACATACATTTATAAACTATGCATTTGTATAGTTATAATGGGTATATATGCATGAATTACTGTTTATAGGTCTTCGACATCAGCTCGAAGTTATATCTTGTTCTTGTGAAGCCTTTCCAGTTTCTTTAGCAAGATTAAGGTTGTGGGCAACAAGTTCAAAGCATCCAAAATTTGCTTTGTCATTTGAATTGTTGGACTGGATGGAGGCTTTGCTTTTGGAGTGTCAAGTATCAGTCAGTGATTTTTGCAAAGCATTGAACACCAAAATTCCAAAATATGTGATTGTAAGTTTTTGCATTTGGTATTTTATAAGAGTCAGAACAATTTCACTAGCAAGCAGAACTTAACTACTGTACCAGGGCAGAGTGGTTATTTAAATTATATTGTTGCCCAAACTGATTTGTAAGCAACTTAACATTTTTGCTGTTTTCTGGGCAGTCCATTTGTATGTATATGTTTTAGTGCTGTTTAAATTAGATAAGAGGCTTAAATTGCTATTAGAATTTCCAACTGATAATGAACACAAATGTGCGGTGGTACTTCAATATTTTGCCATATGCAAGCTGTATTGTTTTTTTGTCATAGAAAAAAGATCTTTATCCTTTAATTATTGACTGCTTTGAAGAATACAGGTAAGTTATAATGAGTTCTTGCATTCGGTAGTTGTTGTAGGGCTGAATATATTGTAAGAATCTTCCTTAATAGGTTTATGAAGCATGAGCTAAGGACCCTAAAAGTAATTTGCCCAGATAGAGATTATGGAACTGTCTGCCCAGCATGTCCTGTGGTGAGTGTTTGTATATAGCTTTCATATATTTAGCATTATTCTGCAATGTGACATTGATCAGCTGCTTTTACATTTAAAGTTGAAATGCAGAAATGACTATCAGCAAGCTTGATTATGAAGCCAGATTATGATGTGAAGTTTTTATTTAACTGTATGTTACACCACCGTCAAAAGAATATATCATTTGGCAACCCATCATGATCTTTATGATTGTACATATTTATTCATTTAATGTCTAGTTTTGGGGTGAAATTTATTTCTTTCCCTTGTGTTGCGAACGTGGTCCTCTTTTACTAGATACTGCATGGACTATCACATACATAATTATGTAGGTAGGTAGGCATTAAAGTTGTCAACTTTAATGTTACCAACTGTTTTTACCGAAGACGTTTCCGGATTGGACTGGACCGGATGAAATTTGGATTGGACTGGAGTAGGATAAAAGAACATTTGCGTCCGATATTTACCATTTGTCGGATTCTAAGCGTCCCATCCGATTCATTGATGCACACCTCTGGTAGTTAGGCAGGTTTATGTAGGTATACAGGAGAGCTTGTAAAGGTTAAGGTACCATTAATTTAGTATATACTGTAGGTGAGTAAGGCTAGCAGGTATGAGAGAAAGTAAATAAGTAAATATGCACACATTTTTAGGATGACGGTGTTCTGATTGAGTCTTTTGATGCTTCGTTTGGACTTCCCAGAAAGAAATCATCTGGGGCAAGCGCTCGAAAACCTTTGCATGGAAACGAAGTATTTTTCTTCCAAGAAGACATCGACAAATTTGTCGATTCGTACCCTACGCAACCAAAATCGTCAAAGGTCAGCTTGTTAGCATTTCTCTCTCAGTCCACGTGACAATTGGTTGTTAGTGTGTATGAACTGTTATCTGATTATTACACGCAAGTACGGGGATTTTTTTTTAGGACTGTAACGATTTTAAAGCAGGTGACATTTTGCGGTCAAGAACGCAGTTTAAAGCGTTAGGCGAAACAGGTGTTTTTGGCAGAGCATGCAGACATGGTTTCCCTAAGCAGTTTCTTAATTTAAAGCATGGGGAAAGGTGAAGTAATGCATTAATTACATCCGGATTAATTGCAGTTTTTTAAATCAGATCACCTCTGATTGTAATGGTATATGCCATTTTTCACCATGCCTTTTACTTGTAAATCAGCACATTGATTGACTGTATATATTTGTTATATATATATATTATTTTGTATATATATATATATATATATATATATATATATATATATATATATATATATATATATATATATATATATATATATATATATATATATATAGATATATATATATATATATATATATATATATATATATATATATATATATATATATAATAATAATTTAATACAATTTTTCAATTGAATAAGTTGCTACTTTAAGTTTCATGCAACAAGCAATCTTCAGGCAACATTACTAATACGGTTGAGCTGTTACGTTATACTATTCGCATTATGTTTGCTGACGCGTGTTCGTTTGAATCGTCCCGCGTGAAATTTGCGCGCATGCACGCATTTGGTGAAAAGTTCGCTACGTTTATTTAAACAAGACCTAGAATTACAATTACGGAGTATTTGCAATTTCTCTTCTAGACATAAATTGCAACTATTTCCTCCAGCTTTGATTGAACTTGCTCGGGATAAAATTGACCAGTATATACTAAATTGTTTCTTGTGTAACTTTAATTTCCAAACATGTTTAGAAAGTTCAGTATCTTTCTCATGTTTGATATCTTCGAATGATGTCTTGTGATTTCTGTATCTATCCTTAAATGTTGTCGCTGTCATACCAATGTAGGTTTTTATGTCGTTGTCTTCTTTTGTTGTCACTTCAGCTTGGTAAACCAAATCTTTCGTTAAGCACATATTATTAAGTGGACACTCATTTGCATTTCTACAGTTGCAAAGTTGTTTACTGCTATTCTTTGTAGACTCTTGGGCAGATTTAGTTTCCCTCAGTACACGTTTATTATGGCTCGATATGACCCTCTTCACATTCTTCATACAGCTGTAACTAACTTTGACCGTGTTGCGATTGAAGATTTTATGAAGGGGCGAAGCTGCTTGGAAATGCTTGTCGATTAATTTCAGGAAATCTCTGGCGACGTTAGTTTGCACGTTTTTACTATATGGCGGGTTAAACCAGATAATGTTTCGTGTGCGTTTGCGTTTCTCGTTTTGCAATTGACTTTGGGTGGTAGGTGGTATTTCAGCAATCGGCTATTGAAGTTTGGTTGTATAATTACTCTGCTTCAGGGCGTTATCATAAGCGTGAGCAACAGAATCGAAGGCTTGTTTGTCAGATGATAAATTCGCAATTCTGCGGTTGATTGCTGCTGGGAGGTGTTTTGTTATTGATGGAGGGTGGTTAGATTCTTTGTGAATATACAATATTTCGTTATTTGGTTTTCTGTAGGGCTTGTATGAATCGTTAGCAAGGTTAAGCGTGATATCAAGGAAGTTAACAGTTTTATAGTTTACCTCTGCAGTGATCTTCAGTCCAAATTCCTGAAATGCAGAGCATAGATCTTTTCTTGCTTTATCTGCCAGGCGTGGACTCGTTCCTTCGATCAACGCTAATCCGTCGTCCCTATACAATCCGATGTTGTTGCCAAATTTCTCGCGTAACTTGTTCAATGCGTACAAACCAACAAGCTCACAGACTTCCGCACCGTCAAAACTCCCCATAGTTACGTCGAACGTTGTTGGACTGTCTTGTTTTTTCCATGGTTTGGTGGAATTAAATAAAACGGACCTGCGAGCGTGCTTGATGATTGTAACATGTTCGTCAGTGATGTTTACAATAGTTTTGGCCCAAGCGATAGCTTTATCGAGGAGTTCTTCGCTGATGGAGGGGTAGTAGTCGACGATGTCAAACGAAACAAAATTATACCGTGATTTGTGCTCGATCTCTTTAAACCAGTTGATAACAGATTGTGAGTTTCGCCATTGATTTACGTTAGTAGAAGATCTGATCTCTTGATTGATACAATCTAGGATAATCTTGCTCACTTTACCTAGTTCACTCTTTGCTGGGTTGATTAATCGGCACTTGGGATTCGATTCAACCCAGCAAAGAGTGAACTAGGTAAAGTGAGCAAGATTATCCTAGATTGTATCAATCAAGAGATCAGATCTTCTACTAACGTAAATCAATGGCGAAACTCACAATCTGTTATCAACTGGTTTAAAGAGATCGAGCACAAATCACGGTATAATTTTGTTTCGTTTGACATCGTCGACTACTACCCCTCCATCAGCGAAGAACTCCTTGATAAAGCTATCGCTTGGGCCAAAACTATTGTAAACATCACTGACGAACATGTTACAATCATCAAGCACGTTCGCAGGTCCGTTTTATTTAATTCCACCAAACCATGGAAAAAACGAGACAGTCCAACAACGTTCGACGTAACTATGGGGAGTTTTGACAGTGCGGAAGTCTGTGAGCTTGTTGGTTTGTACGCATTGAACAAGTTACGCGAGAAATTTGGCAACAACATCGGATTGTATAGGGACGACGGATTAGCGTTGATCGAAGGAACGAGTCCACGCCTGGCAGATAAAGCAAGAAAAGATCTATGCTCTGCATTTCAGGAATTTGGACTGAAGATCACTGCAGAGGTAAACTATAAAACTGTTAACTTCCTTGATATCACGCTTAACCTTGCTAACGATTCATACAAGCCCTACAGAAAACCAAATAACGAAATATTGTATATTCACAAAGAATCTAACCACCCTCCATCAATAACAAAACACCTCCCAGCAGCAATCAACCGCAGAATTGCGAATTTATCATCTGACAAACAAGCCTTCGATTCTGTTGCTCATGCTTATGATAACGCCCTGAAGCAGAGTAATTATACAACCAAACTTCAATACCCGATTGCTGAAATACCACCTACCACCCAAAGTCAATCGCAAAACGAGAAACGCAAACGCACATGAAACATTATCTGGTTTAACCCGCCATATAGTAAAAACGTGCAAACTAACGTCGCCAGAGATTTCCTGAAATTAATTGACAAGCATTTCCAAGCAGCTTCGCCCCTTCATAAAATCTTCAATCGCAACACGGTCAAAGTTAGTTACAGCTGTATGAAGAATGTGAAGAGGGTCATATCGAGCCATAATAAACGTGTACTGAGGGAAACTAAATCTGCCCAAGAGTCTACAAAGAATAGCAGTAAACAACTTTGCAACTGTAGAAATGCAAACGAGTGTCCACTTAATAATATGTGCTTAACGAAAGATTTGGTTTACCAAGCTGAAGTGACAACAAAAGAAGACAACGACATAAAAACCTACATTGGTATGACAGCGACAACATTTAAGGATAGATACAGAAATCACAAGACATCATTCGAAGATATCAAACATGAGAAAGATACTGAACTTTCTAAACATGTTTGGAAATTAAAGTTACACAAGAAACAATTTAGTATATACTGGTCAATTTTATCCCGAGCAAGTTCAATCAAAGCTGGAGGAAATAGTTGCAATTTATGTCTAGAAGAGAAATTGCAAATACTCCGTAATTGTAATTCTAGGTCTTGTTTGAATAAACGTAGCGAACTTTTCACGAAATGCGTGCATGCGCGCAAATTTCACGCGGGACGATTCAAACGAACACGCGTCAGCAAACATAATGCGAATAGTATAACGTAACAGCTCAACCGTATTAGTAATGTTGCCTGAAGATTGCTTGTTGCATGAAACTTAAAGTAGCAACTTATTCAATTGAAAAATTGTATTAAATTATTATTATTATCATATGCTCTACAATTGTGTCTTGTATTGAGCACTCTTTATTCTTGAAAACGAGAAATTATCACACGACATATATATATATATATATATATATATATATATATATATATATATATATATATATATATATATATATATATATATATACTTAGATATATATAATATATTTAGGATAGCTTATTCTGTCTGGATGTTGAAAGAGATGGTCAAAAAAAGGCAAGAAGGAAATTATGATATCAAACTGATGTACGATATTGGATGTGTATTAGCCAAACATTTACGGGTAATATATGTCTAGACATCTGATTAATGACACATGTGTATTTTATGTAATGTACATAACGCAGGGATCAAGAAATGAAGACTTAAGGTTCAAAACGAATAGAAAAGTTTCCCCTGTTTTAGTCAGACAGCTTTGAAACAATGTCATAGTTTATTGATCTTTGCATAGTTTTCCTACAATATAAGTCTGTGGTTGGGGCGTGGCATAAATGATAAAAATGTTCTGTCATACTCACATGTTCTGTAATGTCACAGAAAACGTACGAGTGTATGCCTTTATATTTATATCCATTCGAATAATACAAAGTTGTTAAAAGGAATAGGTAAATATAATTATATCTTAAAAACCACTGTGGACATAGTACATGCATTCACTACATTGTAATTCCGTCATTGTGTGTTAGTAGGTATGTACGCCATTCACGTTTTTTCTTATATCTTCTAGGCATCTGGACAAACAGATTTACTTTCCAGAGTTACGTTAGCTGTACCTGCTTTTCATGTATACGGACACAAAGCTGCCTGTCAGGTAAATTCATGTCGTGAATAAACATTTGATGAAGTAACTTGCGTTTTTGGTTTTGTGTCATCGCTGTGTCTGCACATTGAGCACTCTATCATATGATTTTGTACCTGATCACACACAATTCCATACGCCGGGTCTTGAGCATATAAACTTAAGGCCGGTTTCCACTCAGGAAAATAATCCTCGGATCAGACCGAATCAGAACAAAATTTAACCTGCACATGCGCCTTCGGTGCCAATTCTTTACCCAGTTTGAAGCAATTTTGTACCTGTGAACCGCCTACCTCAAACCGACAGAAAATTGGCACTGAAGGCACATGAGCAGGTTAAATTTTGTTTCGATTCCGATCTGAGGATTATTTTCCTGAGTGGAAACCGGCCTTTATTGTGCTCCTTTGACGTTTCTTAGGAATAGCCGTAATACTAAATCTGTCCTGGAACACAATATATTCACCTGGCGTATGGAATTGCATGTGGTTTGCGAATGACTATACGTTTCGCTCTGTCTATATCTTTACCATATTATGTTGCACGCTAAGTCAAATCAAACTAATTTTCGATAAATTTACAATTTATCTAAACGTTTGTAAAGTATGTATGAACAATCTAGTACAAATATGTAGTCATGAACAATTTGATCCCATTTGGTTACAGCTTCAATACAGCCCCAGAAGAGCCCTTGGATTTGGATTATCCGACGGGCAGCAAGTCAAACGGTTATGGTCTTTTTTACGGCGTTTTAGTAGAGTGACTAAAGAAATGCATCCGTCCAATCGCGTTGACATTTTAAGCGATGCGATATTGCATTATGGGCGTAACTGTAAAGATAGATTAGGTAATAAGTTGTTAGATTCATGTCCTACAAGATCACCAAAGGATCTGTACATGAAATAACATAACTGCATGTTAAACCATAACATGTTCGTTAGCTTATGCCTTTTGCCGTGTAAATGTTAAAAATGTAAAAGTTCTTAAAAGTCAAATTTTAACTGTGTATGATTACTGTAGTTTCAGGTTTAATACGAAACTGGAAAAAATCTGAACAGTACATTGAGGCAAGTACAAAGAACATGGAGGAATTGTCTGAAAAATCACCAGGTATTGTTCCCAATTTATTGAATTGCGTGTGCTTGCTTTCTCCTTTTTGAGGAAAGTTATTACATCTTGTCAACAATTTGTTGGCGTAGAATTTTAGTGCCATACAATTTTTAGTTCGTAAGGGCAATTTCAATTTTGCTCAGTCACAAAAAGCAAGCCTAAAAAAACGAGACAGTCCAGAAGTCTCCGGTACGGACTGGACAAGCTCAGTCAATAAGCTGTTTATTATATGGCAAAACTTGTTTAGAAAAACTTGTTCAGAAACACTTGCCGTGTAAATGAATTCTTCACATATGTGCTTTATAAATGTTCACAAATTAAAATAGAATAGAGCAAAGCTTCTTGACTGCGTTGGAAAATATTTTCAGTAAATTTCTAATCGTTCATTACTATGTCTTACTAGTACCCTTATCGGAAGCGGTTATAGAGGAGTTGGCAGAACAAGAACAGCGGCATATTTGTGGAAATAGACCAAGTACTACATTTAAATGAACCTATGTTGATAAAAACTTATAAATTGAAAAGGGTGTTACGATCCTGGATTTCTTTTTATAGACCCATTGCACTTTCTGACTCGCAGCAAAAATCTGCGTGTAATGAAAGAATCTGTTGGACATGCATTAATTTGCATTTAGAGGCTGTTTATATGGGCGCCGGGACGGGATGTTTGCCAGGATGATACGTTATTCGGGATCCCATCATGTACATGTTTCTATAATATTTATCGCATTTCGTTTACATGAAGGCGGGAGATTAATTTTGAGGGAAAAAATAACTATTTTGCAAGATTTCAATATTCTGTCGGTTTTGCTTACGTCACGGATAACGTCCCGGATAACGTCCCGTCTCGCCTCTCATATAAAAGGAAACTAAACCCGGGAAGAAATGTATTTCTTATTTCTCGGCAAACGTCCCGTCCCGGTCTCATATAAACAGCCCCTTAGTTTGACGGTTTGTTTCAAGTTGTCTTCCAAATGTCACGCATGATTTCATGTTAACGTCAACTGCAATGGAATGGGTCTATTAACAGGGAAGCAGAAATACATCATATATTGCATTGAAAGATTTGCGAGCTGTTATTGATGCACTAAATCATTCACTTTACAGCGACCCGAGAGCAAAATCTAAGTATCGATGATTCTAATGCTGGCAACTCTTGGGTGTCGACTTATGTCAACATCTTAAGAAAATATTACACTCTTAGGTTTGTATACATTAGTGGTTTGATATAATGATCTAGAATAAATGCTTTTTAAGCTACTGTACGTTTGTTTGAAATATAATCAATCTGTTACGATTTTGTTAGGACAAGCCTGTGCGTTGATGAATCATTCACGTCAGATGAACTATCGGCTATTACCAAGAAAATGGATAGGTACAACTAGATTGGATTTTCTGGCAAGCTAATTTTGCTGAACATTTTTGGATTATTTTGTGAAACATTTGCATCGTTTTGCTCTACAAGTGCAAAATATTTCTATAATGCATTGTCCTATATCATTGTCCTAACTCTTGCATTTTTGTCACTATATCAACGAAGATGTACAACGGGACTACCCGGCGTTAGATATTATATCCAAAAATAGACACAATGAATATTTTAGAAAATGTCACAAAGAATACGGAAAAAAGGAAAGGATCTGATCAAATATAATGGTTATACATAGTACAGTTAATGATACGTTTTTTTTTCTTGAAGACTCGATAAAGAACTTCAAACTATTGAAATGACCAACAGTGTATCATCGCGATGGACGTCAAGTACAGTCGAGTATCAAAAAGAGTTACAATCAAAGATTTTTAGCAAGTGCGGTGAATTACACAAAAAATTGAAAACTGTGTGAGAAGAGCGTCTGTTTCTTTTAAGATTAAAAGAAAAATACTCAGGTAACTTTGAAAATACCACATAGAAAAAATACAGCAGGGGCGGATCTAGAGTGTTAATTGGGGGAGGGGGTGCATATTCATATATTCGTTTTCTGCCCGACTAATTTCTTTTGAAATCAACCTTATTTCAGAAAACATTTGTCGGGCAAAAACATATATTGTCATCGCCTAAGATCCGTTTGTGCAGCTTATTATTTATCATATATTGCGAATCGAATTTTTTGTAAATAGTTTAAAGAACGAGAAATGTGGTACAGAAGGGAAAAAATCTTAAAGAAAAAAACAACTTTAAAAAAGACTTTAGAAAAAATAAATCCGACTTTACAAATGAATGTCAAAAAAATCGGGACATTATGCGCATGAGATAGTCTCCTAGACTTTAGCGCTATTGTGGCTTGCTGAAAATTAACCGTTTAAAAATGTTTTTACAGTAATAGTGCAAGAGTACGACAGAAGTGCTGGTTACTAGGTGCTCCAACGAATCTTAAAAAGCCCTAACCAACGTCTACGAAACAATTCGTATCCATGCCCCAATTGTAAGGTAGACTCAGATCAAATTACGGGCAAATCTGATAGCCTCAAAGTGCAAGTTAAAAAATAATTATAATTCCTTTGAATTAAAGGCTATTAAAGCTAACAGGAAAGTTAGAAAACAATTTTTTTCACTGATATGCCCTTTAACCCACAAATATTTATTGCAGAGGGAAATGCATTATCGAAAAGACTTGCTAACCAGGTCAAGAAGACAGATAAGAACATCAAGCAACTGCTGTTAGAATATAACTCTTCGAGGGATCAATTAAATGATGAAACAAAAACGTTTTTCCAAGAGATCACACTGGACAACGCTAAGAAGCACGAAACCTTCAACAATGATGGAACTACGGACGAGACGAACGTCATACCATCATCAATCAGACGGCACGCCATTGAAATGTTCAATTTATTGAAACGAAGTAAAGAAGAGAAAGACTTATTAAGCCGCGAGATGAAAAAAGTATACGATTACTACTTAAAAGAGGAAGCAAAAGTTTCTGAAAGTCTAGGCACATTATGTTCAAGTGACGTCCTCAACAGGTATGAAGCGGGATCAGTAGCGCTGTTGAAAGCAGAACACAAGCTTTTACAAAACCGTGTTGTCAGTATTCACCATTCTCTGAAAGATATCGTCGCATTGCCTGACATTCCATTTTCCAGCTCAATAATTGCCGACACTGAAGTACAAGACTCGTTTGGCATTTCTTTTGAAGATGAAGAGCAAACAGACTCGTCAGACTCAGAAAATTATGAATAGTTTTATTGCTTAATATATACGTCTTACTTAGCCTTTCTCTTGCCGTTACTTTTACTCGTACTGCCCCTTTTTGATTTACCAGAAGACGTAGCTACCATATGGTTTCTATTCTGATAATTTAGTAGCATTTGAGGCACCAGTAATGTCCAATTGTAAAGAAGCATTTCTGCGATGTGTCTCGGAATTTTTTCCACCTCCATTACAAAACGAACGTACGCCTGTCAATTAATTTAAACATACATTTAATACAAATTCTGATGCAGAGTAAATACCATTTAAAAAACAACATACCTCCTGTAGAAGTACATCTTTTACATAACGTGTGTTCCTTGCTGACAATATCCTGAAACTCATCGTCCTAATAAAATTAATATGTTGGAATTTTTGGTGAATGTTTATGATTTTAAAGAAAACAAACCACCATACGAAAAGAAAATTAATAGGTATGGAATTGGCAAACATGGTTAATCAGGCAACTGCCAGGGTGGGACAACTTACATGATAATAATATTTTAATATACCTTACTTGCGTCTAGCTTATTGTATTTTTCTTTATTCTATTTCGTTGCTAGTTATTATTAATACAGTAGATAAGAGCTGTCATAATCGTTTTTGCGGGAAAGGTAACATTTTTTAAGCGTTTGAATGAAGTAAAAGATGTTACTAACCAAGTCATCGGAAAATGGAGTTTTGCAACTATCAAACAAGCTTTTTGAGATCATCTCTCTTTCTTTCCTTTCATGTTTCACAAAAATTACATGTCGGACACTTGCGATACTATTGGATATCACCTGCCTTAAATGATGCTAAATAATATGCGACAAAAAATTAAATTAGAGCAGATAAAGTTTAACCATGTGAATATTTAGGCGTATATTTGATGCAAAGTGACCCAGACGTTCACCGTCATGTCAAACGTACTATCGAAACGGCGCACACCAAATAACATTTGTAATGTTAATATCCAAAAACTTTATCACAAGAAACGATTTCAATAACTGTTTTATTGCATATTGCAAAATAAAAATTAAACATATAGCTAATTATATAGTTAAGCAAGGTCGCGCTTGTACTGTAGTACGTAATTAAACTTACCTCGACTACAGGAAAAACCAACAGCATTTTGTCCAAGCTCTCGTACTGTTCTTTTTTGCTAAAGATAGCAAAACAAATAAATGTGATTTAGGAATACCTACATTAATTGATGCATGGACATAGTGTACTTAATTCATGGTTTTAGAAAACCGTATTGGTCGTGTTTTCACGGCCAAATATAGTAAAGAATGATTTTAAATCATGTTTTCGTATAATTTAAAAAGCAAAATAAAATCGGCGATATGAGAGCGAGTGATCGTCGCATGAGTCGGCCTAATTCACATCGTACTACCATTTTATGCAGCTACCACTTCATGTAGCCATTTGTATCCATCTGAAGAAAGCGCCTTCTGCACCATTGTAGGCGTCGCCACTGACTGACCTTAGTATGCATTCCCAAAAATTTTAAAAAGACGGGGAAAATTGAAATCCTAGCTAAAACGTTGGTACTCGTGAGCATAATATTTCTGTGGTAGTATCCTTTTGCAATAGTCTCACATAAGGTTTTATAATTAATAGCAATAAAATCGCAAATATACCGTAACATTACGATACCAGCACATGTCACCACATGCAGAACAAAGATATTTACTGAATCACCTGAAGCAATCTTGTTCAGTAAACCTTTCGATTCCGCAACACCATTTCTCCGGTTTTTCGTCGTGTTCTAATAGCCCAACACAATGGATATGAAACCACTTAAGGCATTCTGGTGAACTGCATTGTATCCAACTCAATTCCTTTGACGTTGGGCATTGACAAGGTACAGCTGCGCACAGTTCTTCTTCGCCAGGATCGGATTTAATAGCCCTGAAGTTGCTTGAGATAGGCATGTGAGCGAGCCCACCTATACCTTGTTCACAACCATGTAATGTTGGTACAAGCAGCCAGAGCGGACGGATGACGTACGATCCATTGATCATACTTTGGTCATTGCTATCTAAATAGATCAAAAAGTTAATATATTGAGCTGGTTTCGTGTGATTTATAAGACTATTTCGTCAAGCCTGTTTCACGCTGAAGGACATAATTCAGAATACAATACTGTAGGTTAAAATTTCATCTTTAAAGTTTGTCTATTCATATTGTACAGGTTATATTAAAGCTTACATACCATATACTTCGGTTATGTAAATCTTCCTGAAGAGTCCAGTGGGAGAAACCACGTTATCACCACAGTGAAAACCGGTGATTATCAATCCTTCCCCTATAATGAAACCATCTTCGTTTTTGATGAACACATTCGTCCAGAATGGATAAACTAGTGGCAAAAGTATTATCAATATTAATAATCGATGTGCCAGCTACGCACTGGCCCTGTACAGTGTTATGTAACAACCAAGGTTATTATATTCTAAGTACCACAGTTTTTTCACTTGCTTCCACATCAAAGATTATATTTTACATGTATTTGCATAGCATGTTAAAAAGTTTAAGGTGGTCATACACACTTAATCATTAAAGCTACACAAAATTAGTCCGTAACATCCTTACACACTAATACATTACAACAAGTAAATACACAGGCTTGAATGTTTTTGTTAACTCACCGCCATATGGGATTTTTGAGTGCAAAAGTATTATGGCGTAATGGGCTTATAGGGAGGGGCCATAGAAATAATAGATATCTATTATTTCTTTGGGAGGGGCTTATATTTGGGGGACTTATATTCAGATTTGCGTGAGCGTTAGTAATTTGATGGGCTTATATATGGAAGGTTAATGACTAACCTTAAAAAATGTACATGTTTTAACAATTTGTGATTCGATTATTTTGACATAAAATAATTAAGTACTTATACTGACTGTGTCCCTCAGGAACCAATATCTTTCATGGACCCTTAACGGCAGTCTTGGGTATGTAAAACATACTGTTCTGATAAGTGTAAATTGTGAAGTAATTCTTTACAATATTAGTAATAAAGGAATTAATAATTACTATACTGAACAAGTCCAAAAAAATTGTACCTTCAAAAACACGCTTCTTTCTTTTGTGAAATTTTCTGCGATGTGTTTTAGGTTTGGTTCCTGTAGTGTTGGCATCCTCAGCATTGTTGGGATTATCAGCATTGTTCGGAATGTTAGTGTTGCTGGGATTGTCGGGAATGTCTGCATTTCTGGGGTTGTCAATGTTGTCGGGGTTGTCAGTGTTGGTTGGATTGTCAGTGATGTTGGGGTTGTCAGTGATGATGGGATTGTCAGCATCGTTGGGATTATCAGCATTGTTTGGAATGTTAGTGTTGCTGGGATTGTTGGGAATGTCTGCATTTCTGGGGTTTTCATTGTTGTTGGGGTTGTCAGTGTTGGTTGGATTGTCAGTGATGTTGGGGTTGTCAGTGATGATGGGATTGTCAGCATCGTTGGGGTTGTCAGTGTTGTTAGGGTTGTCAGTGATATTGGGAGTTTCAGTGTTGTTGCCAATGTCAGCATTGCTGGGATTGTCAGCATTGTTGGGAATGTGAGAATTGTTGTGGTTGTCAGTATTGTTAGGGTTTTCAGCATTGTTTGGATAGTCAGCATTGTTGGGATTGTCAATGTTGTGGGATCTGCATCCTTTTTTGTTATTTTTAGGCCATTTTTTCTTTCTAATATAAACTTTAACTGAGACGCTCCATATGCACATGGTTTCTTAAATGGAAGTTCACCCAAGCCTTCTACGACAAACTCAGCATGCCGTTTATACGGAAATGGTCCATTTTTACCAGTGCCTTCTTCTATTGGCAAAAGTACAGTAAAATATCATTAGTTCATTTTCCATGTAGTTAAATAAAGACAAAAAAATGTTAAACTTACTATACTTGTTATTAAACAAGGTCTGTACTTCCTTGCGCAATATTTCCCCATTTTTGGCACCTAAAATGAAAGTTACAAAAGTAAGTTTTGAACATTTAAGTCCATAAATAGTCCCTGGGGTAATCTAATTTGAATTATTGCAGTGTCATTTTTTCAGATCCAATATCAACTACAGTTAATAATAAGATTCTTAATACATGATTATGACCAATATTGCAAGCAATTTATTAATACCTACCTGGTGGTAATGGCGAGCTTGAGTTTGTATGAGAAGTTAAAGTTGTTCGTATTGTCTTAAGAATGTTATCTTCAATTTTATTTACATTGTTCCCAGCACCAGCTAAGAAGACTCGATCTTTTCTAAATCCAATAACAATGGAGTGGCAACCATAGCTTTTAAGTCTTTGACACTAGATTATACAAAACATAAAGCAGTGGTTAAAAGCAGTCTTGTAGAAACAAGGCTAAGGGACTGGTCATAAAGTATGGGGGGGGGGGGCGTGGGCTATGGAAATTGAGGGGTGGGTCATGAATTTTTCAAGTCACAAATAGGGGTGGGTCATGAAAATTTTAAGAATATACTGGGGGGATATTTAAGGATTTCTAGTGCCAAATGGGGGGGTGGCTCATGTATATTTTGTAGGAAAATCAGGGGTGGGCCACAAAAATTAGCCTTTTAATGATTAAATTTTTATAGCCCATCCTCCCCTATACTTTATGACCAGTCCCTAAACTTCAACACATTTGTACTTCAACACTTCAACACACACACACACACACACACACATCAAAATATATATATATATATATATATATATATATATATATATATATATATATATATATATATATATATATATATATATATATATAGATAGATAGATAGATAGATACACATACATATATATATATAGATATATATATATATAGATATATAGATATATATAGATATATAGATATATATAGATAATGTGCTAGTTTTGGTTAGCGAAATACAAAAGAGTGCTCAATGACATATAGACAGAGCGAAATGTATAATTGTGCAAAATACCTCAAAAACTTACCACTACAGTCTGTGTTTCATCCAGAGGGAATCTTCAAAAACGCGAAGCTTTCATTTCTCTTAAAGATCACCAGGAAAATTTTCAAAACAACCCAAAATGCCGGCTCATCAACCCAGCAAAAAGCGATTTCGGAAAAATTAGTAAATCAATTTTGGACAAATTAAACACAAAACTTCGGACAATTTTGAACGTAAACCAATGGAGAAACACGCAAAACGTTATAGAATGGTTTGGCAGCATCGAGGAAAAATCTAAGCATTCTTTCATTTCGTTTGACATAGTCGACTTTTACCTGTCAATTTCAGAAAATTTACTGGACCAAGCATTATCTTGGGCCTCCAATTTGGCTGACATTTCGGACGAAGACATTTCTATTATAAAACACGCTAGAAAGTCACTCCTTTTCAATCACGGAAGACTGTGGATCAAAAACAACAATAGCAATTTGTTTGATGTTACCATGGGTAGCTATGACGGGGCAGAAATTTGCGAACTAGTAGGTCTTTTCATCTTAAACCATTTAGGAAAAAAGTTTGGCAAGAAAAACATTGGCTTGTATAGGGATGATGGTTTGGCGATTATTAAAAACAGATCAGCACGTTTGGCAGACAAAACCAGGAAAGAGCTACATAAAATTTTCGAACAGTTTGGCCAAAAATAACAGCAGAATCAAATTTGCACGTGGTAAACTTTCTAGACGTAACTTTCGACCTTTCTACCGGAAAATTTAAAACTTATAGGAAGCCCAATGACGATCCGTTATACATACACAAACACTCTAACCACCCACCCAGCATCTTAAGGCAACTTCCAGCATCCATCAACAAGCGCATTTCAACGCTGTCATCTGACAAACAAGTATTTGACGATGCAGTACAAACATACCAAAATGCACTAGGACATAGCAACTTCAGCCACAAGCTGGAATACATGCCACATGTAACACAGCAACCACGCAGGAACAGACAACGCAACATTATTTGGTTTAACCCACCATTTAGCAAAAATGTCAAGACAAACATCGCACGCAGTTTCCTCAAGCTTGTAGACACGCACTTTCCAATAGGCAACAAGTTACACAAAATTTTCAATAGGAACACAGTTAAGGTCAGTTACAGCTGCATGAGTAACGTTAAGTCAATTATCACAAGCCACAACACACGCATAATTAAGAAAAGCCAACCACAAGACATTAGCATAGAGAACTGTAACTGCAGGAACAAGCACGCATGCCCATTGCAGAACAAGTGCATGAGTAAGGACATTGTATACAAAGCAACAATTTTTACTGGCAACACACAGGACACAAAGCACTAAATTGGCATGACCTCAAACACATTCAAAGAGCGATACAGGAACCATATCAAATCTTTCACACACAAAAAATATTCGAACGAGACGGAACTTTCGAAACACGTTTGGCACTTAAAGCAAAAGAAAACAGATTTCACCATAAAATGGTCCATAATAAAGTCTATTTCTTACACGGGAGGATCCAAAAGATGTAATTTATGTTTGGAGGAAAAAATTAGTATTTTGAAAGAAAAAAACAATTGCTTGCTTAACAAAAGATCGGAAATAGTTTCGGCCTGCCAACACAAAAGCAGATTTCAGGTAAACAACCTAAACAAAGAAAGGAATGCATGCTATTCAACCACCCACGCGCCCACGTTTCCGCCTTGAGCATAAAAGAAGCTCGCACATTTTCGAAATTTGTCTATCACCTGAAGATTCCCTCTGGATGAAACAGACTGTAGTGGTAAGTTTTTGAGGTATTTTGCACAATTATACATGATATATATAGATATAGATATAGATATAGATATAGATATAGATATAGATATAGATATAGATATAGATATAGATATAGATATAGATATAGATATAGATATAGACATAGATATAGACATAGATATAGACATAGATATAGACATAGATATAGACATAGATATAGACATAGATATAGACATAGATATAGACATAGATATAGACATAGATATAGACATAGATATAGACATAGATATAGACATAGATATAGACATAGATATATATATATATATATATATATATATATATATATATATATATATATATATATATATATATATATATATATATATATATATATATATATATATATAATAATAATAATAATTTAATACAATTTTTCAATTGAATAAGTTGCTTATTAATTAGCAACAGATCTATTATTATCATATTAATTAGCAACTTATTCAATTGAAAAATTGTATTAAATTATTATTATTATCATATGCTCTACAATTGTGTCTTGTATTGAGCACTCTTTATTCTTGAAAACGAGAAATTATCACACGACATATATATATATATATATATATATATATATATATATATATATATATATATATATATATATATATATATATATATATATATATATATAGATGTAGATGTAGATGTAGATGTAGATGTAGATACACATACATATATAGATATATATATATAGATACACATACATATATAGATATATATAGATATAGACATAGATATAGATATATATAGATATAGACATAGATATAGATAGGTGTGTGTGCGTGTGTGTGTGTGTGACAAAATTAAAAAATTAACTGGCGACCATGAAAGACATACTGAATTTGCATAATTGGAGGGCATCTCAAATCGATAGCTTTTACTAAATTTGCCATAGCACATACGTTACTGGGACTAAAAATACGAATTACGGCTCGTTCGAAAGAGAAAAGAACGTAGTTTAAAACAAGTCCAAAATTGTCCTATAAGCTTCAGTAATTTAGAAATAATTAGACACAAAAGATGGGCTCCGTTTTTTTTTCACACGCACGCACGCACGCACGCACGCACGCACGCACGCACGCACGCACGCACGCACGCACGCACGCACGCACGCACGCACGCACGCACGCACGCACGCACGCACGCACGCACGCACGCACGCACGCACGCACGCACGCACGCACGCACGCACGCACGCACGCACGCACGCACGCACGCACGCACGCACGCACACTTGTCCCTGGTTATTTGTGGGGACCAACCGACTTGTGGGTCCCTCTTTCATTTTTTAAATAAAAGGTTAGGATTGTGTTTTCTCTTTGTTTTCTTGCAAAAGCTATCTAGCGCCAACATTAATTTTAGGTTGCTCTGCAAAAAAAGTTTTTAAAATTTGTGGAGTCCGATTTGTGGGGTCTGTCTTCTGCGTGTGTTTACTTGTTTGTGGGCTCCAGTTGTTAATAAAAACGTATTCTTGTGTTTACCTATTTGTGGGGGCCAACACAGAATTAAACTGTGTGTGTAACATATGAGATCTCTAACATATGTGATACATATACTGACTATAGTTTTTCTTTCTTTTAGTCACATGTTATATTGAATCTTCATCTAATATCAGTAATATGAACAAATGTACACGTCGCTGTTGTATTATATAATTATTATGACTGGTATTGGTTAACTGTTTTCTGTTGTAAAATTTTGGTGTTCGTTCAGATCAAATTTTACAAAAGCGGTGACTTGGACAAATTATCAGTTAAACCATGGATACTAATGGATACAAAACATGCTGGCGTCAGTGTTGGAACCTGTTTGCGATTCGTGATGTCACGAGTATTGCGAATATGCTAACAGTTCTTGGTATTTTCTTTATTTTGCTATGTTTTCCACATTCAAACAGTAATATCGAAGCCTGAATTGGTCTATTGTTTTAAAAACATGCCTATGCCACGACAAAGTATCTGAGGTAAATGTTTTTTGTCTTTGTTTTGAGTTTTTTACGTTTGCAGCTACAAAAATATGCATCCCAAAAACTATTGTTGATTAAACTGAAATTTGGGATACATTTTTAACTCTTTAACTTTTGAAATATTTGCTAAAATTGACCGGGAATACTTAGATATTTCATCGTAGAATGGTCTAGCCATGTTTATTAGTTTTTGGACTAAAATGTTCAGCTGTATTATTGCTAAACGTGCAGGTTTTGTGGCTTTAGTGATTTCATGATTTGCAACCAGGTTTAAACACCGTCAACACATTGAAAACATAACAGACGACGATGAGTTTCTTATCCATTTCTTAAACTATCCATGGTTAAACTAACTAATAACATACAGATCTTTAACGCATTTCAAATGTTTTTTGTAATGTATTTTTAAAGTAATCAAGAATGAAACAGTTAGGTTCTGTCATTAATTAACAAATAATTGTAGTTAATTAATCTGTGTTTAATATGTTGGAAAACAGGTTGTAGATATTATTCTGAACAGTCTACCGTGTCAAAAGAAATTTTATTAAAAGATTAAAGACACTGTATATAGTGTATTTAAATATCGATAGCCCCAAATATAGTGTGTGTACAGATATTGGTCCCAACAAATATAGTCTGTTACGAATTAATTTGGTGCCAACAACTACAGAGTGTGTTTAGATTTTAATTTGGTGCCCGTGGGAGAATGGTCCAATACTGCGAAATGTATCGGAAGCTAGTTTTGCTAAATCCATCAACTACCATATGGTACGGATGATAACTTGTGGTCATGATCTGTGAGACTGAGTATACCACCTGTGAAAATTGTGGGGAGGCGTCATAAAGGGCCCTTAATCATATGGTTGAATCGTACGAATGGTACGGACGGTAACGTCTAATCACGATCCGTGAGACCAAGTTTACCAACGGTGAAACATGTGGGCAGCCATCATACAGGGTCCTCAATCATATGGTCGAATCGTATTGATGGTACGGGTGGTAAGCTGTGAGCACGATTCGTGAAACTGACTTTACCATCCGAGAAACGTGTGGGAAAGCATCATAAAGGGCCCTCAATTATATGGTCGAATGGTACGGATGGTAAGCGGTAAGCACGATTTGTGAAAATGAGTTTACAATCCGTGAAGCATGTAGGGAACAGAAAGGGCCCTCCAACTATATGGTCAGATTGTATGGATGGTACGATATAATCACAGTCAATAAACCAATTTTACTATTCCTGTCTTGCCACAAAACAAAAGTCCCATAAATGTTCTTGGCTCCCAAAAAATGCGTTTTAGTGGACGGCTTGTAAAGTTTAGGTTTGATAAAATTTGTGCCTGTTAACTTGTCAATTTCAAAGTAAAATAAAGCACAGGGAAAAATTTAGTGTTGTTAAATTCATCTAAAATGTTAATAAGAATCAGGTGTTGCCGTTTATTTATGAATAGACTTGTTGTTTTAAAGGCACACACAGAAACTAATAGAATATTGGATTTACTGTATATAAATTTCTAAATAAATATATTATGCATATACATGTTGACATACTGTTTCGGCAAGATTGAACAAGCCTTGCTTATGGGCCACGGCGACACAGCTCTTTATAACGTACCAAGTATTCCCAAAATACATGTAATGCACTTTTTGTCGCCATTAAACAGAAAATTAACATAAAAATTAACATTATTTTATATGTTGAATGATACTGTATTTAGTCAGGGAGGCAGAGGTGCAAAAATACATGTTTACTTACCATATCGCGGGGCAATTTAATTTTATGTTTATATTGCATCTTCAGGTCTAATAAATATATTTCTGGATGTTGAAAACGATAAATATATTTCTGTTTCTGATAAATATATTTATAAATATATACATAATTCTGATAAATATATTTCTGGATGTTGAATGCGATTAGAGGATTGTCTAATTTCATATGTATATATTAACTTAACCCAGCTTACAATTGGACTTTTTTACATTTTATAACCTTGTTTAGAGGTTTAATTTTGTAATCATAGCAGTAGTATTTTCGGATGAAGAGCCACTTTTGATGGAATGCCGAAATAAATCGTTATTATTATCATTATTATTATTATTTATTAATAAAATTTCTTGTGGGCTCCAGCCAACACGTTTTTTCCTGAATATTCTATAAACTATATCATTGACAAAAAAGTCGAAATTTCAGATTTATTTCTTGGAAAAATCACTTATGTAATCAAAGAGGTGATAACAAAACTGCATACAACACATTATTATGGTTACTTTGATTTCTCACTTTGTTGTTGAGATACGAGCCTTTGTTGAGTTGAGATATGTTTGAAGCCGTATTTTCTGACTAGTGCCTAGGAAATTAGCGCCATTTTAGGATATTTTTCCATTTTAAAGCAGCAATAACTCAAAAAACTGTGTGAAAAACGAGGGTAACCGTAATAATAGGGCCATTTATACGAGCGAAAATAAGCCGCGGCTTAAATAGGCCGCGGCTTAAATAAGTCGAGAACGTCTGTATAAACGTACAATTTCTTTGCGACTAAAATAAGCCGCGGCTAATTTTAGCCCAGGGTTCGGGCCTCGTCTTAAATTGGCCGCGGCCAATTTAAGGCGGGAAAACCTCGTAAAAACGCTTCGTTTGCAACCAAGGCAAGTCCAAAGTAATTTCGTGTAGCTATTTTTCAAACGCGAGCCATTTTCCTTTTGTTGTCATGGTAATGGTATTTAAAACTTCGGTGACCTCGTTATGGTCTATTTATACCAGTGTTTTGGGCTATTTTAATCAATTTAGTAAAACTGGCATATAAAAGGCTGTGTTCTCGACTTATTTAAGCCGCGGCCTATTTAAGCCGCGGCTTATTTTCGCTCGTATAAATGGCCCTAATGTCTTATATGCTTTTCATAAGCTTTTTCTGATGATACAAGTCATTTTTGAAATGAACGTACTTGAAACTGTGCAATTTTTGGCAATATAATAGTTTTATAGTAAAACTGAAGAAAAACGTGTTGATCGATTAAGGTCACAAGAAAAATTAGATTAAACAACATTCAGAATTGTTTTATTGGGCGTCCAAGGGACAATTTAAGAGTAAAATTGATTTGCCCCTCGAGAAGGTAAGTAAAATTACCTCTGCCTCCCTGCCTAATTCTGCAGATTGTTTTATATGTTATATAAACAAAGTGATTGTAACCATATGAGGACATTCCCCTTGATCTATATAGTATTTAACTAGAATGCTGATTGCACGAGACGAAACCAGGACCTGACGAACCAAATTGGAACATTTATTTATTTATTTATTTAGCTTCACCTACGTAATTAACTAAGAATTAGAAAGGCCGGGACACCACAACAGTTTAAAACCAATTAAACCCAAAGTTATGTAAGATAGAAAAATAAACTAGAGATAGAGTATAATTTTTAACGAATGACAGCACATCAGATGCTGACTGAGTGGCCGCGAAGTGTTGCATTTCAGACATATAGTGTTCCATGTTCTGGCATCTTCTACATTTAATACACTAGTACTTTACCATCCGAGAAACGTGTGGGAAAGCATCATAAAGGGCCCTCAATTATATGGTCGAATGGTACGGATGGTAAGCGGTAAGCACGATTTGTGAAAATGAGTTTACAATCCGTGAAGCATGTAGGGAACAGAAAGGGCCCTCCAACTATATGGTCAGATTGTATGGATGGTACGATATAATCACAGTCAATAAACCAATTTTACTATTCCTGTCTTGCCACAAAACAAAAGTCCCATAAATGTTCTTGGCTCCCAAAAAATGCGTTTTAGTGGACGGCTTGTAAAGTTTAGGTTTGATAAAATTTGTGCCTGTTAACTTGTCAATTTCAAAGTAAAATAAAGCACAGGGAAAAATTTAGTGTTGTTAAATTCATCTAAAATGTTAATAAGAATCAGGTGTTGCCGTTTATTTATGAATAGACTTGTTGTTTTAAAGGCACACACAGAAACTAATAGAATATTGGATTTACTGTATATAAATTTCTAAATAAATATATTATGCATATACATGTTGACATACTGTTTCGGCAAGATTGAACAAGCCTTGCTTATGGGCCACGGCGACACAGCTCTTTATAACGTACCAAGTATTCCCAAAATACATGTAATGCACTTTTTGTCGCCATTAAACAGAAAATTAACATAAAAATTAACATTATTTTATATGTTGAATGATACTGTATTTAGTCAGGGAGGCAGAGGTGCAAAAATACATGTTTACTTACCATATCGCGGGGCAATTTAATTTTATGTTTATATTGCATCTTCAGGTCTAATAAATATATTTCTGGATGTTGAAAACGATAAATATATTTCTGTTTCTGATAAATATATTTATAAATATATACATAATTCTGATAAATATATTTCTGGATGTTGAATGCGATTAGAGGATTGTCTAATTTCATATGTATATATTAACTTAACCCAGCTTACAATTGGACTTTTTTACATTTTATAACCTTGTTTAGAGGTTTAATTTTGTAATCATAGCAGTAGTATTTTCGGATGAAGAGCCACTTTTGATGGAATGCCGAAATAAATCGTTATTATTATCATTATTATTATTATTTATTAATAAAATTTCTTGTGGGCTCCAGCCAACACGTTTTTTCCTGAATATTCTATAAACTATATCATTGACAAAAAAGTCGAAATTTCAGATTTATTTCTTGGAAAAATCACTTATGTAATCAAAGAGGTGATAACAAAACTGCATACAACACATTATTATGGTTACTTTGATTTCTCACTTTGTTGTTGAGATACGAGCCTTTGTTGAGTTGAGATATGTTTGAAGCCGTATTTTCTGACTAGTGCCTAGGAAATTAGCGCCATTTTAGGATATTTTTCCATTTTAAAGCAGCAATAACTCAAAAAACTGTGTGAAAAACGAGGGTAACCGTAATAATAGGGCCATTTATACGAGCGAAAATAAGCCGCGGCTTAAATAGGCCGCGGCTTAAATAAGTCGAGAACGTCTGTATAAACGTACAATTTCTTTGCGACTAAAATAAGCCGCGGCTAATTTTAGCCCAGGGTTCGGGCCTCGTCTTAAATTGGCCGCGGCCAATTTAAGGCGGGAAAACCTCGTAAAAACGCTTCGTTTGCAACCAAGGCAAGTCCAAAGTAATTTCGTGTAGCTATTTTTCAAACGCGAGCCATTTTCCTTTTGTTGTCATGGTAATGGTATTTAAAACTTCGGTGACCTCGTTATGGTCTATTTATACCAGTGTTTTGGGCTATTTTAATCAATTTAGTAAAACTGGCATATAAAAGGCTGTGTTCTCGACTTATTTAAGCCGCGGCCTATTTAAGCCGCGGCTTATTTTCGCTCGTATAAATGGCCCTAATGTCTTATATGCTTTTCATAAGCTTTTTCTGATGATACAAGTCATTTTTGAAATGAACGTACTTGAAACTGTGCAATTTTTGGCAATATAATAGTTTTATAGTAAAACTGAAGAAAAACGTGTTGATCGATTAAGGTCACAAGAAAAATTAGATTAAACAACATTCAGAATTGTTTTATTGGGCGTCCAAGGGACAATTTAAGAGTAAAATTGATTTGCCCCTCGAGAAGGTAAGTAAAATTACCTCTGCCTCCCTGCCTAATTCTGCAGATTGTTTTATATGTTATATAAACAAAGTGATTGTAACCATATGAGGACATTCCCCTTGATCTATATAGTATTTAACTAGAATGCTGATTGCACGAGACGAAACCAGGACCTGACGAACCAAATTGGAACATTTATTTATTTATTTATTTAGCTTCACCTACGTAATTAACTAAGAATTAGAAAGGCCGGGACACCACAACAGTTTAAAACCAATTAAACCCAAAGTTATGTAAGATAGAAAAATAAACTAGAGATAGAGTATAATTTTTAACGAATGACAGCACATCAGATGCTGACTGAGTGGCCGCGAAGTGTTGCATTTCAGACATATAGTGTTCCATGTTCTGGCATCTTCTACATTTAATACACTAGTAGTATTTTCGTCAAGAATAACGGTTTTCTAACGGGCACACTAGTATTTATTCAACACTTACATCCATATTTTAAAAATAGCTAGGCTATATAGACTATACCCTATGCGGATAGTTGCAATAAATACGGGTTCTCTGAAGAATGAGGAAATGAACTGCAAAAAAACGGGGTCCTAGGTTTGAATATAAATTCAAAAGAACACAAACATCGCTAGCCTATTGGCAAGTTATACACCGTTTGAAAGTCCTACCATTCAGTTTTCCAATAATGACTAATCTGTTAAATTTCAGCAAGTAGTTAGCGAGAAATTTAGCTATTAGTAAAAGCAGTTGGAATATTTAATTCGTGAGATGGGTTGAATTTAATATGATAACTTCCTTTGATCGCTTTGTGACTCACTTAAACAGATTCATAAACTGCCCTAATGTTCTGCTACAAGTGGCTTTCGTCCAGAGTCTTGTTTGTTGAGATTTAACTCTGAAATCTTCAGTCACTTTTAGTCAATGTTTACGGAGTTAAATTTGCCGAGCAGCAATACAAGAAACAAACTTGTTAGATCGTGGGCCGTTGGCCAAAATTATTTCGTTTCGTGGCACCTATTTGGGAACACTTGGTTTACGGTTTATTTGAAAGATATGTAGGTATATTGCTAACAAAAAAAGTTCCCAAGCAAAAAACCTGCCAGATACTGAGAAAACGGGTGATTTGTGATTATTTTCTATTAAAATGTATTACCGCAAAAAAATTCGAAATTTTGAATTCAACAATAACAAAAACGACTTGCATCATTAGAAAGAGCACAAAAAACTACATATAACACTTTTAAACAGTTTTTCCATTCTTCGAATAGTTTTCGTAATTGTGAAGATTGAACCAAAATCGCGCAATAAAAACTGGGTACTAGCTTAAAAATGGGTGTTTGACATCGTATAACTTGAAAACCATTCGACAAATAAAGAAACAGTTAAAATGTGTCACATGTAGTTTTTTGTGCTCTTTCTCATGATGCAAGTCGTTTTTGTTATTGTTGAATTCAAAACTTCGAATTTTTTCGCTGTAATACAATTCAATAGAGGATAATCACAAATCACCTGTTTTCTCAGCATCTGGCAAGTTTTTCGCTTGGGAACTTGTTTTTTGGTAGCAATATACCTATATATCGTTCAAATAAACCATAAACCAAGTGTTCCCCAGATGGTTGCCACGAAAATACATTCCTGGCTACTTTTTGATCTAACGGCCACGGCCTATGTATTGATATGTTAAAAATTCAACAATACTCTTAATTATCTTCACAAAAAAACGTTGGGAGGCCATAGCGACTGTGACACTTCTCTGTGAAGTTTTGTTGAAAATTTCGATAGTTTGTTGAAAAGTTTTTAAATTTTGGAATTATTTGTTTAGCTTTGTGGAAACACCACCTAAATTTGTGTTTCCACAAAGCTAAACTAATATATTGTATTCACTGTGCAAACGGACAAGGAACGTATCTACGAAGTGTACAATAATTGGGAACTTTAGTATTTTTCATTTTAATGACCATGTGTAGAATATATTTCAGGCCAATTTTCACATCCTGGTCTTAAGGATGATTTTCCGATAGATAGTTTTGCTCTGGTGGCCTTGTTGCAAAAGAAACCTGTCCCTTCTATCCGCATGAAATTTAATGATTCTGGTTGAAAGCTGGCCTTTGTCATGCAGGACTGACAAACTCCGACATGCACCGCAAACCTGCTGGCTTTTAGCCTGGTCTGTACTGGTGTATACGTAACTGTCGGCGATTTTCTCCTCCTGGCAGATGTGATTGAACTCTTGTGTCGTAATTAAAAGACTGAAAGGGGTACTATAATGAAAAAATCGTTTGTCTACTTTTAATTTTAATCAAGCATCATTTGAATATGCATCGTCAAAACGCTTCCAGTTTCTTAATATCTTTTCTTTTTCTCAAGATTTTCATCTTTCAACGTCAGTGAATTAAAGCTAATTTGTGACATCATCTTCTAACGAATTTAAAATGAGACGTAGTAAATAACGAATATCTCTAAAAAAATCCGGCAGAATTTAAGGAACTTCTGCACATTTATGCACTGACAACATTCCTATACTTTTGTGAAGTTCGAATAACTTTTGCTTTTTGGATTCTAAGATATTGCTGGTTTTCCCTGATCTATTTGGAATGTATCATATGCTGGAGTAGATGACATCACAAGCTATTTGCGTGTTTTAAAACAGTGAATATCTGGAGAACGAGACAAGTTATTCAAAAAAAAAAAATGAAAACTCAAGACAAGATAAACAATTTTTTATCTAATCATATGCCGGGCAAAATTACTAAAAAATGTTTGGCTAATGAGGAGGGCATTTTTTCTTAATTACTTTTTCGAAGATTCACATATTGAAAACACGCGTGAAATTAAACCTTAATTTTACTCAGCCCCATGCGATTACCTATACATAGTGCCCCTTTAAGATTGTTTACTTTCAAATACAGTTTCTTTGTAAAGCAGACTCGCTCGTTCAAATCCACCAGGAAGAGAAAATCGTAGACAAATACGACAGTGTGAACCAGGCTTTAGAGCTGTTAAATTAATGCAACATATTGCGGTTAATTTGGATTGCGGATACTTTTTTGATACGCCCTGTAGTTGCGCTCTGCGTAGAGTAAAATTCAAACGCATCCAACATCTAAAGCCTAATGATTACATACTAAAGGTTTATCAATTGCAAAATTTGTTCCGAACGAGAGCTCAAGTACTTCAATCTGCTTCGAGAGACTTTTCAAATTATTGCAAATAAGCGTCATGCAACTATGTTGTGGTGAAATTTTGTGCCCTTTGACCACGTTGTTGCATAATGTAACTTGTATAATGCTGCATTAGGTTATAAATTATTTGAATCGGCGAAGCTTTGCCGCAACATTTATTTACGGTTTGATCAATGCTGTTTTCCTTTGAAAGGTAAACTCAAATAGCTAGCTGTGTCAAGCAACTAAGTTTATGATTTTGCAAAGACATGTTGCAACAGTTTGACCAGCTTGGCATTTTTAAAAAGGAAACAGAACTGTCGGGGAAAAGAGTGTGTACTTCAAGAAGGTTGCTGCTCTTGCCTATAATCTCGACCCTGCAAAAGAGGATAATTTGAACAGCCCCTAAACTGGTATTGTAGCACCTACTCGAAAGCTCTTTCCCAATTCGACAAAAGTTTTTTTTAGGTCTTCAAGTATAAGTTTTTAGCGACGGGTAAAATTCGAGTTTGCAATCACGAATTCACTATGCTGAATTCCTGTTGTCGCTTCGCGTTGATGTCTTATGTAGTGGAAATCTGGTGGTGCGGTATATATCAAACAATGAGAGTACTCAACACACAAACAGTGATTTTCATAATTCAAATTTAATGACCAACATAGACAATATTAATTTGCAAACTACTTTTGTTAACTGAATAATTTACTACTTAAAATACTATTTTGTACAGTATTAAGGTACAACAAATTAAACTAAAGGTGAGGTATGCATAATTGTAAACCAATTGTCAAAGTTTGTGTTAAACGTTTTTGTCTGTCGCATTGGACGAGAAAGCATATCATTGAAATTCAAGCAATTAACCTTTCTCACAAAGTCGAAAATAAGAATAACAGTTAAATGAGTAATTCTAGTCATAGAAAGTCGGATTTTGCAGTGCCAATTATCTTGAACTCAGGAAAACCTGTGCTCAAAAGTGCATGAAAACTAGCCAGTGTGAGAAAAGCTAATTCGCTGTCTCCATACACTTCGTTGCTCACCACTATAACCGTAAATTGTATATATAATAAAGAACAAATTGCCTTTTCTAGTTTTTTCATGTTTAGAATGGATGAAAAGTTTTCATTGATCATAAAGTTTTCGCTCATAATGGTTTCTTGCGATACTGCATCGTATTGTAATAGCTTCAATACCAGACTCAGATACAATATATTTAATATAACGTTTCACGATTAGTCTTGCACTAGACAGGAATGCACCAGACTGGACTAGACTGGACTAGACTAGACTGTGGAGGGGACTGGTTTTCGGTTATGTTTTAATGCATGGAGTCAG
This sequence comes from Muricea muricata, assembly GCA_963855995.1. NCBI lineage: Eukaryota > Metazoa > Cnidaria > Anthozoa > Malacalcyonacea > Plexauridae > Muricea > Muricea muricata. The sequence continues at coordinate 51,354,483 of OY979716.1, read as the reverse complement.
CAAGACTACATATTAAGCTGCAGACTAATCTATATTCATCGACAAGTTATACACTCTGAAAATTTCACATCCTTACTTCATGTTAAAAGTACGTTAACTGTACTTTTTCAATCATCAACCACCTCATATTGGCTGTACACACGGGAACAGACAAATTCCAGCAAAAAGTCGCGGCTAATTTGATTATGTAACGCATCAGTTTTTTTTACTTGCCCTGTATAACAATGATTATTATATAATGGAACAATGTCATCAAAAATGCCTTGAGCATTAATGTTATTTATATACAGCTAATTCAAAAAAGGTTGTCTGTCAAAAATTTAAAATCTAAATTACAAAATCCAAAATACAAGAGCAAAATGTATCATGGGTTCCCTTCACGACCCAAACGACGTGCTAAACAGTCTATTTCTGTCTCCATAAGCATGAGCACTTGTGATATGGTTGCAATGTACTTTCGTAACTTTGCGCCTGTGACGAATTTGGAATTTAAAGTGATGACTTGAGGTCTTTGGCGATTTATTTTATTTTTAAAGTGGCTCGACATAGTAATTCTCACAAATAACTCAAAAACGGTGTACGCCAAATTTAATATTTTTACACACTATATATATATATATATATTTATTGTATGAGTATGGAGATTTACGGGTAGTATTCGGCTGAAATAAAACTCGTATTTCACTGCATACTATATTTTTCTCATCTGAAAAAAGTATATATATATATATACTATATATATATATATACCTTTCCGGTATGGTATGGTATACTCGTATGTTCCTTGGGTTCCCCGCGTTGTTGATCGATATCAGTTCTGTTTCGGCTCCTTTCACTTACGTCGCCAATAAAATTCAGAGTATAGCCATTTGTTTTTAAATCTTTGAGAACAGATTTTTTCTTGCTTGCATTCGATGGAATTGTTGCTGCCCGATCTAACAAAGTCTTAACCACAGCTACTTTGCTTTGTTTAGGATGATGCGAATCGAATGATAGGTACTTCTCAGTGTGTGTGTCTTTTCGGTGAACAGTCACATCTATCTGACCAGTCTTCAGCACGGTGTTACTTGTGTCAAGAAACGCGATACTTTCCCCTTTCTCCGAGATTGACGGCATTTCGATGGTACTGAATATGTTCATTTATTGCGTTCAAATGATCATGGAAAGACTGTACATCACATTTCTTGAGGCATGAATTGGAGTCGTCTACATATCGGCGCCACTAGCGAACGCAAATAGGTGCAGTTTCCAATGCTATAGACTCTATCTCTTGCATTACAAGCTCCGCAATTACAGCGCTGACCGGTGTGATGTACATACAGTCTTTCCATGATCATTTGAACGCAATAAATGAACATATTCAGTTTACCATCGAAATGCCGTCAATCTTGGAGAAAAAGGAAAGTATCGCGTTTCTTGACACAAGTAACACCGTGCTGAAGACTGGTCAGATAGATGTGACTGTTCACCGAAAAGACACACACACACTGAGAAGTACATATCATTCGATTCGCATCATCCTAAACAAAGCAAAGTAGCTGTGGTTAAGACTTTGTTAGATCGGGCAGCAACAATTCCATCGAATGCAAGCAAGAAAAAATCTGAAAAGGAAAATGTTCTCAAAGATTTAAAAACAAATGGCTATACTCTGAATTTTATTGGCGACGTAAGTGAAAGGAGCTGAAACAGAACTGATATCGATCAACAACGCGGGGAACCCAAGGGTCATACGAGTATACCATACATCAAAGGTGTGTCGGAAAGGATAAAACGAATACTCTCTGAGGTCAATATCCAAACGGCCTTTAAGCCAATGTTGACCTTAGAAAATGTATTTCGTAAGCCGAAGGACAGACCAACAGAGACACAAGTGAAAGGTATTGTGTATAAATTCAAATGTAAATCGTGTGATTTCACGTATGTGGGTGAAAGCAAAAGGTCATCGAAGTCAAGATGGGCAGAACACAAACGTGGAACTCGACGTATGATTGAGTCATCGATAAAAGAACATGCCGAAACAACCGGCCATGATGTGCATTCTGATGATGTACATATATTAGAAAAAGGTGTTATGAATTGTCATAAACAGCTTTTCCTTGAGTCGTTCCATTCATGCAATGATAATGACTCCAGGAATGAGCATAAACATTTCCCCAAAGTGTATGTTCCATTCTTAAAAGTGGACAATAGAAACAATGGATAATTACTATAAATAGTTAGGCAGTTCTAATTTTTGTAAATACTTTGATAAAGGTTGCAGCTAGCATCCGGAAATTTAGTAGTTTTTAATAAACGTTTTTAGATCAGTTTCAACACTTTTAAATGTATTATGCATGTCTATCACTGATCGCCTCAGTAACACACACACACATATATATATATATATATATATATATATATATATATATATATATATATATATATATATATATATATATATATATATATATATATATATATATATATATATATATACATATATATATATATACATATATATATTTATATATATATATATATATATATATATATATATACATATATATATATATATACATATATATATTTATATATATATATATATATATATATATATATATATATATATATATACCGGTATATATATATATATATATATTATTGTTGTTGGAAATATTTTTAAAAGTTCTGTATATGGGCGAACCTTTCGCATATCACCACTTCAACTGCGATTCTCTGGGTGTTGTTTATTTAATTACTTGCATGAAATGTGATAAACAATATGTGGGTAGTACCGTGACGGCATTCAGAAAAAGGTTTAATAACCATAAAAGCTCATTAATTAGGTATGGGAAGGGACAAAAGGAAATTTGCAGTAAACATTTGTATTCACATTTCTATACGGAAGGGCACTCGGGGATTAAGGATTTTTCGGTGCAGGTTATTGACGTAACAGATGTTAATAATCCCACTGAGAGGGAAACTTTTTGGATAGAGAAATTGAGACTTGTCAATGATTTTAGAGCGCTCAATACCATTACTGGTAGAGCGGATATATATATTTATTTCGTAGACCTGCTGTGCTACTCCAAGTTTCACGCTATAAAGCGATCGTCAGGCAACTGACAGATCTGGTGAAGCTACTCTCTACTTACAGTTTGATACTAGGTATCGCGTTACATGCCTACACTTGGTAAATAGTTCGGTTCGTTTGTTCAGTAAGGCATTATCTTTGTTTTTCATGATAGTAAGTTTTTCCTCAAGGTATAGGTTACATCTTCTAGAACCAGCTTTGTAGATAGGAACCTTCTTAAGTAATGACCATTTGATAGTGAATGGCTTTTTCGCCGCCTTCAGTTCCCATACATGCTTTGATAGCTCCGTTTCCGTTGAGTACTTCTTGTTAGCAGAGACGTGGCTAGAGCGTTAATTGGGGGGTGTATATTCATATATTCGTGTTATGACCAACTAATTTCTTTTGAAATCGGTTGTCATTAGGGTTAATTTCAAAAGAAATTAGTCGGGCATAACACGAATATATGAATATATACCCCCCCCCAATTAATGCTCAAGCCATGGCCCTGCTTGTTAGCGAGTGATTTGGCGTGGTTTCTAAATCTTGTTTTGAAGCCATCGGCGGTGACTCCGATGTACTTTACGGGCTTGTTATCTGCTGTAACTTTGGCTTGATATACCACGCTTTTTGTGAGGCGTTTACCTTTGGCTCGGCATTTGTTGGGTTGTCTACAGTTGCACTGTCGCGTGTTCTCTGTGTTGCTTACGTTCGTTTGTCTCGTGTGTTTGTTTAGTATTTTCCTGTTGTGTCTGTTTATGAACGAGCTCATGTTGTCTAGGCAACTGTAACTAATTCGCACGTTGTGTCGATTAAAGATTTTGTGTAGTTTGTTAGAAGGGGGGAAGTGTTGGTCAATCAGTTGGAGGAATCGCAACATGAGCTCTTCCTCTGAATTTACTATATCAGTAAATTCTTAAACGTCTCTAAATTTACTAATATAGTAAATTCACGACAACGTTAGTGCACCGTAACAATGAGACATTAACCAAACATTATAAAAGTAGGATTCACTTTAAGGGGGTGGGAGGCCGGGCGCGGCAGGTGGGATGAATACAGGACCAGGTTTAGGGCTAGGGTTAGGGTTAGGGTTGTCATAATTCACCATATGAGTAAATTTAGACGCATTTAGCAATTTACTGATACAGTAGATTCGGATGAGGAGCTCATGCTGAGGAATCGTTGTCCTATGTTTGTTTTTACATTCTTGCTGTAAGGGGGATTGTACCATATAGTGTTGCGTTGTCTGTTTCGTCTTTGCGTTTTGTTGCTGTCGCTGTTTTGGTTGCTTGTAAACGTTTTACGTTAAACTGTTTTCGTTGCCTCGTTGCTTGTAAACGTTTCTTCGTTGTTTGTAAACGAAGAAAAACGTTTCTTCGTTGCTTGTAAACGTTTCTTCGTTTGTTTCGTTGCTTCTTTGCTTGTAAACGTTTTACAAGCAACGAAAACAGCAACACCAACAAAACGCAAAGACAAAACAGACAACGCAACACTATATGGTACAACCCCCCTTACAGCAAGAACGTAAAAACAAACATAGGACAACGATTCCTCCAACTGATTGACCAACACTTCCTCCCTTCTAACAAACTACACAAAATCTTTAATCAACACAACGTGCGAATTAGTTACAGTTGCCTAGACAACATGAGCTTGTTCATAAACAGACACAACTGGAAAATACTAAACAAACACACGAGACAAACGAACGTAAGCAACACAGAGAACACGCGACAGTGCAACTGCAGACAACCCAACAAATGCCCAGTCGAAGGTAAATGCCTCACAAAAAGCGTGGTATATCAAGCCGAAGTTACAGCAGATAACAAGCCCGTAAAGTACATCGGAGTCATCGCCGATGACTTCAAAACAAGATTTAGAAACCACGCCAAATCACTCGCTAACAAGAAGTACTCAACGGAAACGGAGCTATCAAAGCATGTATGGGAACTGAAGGCAGCGAAAAAGCCATTCACTATCAAATGGTCGTTACTTAAGAAGGTTCCTGCCTACAAAGCTGGTTCCAGAAGATGTAACTTATGCCTTGAGGAAAAACTGACCATCATGAAAAACAAAGATAATGCCCTACTGAACAAACGAACCGAACTATTTACCAAGTGTAGACATGTAACGCGATACCTAGTATCAAACTGTAAATAGAGAGTAGCTTCACCAGATCTGTCAGTTGCCTGACGATCGCTTTATAGCGTGAAACTCGGAGTAGCACAGCAGGACTGCGAAATAAATATATATATATATATATATATATATATATATATGTGTGTGTGTGTGTGTATATATATATATATATATATATATATATATATATAGACAAATATCCAGTTTTGAATCATATAAATAGAGTGCTCAATACCGTAGTAGAGCGTGTAGAAAAGAAGAAAAGACAAACTTGAATTACTTCATAAATTTTATTCACTACAATATTGTTTCGTATGGCAAGCGAGGCTTGCGACACTCGTCAGGTGGCGAGGCTAGCCACACTTGTCAGGTTTTCACGAAACAATATTGTAGTGAATAAAATTTATGAAGTAATTCAAGTTTGTTTTTTCTTTTACTTCTTCCCTCTCCCTCTCCCTCTCCCTCTCCCTCTCCCTCTCCCTCTCCCTCTCCCTCTCCCTCTCCCTCTCCCTCTCCCTCTCCCTCTCCCTCTCCCTCTCCCTCTCCCTCTCCCTCTCCCTCTCCCTCTCCCTCTCCCTCTCCCTCTCCCTCTCCCTCTCCCTCTCCCTCTCCCTCTCCCTCTCCCTCTCCCTCTCCCTCTCCCTCTCCCTTTACCTCTCCCTCTCCCTCTCCCTCTCCCTCTCCCTCTCCCTCTCCCTCTCCCTCTCCCTCTCCCTCTCCCTCTCCCTCTCCCTCTCCCTCTCCCTCTCCCTCTCCCTCTACCTCTCCCTCTCCCTCTCCCTCTCCCTCTCCCTCTCCCTCTCCCTCTCCCTCTCCCTCTCCCTCTCCCTCTCCCTCTCCCTATATATATATATATATATATATATATATATATATATATATATATATATATATATATATTTCAATAAGTTCTCCGTGTCGATCGTTTACACGAATATATACTTACATATTTAGTTATATACTTACTTGAAAAGGGTATAAGCAACACGGATTATCCCATATGTGTCATGAAAGCGGGCTTCTGATTGGTTCTCAGCAGGTAAGTTTTTTTCGAACTAACCTGCTTTTTCCGAACTTACCCGCTTTTCTCTTTTATCGATAAAACCGGCTTTCTGATTGGTTACAAAAACCCGAACTTACCTGCTTGCTGCTTACGCTGCCGTCCGCCTCAAACTGCTCAACAACAATGGCGAACAAAATTTAGCTGATGATTAAACCTACACTTTAAAGAACATTTTTGGGCTAAAGACGTCACAGAAACCAAGCAAAAAGAAACGGAAAATTGTAAACTAAAGATAATAGAGACCCTGATAAAGAAATATTAAGAGACCAATAATTTTAAGAAGAGAAAATGTTGACAAAATACATCGGCGACTCAGCGAGCCTCGGAAAACAACACAAGAAGATAAGTTTAGTATGGGATAAAAACCCAACTTACTTGAAGGTTCGGTTGGTTCGGGATTAACGCACCTCGGGGTCTGACAGCTGTCCGAACCTACCTCGCTTCGCTCGGTAGGTTCGAACAGCTGTCAGACCCCTCAGTGCGTTAATCCCGAACCAACCTCCCTGCAAGTAAGTTTGTTATAGAACTTATTGAAACATATAAATTACCTGTGTATACAAATTCCATTTATTTTCGCGAACAATTCAACACGGGCTTATTTAGATTTATAGTGCAAAAAATATTATGTCAAGTAAACTCGAGCTCAATCTTTTTTAAACTGTATCGATCCACCTTAATAGCTCAAATTACTCGCTTTCGGTTTCTATGAGGTGATTGATGATTTGGGCAACGACTACCTGACTGTTAAATACCCGTTAGCAGGGCCGTTGCTAGAGGGGGGGGTGCATATTCATGTATTCATGTTCTGCCCGACGAGTTTCATTTCAAATCAAATTCAAATTTCTCAATTTGAAAAGAAATCTGTGGGGCAAAACATGAATATATGAATAGGCACCCCCCCCCCCAATTAAAGTTCTAGCGACGGAACGGCATCAGTTTTTCGAAAATTGTAATATTAGGGTGAATATCAGTGCATGTTTTAAAACATGCCACGTTTTTTAAAATTTCTAAAAAATCACTGGAAACCCAAAGAAAGTCCCCAACCTCCAAGTTTTCTAATCATGAATCCCCAAATCTCTGAAAATTTGACAAAAATAAACCAAAATCCATGCAAGAAAAACTGCAGAAATTTTTTAGTCTCAAAAATCTTTGCATGCTGTTTTCAGAGTTATTTACCCTTTTTACCCCTTTTGTCTAATTGTTTTTTTACGTAATATTTTATTGATTTCCACTCCCGGCCATCTAGAGCACCATCAGCATTTACCTTGCACTTTTCACATTCGCTCTTACCAGGGACAACCCCTCGTCTTATATAACCCTCCAGATACTTGTGAACCGCCTGCTTCTGTTCTTTGGTCCATTCCCTTCGCGCACGTTTTCCTAAAATGAAATTAAACATCAAATAGTATTTATAGACGTTTTTCATGCACATCCCGGTTATCTACCCCAGATAGATACACACTGAGAAACCCACAAGATTAATTGATAACAGACTGTTGCCACATTCACTCATTCAGAATAAAGGTAGATGCATCAACAAGAAATTCTTTTTTAAAGAATTCAACAGGAAATTCGATTTTAAAGACGTGATACATGTATTGTTAATTTGTAACCAGATGCTATTCTATGACTTCTTATATGATTTGTCAAAATAGACTAATTCACTTGTTGTTAATTAGTTTGTAGCTGAATTTGCATAATATCTTTAAACACCCAGTTTCAGGCATTCCTGTCAAAAAATTGTATGTTTGTATTTTTCAATGATATTATCCATATAAAAACCTGTTAAAAGGACATGACAATTTATTTTAGAAAAAACAGAAAAAATTAAAAAATTGTCAATTGTATAATAACCTTAAACATAATGTACTTTCAGTTCTCTGGCATGCCTTTAATATGTGGAAGTTTTCCATAACACAATTTACCTTTTGTTTGTGTGTGCTTTGCATCGTTTATGGAAGAGATCGCTTTTTTTCGTCTATCATAGTGTTCTATTAATTTAAAATAACATATTTTAAACATTAAAACTGTAGTACGGCTTAATTTTTCAATTTCCATAGCATATGTTTGCTATTGATTGATTTAATTTTCGTTAAATTCGACAATTTACCTCATGCAGCATGCATGATTAATGAGGCGTAGTCAATGTTACATTTCTAAAACGTTATTTCATGAAATAATATACAACAAGCATGACGTAATATCGCATTTGCAGTGTTCATCATGCTTCTTGTAAAACAACTTAATCTCCTGAAAACACAGATATTAAACATCAATTAATATCTTTGGTCAATATGCCAATAGGTTTGCACCATTTGTACATGGAAATAAAGCCTATTTTCCACTTGGCGAATTGTTTCGCACGACACGACGCGAAAACAAGAGTCGAGCAACGTGATTGGTTAAAATTGGCTCGCGAAAAGATTCGTCGCGAACAAGTAGGAAGCGTTCCTACTTTTTTGTCTGTTCGCGCGAACAAATTCGCCAAGTGGAAAATAGGCTTAAAGATATACAAATGATGTCGGACTAGAGTTTTGGGAATTCTTTCATGCAGGACAATAAGCTGTTTTGTGTCATTTTAGGCACTGTATGTTACACCCTGTAACTTTTCTGGCAACTTGCAATGCAATTCTGACTTTGGCCGATGTTATATATACAGTGGTAGGAAGAAACTTTGCGAAAATTTTTTATAGCATTTCTTTTGTAATTGTAATTGAATTGTAATTTTTTTTATACCTGGTGATTCTCCAACTTCACTTTCAGGTTCACTGTCATCACTCTCACTTTCTAATTCTGGCTCTGAAATTTCTGTAGAAAATGTACAAACTTATGTAAACACATTTATATAATAATACGTGTTCATTTTGCATTTTCATTGGTCGCGAGCTGTGTGTTATTAAAGTACACACACACGGATGACGTCAACTGATGGTGTGATCTAATTTAGCTAATTTATTTTGCGGGTCTTCGCCCTATTTTTGTCAACTTTATTATGATATAAAACAAATAGATTTCATTTTTTTGTGCTTCTGTGCTGTAATAGATCACAGGTGACGCCCTAGCGTGTGAAGAACAAAAAGTCACGCACTCGACTGCGTCTTGTGCGTACTTTTTTGTTCTTCATACGCTATGACGTCATCTGTGATCTATTACAGTACAGACGCACGCAAAAATGAAATCTATTTGTTAAGTGCAATATACAGTTCAGTAGCGTAGCCATCCAGACGATTTAGTCCCGCTATCCAAATATTCACAGTTCACTGACTGTGAAAACAATCAATTTTTAAAGAAATGAAAATGGATTACTTTGAAATTTGCATAGCGGGTATGCCACTGGCAGTATACAGTATAACAAATAGTAAATGCATATGTCCGAATATGCATTTTATATCTGCAGTATGTATTTCAGTATGTATCAACTGATTTATACCAATTGCCATGCCATGTAATTATTCCTGGAGTAATCTTTTAGACAGAACATGTTGCAGTGTCTTGACTTGTTCCAATTTTGAAATTATAATTTGCATTATATATGTAATGTAATCACACTCCATCTAGGTTTGTAGATAGCTTATAGGATTACTGCTAATGTCAATCAAACGGCAAACGTCAAAATTAGCAACAGTGAAGTATTAGAGCCATATATATGATCTATTAGGTGCATGTAAAATGGTCCCTGATAGTTTAGGGGCTCAATTGCTTGATGGTTGATTTGATGTTTGACAGTTAATTTGATGTTTGACGTTTGCAATGAACCGCTTTAAACATGTATAGCTGTCTACTTTTAAACTGATTAAGAGGTAAAACATCACAAGTCAAACATCAAGATGAAAAATCACTGAACACCAACCTTCAAGTTTTTGTGGTTAAACCATGGATAGTAAAAGAAATGGATAAGAAACTCAACGTCATCTGTGATGTTTTCAGTGTGCTGACGGCGTTTAAACCTATAGTTGCAAATTATAACATCACCAAATCCCCCAAACGAGCTGCACGTTTAGCAATAATACAGCTGAAAAGTTTAGTCCAAAAACAAATAACCAGTCTAAGTATTAAAATATCTAAGTATTCCCGGTAAATTTTAGCAAATATTTCAAGAATAAAACCGTTAAAAATGCATCCCTAATTTCAGTTTAATCATCAGTTGTTCTTGGGATGCCATTTTCGCAGCTACAAAAATGAAAATTCCAAAGCAAAGACGGAAAAAACATTTACTTCAAATTCTTTGACGTGGCATAGGCATGTATGTAAAACAATAAAACCAATTTAGGCTTCAATGCTACTGTTTGAATGCCAAAAATATAGCAAATAGAGAAAACAGCGAAAACCGTAGCATATTCGCAATACTCGTAGGTTTCAACACTGACGCCAGCTAGTTTCCTATCCATTTCTTTAACTATCCATGGTTAAACAAAATGTCATGTGCAGCGTTTTTCGTCTTTCGAATAAATCGTGTAGGTAAAACATTTTAGGATCAATGAGTGTGTTTTTATTAAGAGCAAAGAACTAAAGAAGTGTTTGAGGTTTGCCGTAAACGGCAATCTTAAGCCCTTTTATAACTCCTTTTGTATTGTTTTGGGGGTGTCGAAAGTAAATTATTGCCTGTAGCACTTACCATCTACACTTATATCCGACAGACTCTTTCCAACATATTTCGTTGTGTTTCCCGAATCCACTGCGAGCAAGAGTTTGCTAACTTTTGCAATTTCTATCGTGGGCTCATGGAGCCTGTAGTATTCTCGGTGAACACGAATATCATGACCCAAATGACGTGCTAACCAGTCCACTTCTGTCTCCTTAAGAGCGAGCACTTGTGATATGGTGGCAATGTACTTTCGTAACTTTGTGCCCGTCACAAATTCGGGATTTAAAAGTGGTGGCTGGCAGTCTTTAGTGAATTGCTTCAAACTGTCGCACGCTCTGATGTGTCCCAACGACATCTTGGTTGATCTGGCGAAGACGTAAGGGTTTTCGAGTGGTATACCAACCGACGTCCTTGATTCGTTCAGTAAGTCGATGCTTTCCTTCATTTCTTTCGTCAGAATGATTGGCACCTTTCTACCCTTTTTACCTCTTACTTCAACCATGTCGAGTCTATATAAAAGGAATGAGACAAGCCATTAGAGCATGGTGTTTGACATACCAAGATATAGCTGCATCATCTTTATAATAACGACGATACAATTAAAAAAAACAAATACAGTAATAATTATTGCAGCAGTCCTTGCAGCAAAATAAGGGGGATACTATTTAATATTTTAAAGATCATGCACATGACATTTTGTCTACAGTTTTTACTTAAGACAGCTGGTGAACTAAGGCTGGACGAAAAGTGCTTACAGAACATTATAATGCCACGTTCACATAATTAAAGCATCAAAAGAAACAGTTAAAGTAAAAAGATAACTGATGAATTTGTTGATACTTTTCATCTGATACTGAATTTAAAATCCTTCCAAACTTTCTTATTTCGATAACAAACAATAAAACTCAAAGTTACAAACAATTTGAACTTTGTGGCGTTGTGAAATAAACTGATATAACAACCCTCTATGCAGTAACTATTTTGCTGTCCTTTGAAAGTGCACGTTAAAATATACATTTTCCCAACAAATGTTACTTGCTCCTCAAGTTTATTATTTACAAGCATGCAAGTTGTGAAGCTGTCACTTAATTTACGATCGCGTTCGTGAATATTTTTATGGTATGATATCAATTTTTCGATTTTTCAATAAACTGTTTAATTTTATCACTGTAGAAAAAAACGTGTACGTAACATTATACATTGTGCTTCAGCTCGGTTAGCCACGAAATTGTAGGGGAGCCTGAGCGACAAAAAGCTCGGGTCTGCTGAACAGGAGCAGATACTAAAAAAGAAGAGCCTTTCAATAATCATGTGGTTTCACGGGTCTATCATAAAGAAACATTTACATTTGCGACATACGACATCTAAAGTATGTAGCAGGTACTTGCCGTTTTGACAATTCTTGCTCGACCTTATCTAATGATTTTACGATGTCAGAGCTGTTGACCATGCTCCAGTCTGGTCGGTTTTGGTAGGCTTCGAGTGGAATCTTTGACGCTTCGCCCCCTCTACGTTTGTTGAACATCACTAATCGTGTCAACGTTGCTTTAGCCAACAAACTCCAGTCTTCCAGAGTTGGGTGGTTTTGAAGAGATTCCATGGACTCTTTAATAACTCGGTCAATGTATTTCCTCAGTTTATCTAAGTCCTCAGCTAAAGGCAATACATCGATCTTGTTGAATCTCCGTGTGCTTAGCATTGTCAAGGAGTGATGAGAGATTCGACTGGACCACTCTGATTCCAAAAGTCGTCTAAAATTATCAGCAGCTCGTTTACTCATCTCGTCTTCGTTCCGTAAAGCTCTTCCAACTACGACATTAACGCATTTTTTTCAGTCCATAGCCAATTTTCAACGCAAGCGATGGTGTGCCAACATTTTGCTTGCCGTCTCTTACTGCAAAGTCACAAAGTGCCTTTACAGCAATCACGACCTTATCAAACATGTTGGGAACGATGAAGTTGGAAAGTTGCGCGCGAGGATTTTTCTCCATTCTTCTCAGTTGGATTAGAAGACGAGCCAATTCCCTCATGGTCTGTGTGGTGTCCTGCGCATTGGTAACACCATGTTTCTCAACGAGCAGCTTTCCAACACCAAGGATGACCTCGTCGCTCTTCACTACCGCCGTCGTTTCGTCGTCTCTCATGGTGGCCAAAACGTTATTGAGCATAGTGTTACTTCCTTTTAATCCCCCCAGGAGGATTAATTTAGAATTAACTTGTATGTGTTTTTGCATCGTCGACGAGTGGCCTTCAACAGACGATTTGATCTTGCAGGAAGCCGTGTGTTTCCACAATTCTTGCCTTCGATAAAAACCGCGGCAGAATGGGCAAGGTAGGAACTCGTTCACGCCAACATCACGATCGGAACGTTGGTTGGGCTTCCTTGCCACGATGAATTTGCCCTCCCCAATGTCCATCACGTTCATATTGTGGTGATAATTGCCGCGCGATCGTAGTTTGTGCCACGCCGCTTTCCTTTCGGCAGATCCACTCGCAAATGTTAACGCCGCAGCGACTTCTTCTTCTTTGGGATGTTTTCTCGTCAAGTGGCGCGGCAACTTTGCGGTTAATTCACCACAATAACAACATGCTTGCTTCTTTCTTCCACCATCCTGGTCAACTACGACTGTTAGATGAAGAGAAACACAGTTTAAGAAAATATCTTTTAGAATTTATGAGACTTGGAATTACTATTGATTCCTGGACGATGACCATGGCAATCGGCAATGAACGTGAGTTCATTATTCTATAGTCAGGAAGTTAGCAGGAAAAAGCCCACCCCAACAGGAAACAATAATCCATTTTGGCTTTATATTGTCCTACATTCTTAGTAAGAGTATTTCTGTTATTTTTTCAAATCAATGGCGAAGCAAGCCCGACATTTGATCATGCAAATGCAAATTCTTGTGTGTTTACAGACGGTATAAGGAATCAATTTCTAAAGAAATGAATAGCGATAATGATTTAAATTTGCATTTTCATGACCAGATGTCGGACTGGCTTCGCTACTGCTTCAAATTACTTATGGAAACATGCCAACACGTTTTTCTTCATTTTTTATGAAACTCTTATATTGTTGAAATTAGTAAATCTGAAAGATCATAAAAAATATCTTACAGCGAAGCGTTCCTGTTTCAAACTGCTTTTGCAATTTTGAAAAACCCCTTTGCAAATCCCCTAAAAAAGTTGCAAATATCCTTATGGAATTTGCAATGTTCCTAAGCTAATTAAATGTTTCTAACTTCCTGTTCAAAGTTCCTAACTTCCTGTTTTAGAATTCAATTTCAACCAAATTTTTGTTTGTAATATATAGTCGATGACATAAAAGTTTTAGTTTGCGAATGGCTAGCGAAAATGAAAATTATAACATGTTTTACGGGCAGAACAAAATCAATCAATGCATATGCAAGGTAAAGCATTCTACATTCAACGCGATAAATTTGAAATCATAACATGAATCGACGCAAGTGAGTTTGATATTCACTAAATTGTTATTTTTCAAGTTTAAAAGTGATTCATGTCATAGATTTCTTTGGTGATGGTTTAGTGTCTATTTTCATTTGTATATCTACATCGTTTTTTGTTCAATATTCATCTTTATATGTGAAGTAGGGCTTAAACTCTCTTGTTTACGTTGTACTCCTGACGTTTTATTTGTCACATTCCTGTCACAATCATGTCATTGCTTCAACATTTTACAAAGCATAATTTTCGGCTTGACATTTTATTGTAATAATGCATTATTAATGTCATCAATGTTAAATATGTTTCCATTTGGTAAAATCTAATATTTGTGTTAAAATAATATAGGTTGAAACCAGTTTTTCTTTCAAGTTGCGGGATTTTTTTCTCATTGTTTATAATGTTCACACATTTAACACAATTTATTCGCGCGTTAAAGATAAACAGACATCGAAATGGATATAAAATTTTGAAACAACACTGATTCAATAATCCTTGGGTCATGAAATTTAGAGATGTGAAGTTAATTGAAACAAAAGTCACATATTGCCTAAAAATAACTATTACATACATATTTCACACGATTCAATTTCATTGGCTAAAGGAACTTTAAACAGGAAGTTAGGGACTTTGAACAGGAAGTTAGGAACTTTGAACAGGAAGTTAGAAACATTTAATTAGCTTAGGAACATTGCAAATTCCATAAGGAGATTTGCAACCTTATTCAGGGGATTTGCAAAGGGGTTTTTCAAAATTGCAAAAGTAATCAGGAAAATTCCAAATGAGTTAGGAGCTTCGCGTATTTGGGCTGTAACCTAGAAACTCCTTTTAAAGAACACTTAGCATATAGCGTAAACTTTTACGCACATGGAATTTCTTAAATACACCGTCTCTGTAATTTCAATATTTCCGTGTCGTGTCAAAATCATATGTCATTGCGTAGCAATGGACAATTTGCATGTTAGACTAACTTTCAGTCTAGCAAAGACGAACAAAATCTTTTACAACAGTTAAAAAGAGCATCCTAAAATTAGTAGAATTGCCAAGTTTGGTGGCGAAATGTTGTAAAGCATGGAAAATATGGCGTCGCAAAGTTTGCAAATTTGTATACATTTGTATTACGCGAGGAAAAAGTTACCACTTTTCAGTTAAAATTGTATCAAAAGTGGTAACTTTTTCCTCGCGTAATACAAATGTATACAAATTTGCAAACTTTGCGACGCCATATTTTCCATGTTTTACAGCATTTTGCCACCAAACTTGGCAATTCTACTAATTTTAGGATGCTCTTTTTAACTATAGTAAAAGATTTTGTTCGTCTTGCCTAGATTGAAAGTTAGTCTAACATGCAAATCGTCTATTGTCTTGCGCGGGATGTAAATTTCATCTATCGTTTAAACTTTTGTATATAATGTAAACCATTGGGCAATCTTATCTATAACTAAAAAAAACTAAATAGTAATAAAATGGCAAGTCAAATTGTTTAGTTCTGCACATATGATATATGTCTGAAAAACTCTGTCTCTGTCTATATATATATATATATATATATATATATATATATATATATATATATATATATATATATATATATATATATATATATATAGACAAGTAATATGTTTAAAATCATATGAACAGAGTGCTCAATACCGAAGTAGAGCAAGATAACTAGATGAAACAAGATTGGTTACTTCATAGATTTATTCGCTACAAATTTGTTTCGTATGGCAAGCAACGCTTGCCACACTCTTCAGGCGATAATCGCGTTTGATGGTAACCCCTAGGAAACTTGATACTATATACAATACAAGAGGGTAATGTGATACTAGAAATTACAAAGGTCAATGCGTGCTAAGTAAGTGTTTCTTTCGGTGCCTACACGATGAAATAAGTTCGTTCCTAGAGTTCAATGTAGCCATTTCGGGATGGTGGATAATAAAAAGCTTCTCATGTAAACATAGACTACATCTTTTCGTTCTGCCAGAGTATGCCTTGCAGCGTTTCATGATTTTCCACTTCAGTGAAAAGTTCGCGTTTGTATCTTTTAAGTTCCAAATATATCTGCTCAGTGCGGTGCTGTGCTTACGTTTGGGGTTTCTAAAGGTGCTCGTATGATTGTTATAGCGCGACTTGAAGCTACCCTCGGTAATGCCAACGTACGTTTGGACATCGCCAGTGTCCTCTCTTTTAACTGTCGCTTGGTATACGACTCCCTCTGTTAGGCACTTCCCATCCAATGGGCAGGACATTTTTCGACGGCAGTTGCAGGTATCACAAACAGTTGGTTTCGTGTTGGTATGTTTCGTGAGTATGGCTTTGTTGTGGGACGAAATGATACTTGCTATGTTCGGCATGCAGCTGTAGCTCAATTTTAATGTGTTGCGGTTGCAAATTTTCCGAAGGGGGTGATTCTGTGGGAAACACTCGTCAATGATGGCTAGGAATCTGCGTCCTATGTTGGTGGAAACATTTGCGTTGAAAGGTGGGTTAAACCATATAACATTTCTACTCCTCTGTCAGTTAGACTTTCGTGGCTGGGGGTTGTAAGCGAGTTCGTGGTCATAGCCAGTCTTTCAAGGCTTTCTGATATGGTGGAACTGCTGAATGAAATGCTTGTTTATTGGAGGAGATGTTGGAAAGGCGTTTATTGATAGCATCAGGTATGGTTCGGAGTACTACCGGAGGGTGGTTGCTGTGGCGATTGACATATTGTATCTCATTCCCTGGCTTGTTAAATGGCTTGTAGCTGCCGGTTGTTAGGTCTAGCGTGACGTCCAGATAGTCCACGCATTTCTTGTTCGCTTCGATTGTAAGTCTCAGATTGTGGTCGTTAAAGGTGGTGCAAATCTGCTTCTTGATGTTCTCTATTTCTCTTGGCGTTTTATTTAGTGCTGCTAAACCATCATCTCTGTATAATCCGACTGTGTTTCCTAATAGTGGTGTTAATTTCGATAAGAGATAGGAGCCTACGAGTTCGCAAGTTTCGGCGCCGTCAAAACTGCCCATTGTCACATCAAATAGCGAGTTTGATTCTTTCTTACACCACGCTACGTTCTCGTCGAAGAGTAAGGAATTCTTTGCTTGAATGATGATAGCTTTTTCTTCGTCTGTTATTTCGTCGAATTTTGTAGCGAACGTTAGCGCTTCAACGAGGAGATCTTCAGAAATTGATGGGTAGAAATCAATAATGTCGAATGTTATGAATGAATATGATGGCTTGTTTGGTATTTTGTTAAACCACGTGAGGACCGAATCAGTGTTTTTCCACAGGTTTAAACGATTTGCTGACACGATTTTGGCGTTGACCCTCTGAAGTATTTTCTTACTGACAATGCCGATCTCTGATTTCGACGGGTTAATTAATCTGCATGTTGGGTTATTGGCAAAGTTCGGCTTATGATCTTTTAAGGTTATGAAAGCGCTTTTCGCTGTTAGGGCGTCAATTCTGTTGTCTAAGTTGAGGTTCTTTGCGATCTGTTTTTCTGCGGAAACTATTTTGCCTGCGGCATCAGTAGGGGCAATAACCCAACATGCAGATTAATTAACCCGTCGAAATCAGAGATCGGCATTGTCAGTAAGAAAATACTTCAGAGGGTCAACGCCAAAATCGTGTCAGCAAATCGTTTAAACCTGTGGAAAAACACTGATTCGGTCCTCACGTGGTTTAACAAAATACCAAACAAGCCATCATATTCATTCATAACATTCGACATTATTGATTTCTACCCATCAATTTCTGAAGATCTCCTCGTTGAAGCGCTAACGTTATATACCAGACATAACAAAATAACAGACGAAGAAAAAGCTATCATCATTCAAGCAAAGAATTCCTTACTCTTCGACGAGAATGTAGCGTGGTGTAAGAAAGAATCAAACTCGCTATTTGACGTGACAATGGGCAGTTTTGACGGCGCCGAAACTTGCGAACTCGTAGGCTCCTATCTCTTATCGAAATTAACACCACTATTAGGAAACACAGTCGGATTATACAGAGATGATGGTTTAGCAGCACTAAATAAAACGCCAAGAGAAATAGAGAACATCAAGAAGCAGATTTGCACCACCTTTAACGACCACAATCTGAGACTTACAATCGAAGCGAACAAGAAATGCGTGGACTATCTGGACGTCACGCTAGACCTAACAACCGGCAGCTACAAGCCATTTAACAAGCCAGGGAATGAGATACAATATGTCAATCGCCACAGCAACCACCCTCCGGTAGTACTCTGAACCATACCTGATGCTATCAATAAACGCCTTTCCAACATCTCCTCCAATAAACAAGCATTTCATTCAGCAGTTCCACCATATCAGAAAGCCTTGAAAGACAGTGGCTACGACCACGAACTCGCTTACAACCCCCAGCCACGAAAGTCTAACCGACAGAGGAGTAGAAATGTTATATGGTTTAACCCACCTTTCAACGCAAATGTTTCCACCAACATAGGACGCAGATTCCTAGCCATCATTGACGAGTGTTTCCCACAGAATCACCCCCTCCGGAAAATTTGCAATCGCAACACATTAAAATTGAGCTACAGCTGCAACATACCAACACGAAACCAACTGTTTGTGATACCTGCAACTGCCGTCGAAAAATGTCCTGCCCATTGGATGGGAAGTGCCTAACAGAGGGAGTCGTATACCAAGCGACAGTTAAAAGAGAGGACACTGGCGATGTCCAAACGTACGTTGGCATTACCGAGGGTAGCTTCAAGTCGCGCTATAACAATCATACGAGCACCTTTAGAAACCCAAAACGTAAGCACAGCACCGCACTGAGCAGATATATTTGGAACTTAAAAGATACAAACGCAAACTTTTCACTGAAGTGGAAAATCATGAAATGCTGCAAGGCATACTCTGGCAGAACAAAAAGATGTAGTCTATGTTTACATGAGAAGCTTTTTATTATCCGCCATCCCGAAATGGCTACATTGAACTCTAGGAACGAACTTATTTCATCGTGTAGGCACCGAAAGAAACACTTACTTAGCACGCATTGACCTTTGTAATTTCTAGTATCACATTACCCTCTTGTATTGTATATAGTATCAAGTTTCCTAAGAATTACCATCAAACGCGATTATCGCCTGAAGAGTGTGGCAAGCATTGCTTGCCATACGAAACAAATTTGTAGCGAATAAATCTATGAAGTAACCAATCTTGTTTCATCTAGTTCATATGTAATATATATGTAATATATATGTAATATATATGTAATATATATGTAATATATATGTAATATATATGTAATATATATGTAATATATATGTAATATATATGTAATATATATGTAATATATATGTAATATATATGTAATATATATGTAATATATATGTAATATATATGTAATATATATGTAATATATATGTAATATATACAAACCGGGGAAAAGGTTTATATCAGATCTATAATATAAACCTGAGGCGAGGCCGAGTGTTTATACATCTGATATAAACTGAACTCCGCGGTTTGTATATTGCTTCTAAAGTGAATCATTCCATGCACTCACTATCATCGAAATTTTGGACATTGGTGTTGTTTAAACCATAGGTCGCCCAACTAAGCTCGCACGCAGTGGCACGCCACGCGACTGCCTATCTATTATATAATTATATAATGCTGGGCGACCTATGTTTAAACTGCAAAAATAAAAAAAAAAAATTTAATGCAAGTCTATATCAAATATATAGAATCGATACGGGTCATAATTTCTCTTTGTATTTTGCTTATGAATTATTAATAGTTTTAGAAATATATTTATATATTTATATATATGAATATACATAAATATATATATAAACAAGTTAGTGTATTTATTATAGGATGGTAGGTAGTTTTTACATTTACCATTTGCTTTAGTCTTGTCGACTATTTTCTTTCTTTTGGGGTCATAGTTTTCATCCTTAATTGAAATGAATGTGAATATCAGTAAAATAGATTATTTGTAAAAAGAATCGTTTAAGATACTATCCGTTGTAGCTGTGAGATACAATGAGGTCTGGATACGTTTTGATCATGTAACTGCGTCATTCATTTATTATGTATTGCATGCATATAGCTGAGCTATGCAAGTTACCTAGTAAAATATAGAAGAGAAGACTCGATGTGTCGAGCGACGGCCATTGTTAGACAGTATTTCGCTATAACCTTTGGACGAAAGGCCTTCTATCGAAATTTTCGTCTGCGTTCTCTTTGAATATTTTCAGTTGGTGTAAACATTCAGTGACACAATATCATTCATTGTCTATATCCACACTAACACCGATGGTTTGAGATTCATTTTGTAGGCTCACCTCACTTTTGGAAGAACCAATCTCGTCTTCGCTGTCTGTGTAGACGTCTTCTACTCTCAACTTCTTTTCCTACCACGATGGGAGCAAAGAATTTCAGATTTAAATGGCTATTATTTTTAAAAGATTAACTATACTTAAATGTATAGCCACGTTTGTCTAGAAAAATAGAGAGCTTCTATGCAGGGAAGATCCCAATGAAAAGGCAATGAATTTGTCATACAGTACAAATATCAGTATTCCACAGCATATTTGAGATTATGTATACTTACATGTTGGAATAACTGCATTTTCTTCTGTCGTCGTTTGGGTCTCGATAAATATTCTTTATCTATACATGTAGAAGGTGAGTTATCGCTATTGAGATTATTTCGGGTTTTTTATGTTAAGGAATTAACAAGTTTAACGGGGAGGGGGGGGCATTCGTATGGTTTTTCCCCTTAAAGGCCTAATCCAAGTTTTCTAGTATTTTTTATATTTTTAGATCTATCCATTGTGTATATTTGTAAATTTTACATATTTATCTCCAAAATGTTGTACGGCTCATAGCCTGACAAACCCTAGATATTAGAAAGGGGAATGGATTGGAAACGCTATTCAATACTATACACGATCTTCGGTTCAGTTATTTTGAATAAACCGGAAACAAACATTGCACAACTCGCTATGGTAATTAAGCGCGTGAACGAAATTGAGTTCATGAGCATAATTACCATACAAGTTGCGCAATGTTTGCTTCCGGTGTGCTCAACTGAGGATAAAATATAGGTAACAAAACGGTTGCCAATCCATCCCTTTTTCTAACATCTATGGAAAAACTGTGTTCTTTTTGCTGCCAGATAATAATGTAGCGGATGACAAGTTTCACAAAACCTCTAGCGTAGCGAGCAAATACATGAATATTTTTCCCCCTATTGACAAGCTGGCTACGCCACTGCGCAAAATATTGCAAAAGACATCATTTTTGATGTGTAAGTCGTGTAACTGGCTTCAACTAAAACTTAAATCCAATGTAATGTCCCACTACAAGACGATACACTGATTATCTGGATTCAAAATAACTTTAATAAACAAATAAAAGATGTTGCAGAAGGAAATCACCTTATTTTATGTAATGTCAGCTATAGTATACAATTCGAATTATACCAGTGCCGTTTGCAGCTTGCCCATATAATTACGATTATACGAGCACCCAAAGGGAGGATTACCTTTGTCTTCAAATACAACTAGCTGATCACAGGGCAAGGCGCTGAAACTTCCCACTTCAATTTCCCCTGAAAAAGTTGGGAAATCGTCCCAGCATGGGACCGTTGGTTGAAATAGTTCTCTAATTTCCACGCAGGCCCATCCAGGTATAAGGTTGTATCCATGAACAGTTTCCCGGGTTTGACAGATTGTTCCTGTGCCAATAATCTTGTCAGCTTTCAACAGTTGAACTAACATAATAAAGAAAATAAGCGACAAAAAATGGAAGGTAGATATAAATCCACCAAATCCACTTAGAGCTTGGTGACCTGTTCGAAATGGGCGTTGGCATTTCTCTCGTAATTATTCTATTTTTTGTTCTTTTGCCCTTAACAATAAAGGATGCATCGTGCTACATCGGCTGTTATGAAACAGAAACGAGTTTATAAAATTATTCAGGATATAACTATCATGCACGTTATGTTGTTACAGTAAGATCCTAAAAGTAACTTAGAATTCTATGTATTATTTGAATATAATATTATTTGAATTATATTCTATGAATATGATAATTAATGAGATAATGAATTTATTCCAACTCCTATGATTCCTAACGGTTTATGTTCTGGTAGATGGCAATGAAAAGGCGCCGTTGCAATTATTATTTTGAACGAGGTTGGCGCAAATGTTTTCGGTTTTCTAAGGGAAGGCAAGGAATTAGTTACAGTTCGATTTTGGAAATTGGCAATTTTTTTCGCACTCGACTCTTCACTTGACTTTACTGTTAGCTTTAACCCGTACTGGTTATAGTTATCAAGTAATGCTACACTTGAATTTCTTGGGGTCGACATTCGAGCAAGATTTGATTTCCTATCCAGTTGTCTTCGCCAACTTTAAGCTCGCTCGAACTTAGTTCGCCAAAATAGTGAAATTTCATTAGGACTTTCTCTAAATATCTGTTAATGCTATGGAGTTTGAGCTTATACAACAATCTTTATGTGATATTTCAAATACAGTACGACTGTGAAGACTTGAGTAGATTTGAAGTCTGTGCTGTATATATGCAGGGCAAAGGACTTGAAATGTAGTTGAGGCAGCATTCGTAGATTTGGCATGACAGCTTACAAAAATATAATGTGAATTATATCCTGTTCTTAGCTTGAATAATTTTGATCCAGTGTTGGGATTAGATCAACTTTGTCAAATCTCCTGAATCATAATGCAATCAAAATTAACTAAAAATATTCGCTAATTACCTGATGAATTGCTAGAGAGTTTGAGATAATAATTATAACAATTAGTAGAAACTTACTGTCTGGTGAGCTTCTTTGTGGAATGTCCTCATCTTGCAGATTGTGTTGTTCTTTATCTGTTCGAATTATTTCTGTAGATTGTAAAAATACAAGACAAGCAGTTGTTGTGGCGAAAATGTCAAAAGAGATTAATCACACCGCATTCAAATACATGCAGATGGAAGGAGAAAAGATCATTAATGGCTAAAGTACACACAGGTTTATTGGTTATAGTTATCACATCAATTGACTTTTTTATATTTGTTGTTTACGAAATTGAAAGTTTTCATCTTACTGAACATTAATACGATTTATATATTGTGAGGTTTTGTGATCATCCATTATAAAGAAACTAAGCTTTTATACTGTATACATATGGAAAATGTCTTTTTGGCAACGTTATAACTTACGATTCGGAATAAATCGTCATTTCACATCGACGTCTATACAGATTATCTACGTCTGCATGATTTGTATGTACGAAAGGTGTCTTTGACAAATTAGCTTCTTAGATATTTAGTTCATTTTATAATTTGATGAAAGCAAATTTGAATGCTCTGCCTTCCATATTAGAAATATGGGAAATATGTGTAAACATTTTTCAATTGATAGTTTACATCAGTGGGAAATATTGGTACAATCTGTCTATCCACTGATCGGTTTATCAGTAGTAAAAAATATCACCATGCACACAATATAAATATTACAGGAGTTTATTGGCTCGTGATTTTTACTCGATATTGTATTTCATATATATATATATATATATATATATATATATATATATATATATATATATATATATATATATATATATATATATATATATATATATATAATATATATAGTATTTTCAGCAGGCGTCAATGCCCGTGTGTAATTGGTGACGGGCGGTTTAGTATACTATAATGGATTTGAAGACGCGGAACGAGGTTCATTTACGTCATGGATGTCAGGTTTAAAACGCCTGCGAATTTCTACATTTGCGGGCAGACGCAATGTGGGAAATTCTATTTCACCCGCCACATGTTACGTTATTTGGAAGAGCTGTTTTATCCCTTTCCTACGAAAATCATCTACTGTTATGGAAAGTATCAGAAATAATTTGACGGACTGCCACCCAGCGTGGAATTGACGGAAGGATTTCCTGATCATTTGAACGATATGATTCGTGGGTACGATCACTTGCTCGTTGTCCTGGACGATTTAATGTCGCAATGTTCCAACGATCAGCGCGTTGCTGATGTATTTACACGCGGTTCGCATCATCGCGGAATATCCGTCGTGTACCTGACGCAAAATCTGTTTCCGCCCGGTAAATTATCGCGCACAATCAGTTTGAATTCTCACTACTTTGTGATTTTTCGAAACCCGCGCGATTCGTTGGGTATTTCAACCCTGGCGAAACAAATGTTTCCGGGACGTACGGACTACCTTATGGAATCGTTTTGCGACACCACAAACAGGCCTTATGGGTATTTGCTGATCGATTGCCACCAACTCACGCCCGAAAATATGCGGTTGAGAACGAACATATTGCCCGGGGAGAGACAGATCGCGTATGTGAAACGTATTTAAATCGTGTGCGCAAAAGGAAACGCTCATTTTCAATATGTCGAAGCGCATGAAAAGAAGTCTGCCGTATCTGCAGGTTTTGGCAGGAGCTAAACCGAAACTACGAAAGATATTGATCAAAAATCTTCCAAAAAGCGTTATTACCGCTATTTGCGAGTGTTGTTTGAATACGCTTAAAGGGGTTATTCCCTTAACGCCGCGTCAGAAACGTCGTTTGGCGCCGTACAAGACACAACTCCGTGCGTTGGAAACAGGAAAGTTTCACGAAAACGTAAAAAGACCTATTTGACGCAGAGGCGGAGCCTTTCTACCATCTATTTTACCGGCCGCTTTGGGCGGCCTCAATTAACGGCTCTACGGAGAAAACAATGAAAGCAAAGTCCTAGAATCACGGCAGATAACAGCAAAGTTAAAGATTTTGGTTATATCGTGACATTGGGAAATTGGGCAAATGGTTATCCTCTAGCGCATGTGGTTATGCTCTCGCGCATGCCCGAGATTGCTGGCCATAGTTTAATCATAGAAACTTACTGTCTGGTGACGTTATTTGTGTAATGTCCTCATCTTGCAGATTGTGGTCTTTATCTGTTCGAATTATTTCTGTTGATTGTAAAAATACAAGACAAGCAGTTGTAATTGTGGTGAAATTGTCAAAGGAGATTAGTCAAACAGCATTCAAATACATGAAGTGGAAGATGAAAAGTTTAATGGGTAAAGTACACACAGATTTATTGGTTATAATTATCACATCAATCGACTTTTATATTTTCGTCGTTTACGAACTTGAAAGTTCCTCTTACTAAACATGAATACGATTTGTATAATGTGAGCTTTTGGGATCATCCATTATAAGGAAACTAAGTTTTTATACCTACTGAAAATGTCTCTTTGGCAACGCTATAACTTACAATTCAGAATTAATCGTCATTTTACATCGAAGTCTATGGAGATTATCTACTGTACATCTGCATGATTTGTATGTACGAAAGGTGTCTTTGACGTATTAGCTTGTTAGATATTTAGTTCAGTTTATAATTTCATGAAAGCAAATTTGAATGTTCTGCCTTTTATATTAGAAATATGGGAAATATTGGTAAACATTTTGAAATTGATAGTTTACAGTCTGTCTATCCACTGATCGGTTATGACTTTCAATTCGCTAATTACCTGATGAATTATTAATGAGATAATATAGCAATTAATAGAAACTTACTGTCTGGTGAGCTTCTTTGTGGAATGTCCTCATCTTGCAGATTGTGTTCTTTATCTGTTCGAATTATTTCTGTAGATTGTAAAAATACGAGACAAGCAGTTGTTGTGGTGAAATTAATTGTCAAGGAGATTAGTCAAAAAGTATTCAAATACATGCAGGTGGAAGGGGAGAAGGTCAATGGGTAAAGTACACACAGATTTATTGGTTATAATTATCACATCAATCAACTTTTATATTTTCGTCGTTTACGAACTTGAAAGTTCCTCTTACTAAACATGAATACGATTTGTATAATGTGAGCTTTTGGGATCATCCATTATAAGGAAACTAAGTTTTTATACCTACTGAAAATGTCTCTTTGGCAACGCTATAACTTACGATTCAGAATTAATCGTCATTTTACATCGAAGTCTATGGAGATTATCTACTGTACATCTGGATGATTTGTATGTACGAAAGGTGTCTTTGACGTATTAGCTTGTTAGATATTTAGTTCAGTTTATAATTTGATGCAAGCAAATTTGAATGTTCTGCCTTTTATATTAGAAATATGGGAAATATTGGTAAACATTTTGAAATTGATAGTTTACAGTCTGTCTATCCACTGATCGGTTATGACTTTCAATTCGCTAATTACCTGATGAATTATTAATGAGATAATATAGCAATTAATAGAAACTTACTGTCTGGTGAGCTTCTTTGTGGAATGTCCTCATCTTGCAGATTGTGTTCTTTATCTGTTCGAATTATTTCTGTAGATTGTAAAAATACGAGACAAGCAGTTGTGGTGAAATTGATTGTCAAGGAGATTAGTCAAAAAGTATTCAAATACATGCAGGTGGAAGGGGGAAAGGTCAATGGGTAAAGTACACACAGATTTATTGGTTATAATTATCACATCAATTGACTTTTATATTTTCGTCGTTTACGAACTTGAAAGTTCCTCTTACTGAGCATGAATACGATTTGTATAATGTGAGCTTTTGGGATCATCCATTATAAGGAAACTAAGTTTTTATACCTACTGAAAATGTCTCTTTGGCAACGCTATAACTTACAATTCAGAATTAATCGTCATTTTACATCGAAGTCTATAGATTATCTACGTCTGCATGATTTGTATATACGAGAGGTGTTCTTGACGTGTTAGCTTCTGGAAATATTGGTACAATCTGTCTATCCACTGATCGGTTTTCACTTTCAAAAAATATCACCATGCACACAATATAAAATATTACAGGAGTTTATTGGCTCGTGATTTTTACTCGATATTGTATTTCTAGGGAAATCAAATATCTATGGGAACAAGAGCGCCTGATTTTTTTCAGTATTTAAACTACAGTGATTTTTATTGCAGAACCCCCATTCAATCACCTAATTAATATAATAATCTGCTGGCATATTTGAGTTATTGGTACAGTTTATTGTTAGCTTTAACCTGTACTGGTTATATTTAACAAGTATTGTTACACTTGAAAAATTTCTTGGGTTCCGAGATTCGTGCAAGGTTTGATTTGCTATCGAGTTCTCTTTAGACTTGCTCGAACTTAGTTCGCCAAAATAGTAAAATTTCATTAGGACTTTCTCTAAATATCTGTTAATGCTATGGAGTTTGAGCTTATACAACAATCTTTATGTAATATTTCAAATACAGTACGACTGTGAAGACTTGAATAGATTTGAAGTCTGTGCTGTATGCGTGCACGACAAAGGACTCCAAATCTAGGCGAGGCCGGATTCGTAGATTTGGCATGACAGCTTACAAAAATATAATGTGAATTATATCCTGTTCTTAGCTTGAATAATTTTGATCCAGTGTTAGGACTAGATCAACAAACTTTGTCAAGTCTCCTGAATCATAATGCAATCAAAATTAATTAAAAATATTCTCTAATTACCTGATGAATTACTAGAGAGTTTGAGATAATAATTATAACAATTAGTAGAAACTTACTGTCTGGTGAGCTTCTTTGTGGAATGTCCTCATCTTTCAGATTGTGTTCTTTATCTGTTCAAATTATTTCTGTAGATTGTAAAAATACAAGACAAACAGTTGTTGTGGTGAAAATGTCAAAGGAGATTAATTACACCGCATTCAAATACATGCAGATGGAAGGGGAAAAGGTCATTAATGGCTAAAGTACACACAGGCTTACTGGTTATAGTTATCACATCAATCGACTTTTTTACATTTGTTGCTTACGAAATTGAAAGTTTTCATCTTACTGAACATGAATACGATTTATATATTGTGAGGTTTTGTGATCATCCATTATAAGGAAACTAAGCTTTTATACATACGGAAAATGTCTTTTTGGCAACGCTATAACTTACGATTCGGAATTAATCGTCATTTTACATCGAAGTCTATACAGATTATCTGCGTCTGCATGATTTGTATATACGAAAGGTGTCTTTGACGAATTAGCTTCTTAGATATTTAGTTCAGTTTATAATTTGATGAAAGCAAATTTGAATGCTCTGCCTTTTATATTAGA
This sequence comes from Muricea muricata, assembly GCA_963855995.1. Taxonomy (NCBI): domain Eukaryota; kingdom Metazoa; phylum Cnidaria; class Anthozoa; order Malacalcyonacea; family Plexauridae; genus Muricea; species Muricea muricata. Next base: position 51,326,117 of record OY979716.1, on the reverse strand, counting down.
AATATGGGAGATATGTGTAAACATTTTTCAATTGATAGTTTACATCAGGTGGAAATATTGGTACAGTCTGTCTATCCACTGATCGGTTTTCACTTTCAAAAAATATCACCATGCGCACAATATAAAAAATTACAGGAGTTTATTGACTCGTGATTTTTACTCGATATTGTATTTCTAGGCAAATCAAATATCTATGGGAACAACAGCGCCTAATTTTTTTGAGTATTTAAACTACAGTGATTTTTATGGCAGAATTCTCATTCAATCACCTAATGAATATAATAATCTGCTGGCATATTTCAGTTATTGGTACAGTTTATTGTTAGGTTTAACCAGTACTGGTTATAGTTATGAAGTATTGCTACACTTGAAAAATTTCTTGGGATCCAGATTCGTGCAAGGTTTGATTTGCTATCGAGTTCTCTTTAGACTTGCTCGAACTTAGTTTGCCAAAATAGTAAAATTTCATTAGGACTTTCTCTAAATATCTCTTAATGCTATGGAGCGTGAGTTTGTAAAACAATCGTTATGTAATATTTCAAATGCAGTACGACTGTGACGACTTGAGTAGATTTAAAATCTGTGCTGTATGCACGCAGGGGCAATGGACTAGAAATTTAGGCGAGCCCGGATTCGGAGATTTGCCGTGACAGCTTACAAAAATATAATGTCCATTATATCCTGTTCTTAGCTGGAATAATTCTGACTCAGTCCTAGGACTAGATCAACGTACTTTGTCAGGTCTCCAGGATCATGATGCAAACAAAATTAAGTAAAATCATTCGCTAATTACCTCATGAATTATAAGTGAGTTCGAGATAATATGGCACACATGGCCAGAAATTTCAAACATGCGCTAGATCATAACCACATACGCTCGATCATAACCAATTTGCGCAATGTCAAAATCTTCAACTTTACTGTGATATATTGCTGTGATTCTGGGACTTTGTTTTCATTGTTTTCTGTTTACATGGAGCCGTTAGTTGAGGGAGTACTAGCAGAAATTTAACGAGAATTGTTACCATCCACATCGATGAAAATGATAGAACCATGCCTTTCCCTTTGACATATTGCAGGTAGCAATGTCTCAGTGTGTCGATCCATAATTAGGGGCAAATTTGTTAAAGATCTATTGTTTCAAGTGAAGTATCCAACTAGTTATTCACGCAATAGAATTTGCCAAAATCGTTTGCCAAAATGTGACCAACGTTCAACTCATGTTCAAAGATGTAACCGATTTCGAGTAAATCTAGCCTTTCCTTTTTGCATTTAAATCTTGCTCATATTTACGCAGTTCCTCGATGCGGATGGTAACAATTCCCGTTAAATTTCAGCGAAACGAGACTACATTTTAGGGAAGTGTCACATATTGATTTTGTCAACGAGAAACGTCATATGGACGTTGAGGGGAGGGGGAGGGGGTTGGCGCCCGAGACATTTCTCGGTGAAAAATCGTGGAAAATTTCGATAGTTTGATAAAAAATTTTAATATTTTAAAATTATCTATACAAGGTATAAAAAAACCAGCATTTTCATAAGTGTATTTACATTTTAAGTAATATGTATGTATGCTCGTTATCAGCTGTTGGCTTTGCCCCAAGTGTACCTTTATACTCTTATACACTAACCCTCAATCTTAAAGTCTGCAAGATAAATAACGAAAAAAGTGCCTGACGTTTCTAGGGGGGGGGGGTCGGGTCTCCAGAAGGATATGTACTTGAAGTAGCCAACCTATAATGTATCTAGCTTAAATTTAAGAAATATAAAACATTTTCCGTGTTGATATACAGTTATATCAACACGAGTGGAAATTAGAAAAACGAGAAATTGTGTGGAAACACGACACCCGCAGGCAGAGTGTCTTCACATAATTTCGAGTTTTTTGGATTCTCACGAGTGTTGATATAACTGTATATCAATACGGAAAAAATGTTTTATATTTCTTTTATAATATAGCAAAAAGAAATTTAAAAGAAGTGTGGTGGGAAAGTTTCCGTGTTGACATAGAGTTATATCATTACGGCTCTTAGCCAATCAGCGTTCAGAATTTACAAATGCTATAATATATCATTAGAACGAGATATATTATAGGTTGATACATCATAAATTGGCTAATTCAAGTACCGACGTCGCTCCAGAAGAACGTCCATAAGACGTTTCTCGTGGACAATGTAGATATGTGACGCTTCCCTTACTTTAAAACGTTCGTGTTTTATCCCTTGATCCGCTCGTCGAGCCTAATTCCCTCAATTAACGGCTCTACGGAGAAAACAATGAAAGCAAAGTCCTAGAATCACGGCAGATAACAGCAAAGTTAAAGATTTTGGTTATATCGTGACATTGGGAAATTGGGCAAATGGTTATCCTCTAGCGCATGTGGTTATGCTCTCGCGCATGCCCGAGATTGCTGGCCATAGTTTAATCATAGAAACTTACTGTCTGGTGACGTTATTTGTGGAATGTCCTCATCTTGCAGATTGTGGTCTTTATCTGTTCGAATTATTTCTGTTGATTGTAAAAATACAAGACAAGCAGTTGTAATTGTGGTAAAATTGTCAAAGGAGATTAGTCAAACAACTTTCAAATACATGAAGTGGAAGATGCAAAGTTTAATGGGTAAAGTACACACAGATTTATTGGTTATAGTTATCACATCAATCGACTTTTATATTTTCGTCGTTTACGAACTTGAAAGTTTGCTCTTACTAAACATGAATACGATTTGTATAATGTGAGCTTTTGGGATCATCCATTATAAGGAAACTAAGCTTTTATACCTACTGAAAATGTCTCTTTGGCAATGCTATAACTTACAATTCAGAATTAATCGTCATTTTACATCGAAGTCCATACAGATTATCTACTGTACGTCTGCATGACTTGTATATACGAAAGGTGTCTTTGACGTATTAGCTTGTTAGATATTTAGTTCAGTTTATAATTTGAGGAAAGCAAAATTGAATGTTCTGCCTTTTATATTAAGAAATATGGGAAATATTGGCTAACCTTTTTCAGGCATCTGTTGTTTTTCGAAGACATTTCTGATTTTCTCTGAAAAAAGATTAGAGTTTTTAAACAAAAAATTGGGATGTCAGGCATCTCTATATAAGCTGTCTTATAAAGATCGATGTTTTTAAGAGATGTTCGAAGCTTTGATAGATTTTAGATTAGGGAAGTTGCATGTTGTCTATATATAGATGCAGTGTAGATATTCTTAAAGATATATTTCACTAATCATACGAAGACGGCAAGCAATGTGTGTAGGTACCTGCGGTTATTTCTTTTTTTAGTCTTCCGAAATAGTTTATGGGAAGCTTTTTTCTATGTTTCTCTAAAACAACATAATAGGACCACACAGTTCTAATGATGATGATGATGATTATGATGAGGACGATGACGATGATGATGATGATGATGATGATGATGATGATGATGATGATGATGATGATGATGATGATGATGATGATGATGATGATGATATAATCAGAACTAAGCTAATCACACAGAGCATAACCACCTAATGTGACAATGTCACACGGTAGTATTAGCCTATAATTTACATAAGGTTGGTAAGTGTCATTGAATGTTCGCCGACCGACGTTGTAAAAACCCAATTGTGTAAACTGACAAAATTAACTAAAATTATTCGCTAATTATTTGATGAATTACTAGAGAGTTTGAGATAATAATTATAACAATTAATAGAAACTTACTGTCTGGTGAGCTTCTTTGTGGAACATCCTCATCTTGCGGGTTGTGCTCTTTATCTGGTCGAATTATTTCTGTAGATTGTAAAAATACGAGACAAGCAGTTGTTGTGGCGAAATTGTCAAAGGAGATTAGTCAAACAGCATTCAAATACATGCAGGTGAATGGGGGGAAGAATAATGGGTAAAGTACACACAGATTTATTGGTTATAGTTATCACATCAATCGACTTTTATATTTTCGTCGTTTACGAACTTAAAAGTTTGCTCTTACTAAACATGAATACGATTTGTATAATGTGAGCTTTTGGGATCATCCATTATTAGGAAACTAAGTTTTTATACCTACTGAAAATGTCTCTTTGGCAATGCTATAACTTACGATTCAGAATTAATCGTCATTTTAAATTGAAGTCTATACAGATTATCTACATCTGCATGATTTGTATATATGAGAGGTGTTCTTGACGTATTAGCTTCTGGAAATATTGGTACAATCTGTCTATCCACTGATCGGTTTTCACTTTCAAAAAATATCACCATGCACACAATATAAAAAAATACAGGAGTTTATTGACTTGTGATTTTTACTCGATATTGTATTTCTAGGGAAATCAAATATCTGTGGGAACAACAGTGATTGATTTTTTTTGAGTATTTAAACTACAGTGATTTTTATTGCAGAACCCCCATTCAATCACCTAATTAATATAATAATGTGCTGGCATATTTGAGTTATTGGTACAGTTTATTGTTAGTTTTAACCCGTACTGGTTACATTTAACAAGTATTGTTACACTTTAAAAATTGCTTGGGATCGACATTCGAGCAAGATTTGATTTCCTATCCAGTTGTCTTCGCCAACTTTAAGCTCGCTCGAACTTAGTTCGCCAAAATAGTGAAATTTCATTAGGACTTTCTTTAAATATCTGTTAATGCTATGGAGTTTGAGCTTATACAACAATCTTTATGTAATATTTCAAATACAGTACGACTGTAAAGACTTGAGTAGATTTGAAGTCTGTGCTGTATATATGCAGGGCAAAGGACTTGAAATGTAGTTGAGGCAGGATTCGTAGATTTGGCATGACAGCTTACAAAAATATAATGTGAATTATATCCTGTTCTTAGCTTGAATAATTTTGATCCAGTGTTAGGACTAGATCAACAAACTTTTTCAAGTCTCCTGAATCATAATGCAATCAAAATTAAGTAAAAATATTCGCTAATTACCTGATGAATTACTAGAGAGTTTGAGATAATATAGCAATTAATAGAAACTTACTGTCTGGTGAGCTTCTTTGTGGAATGTCCTCATCTTGCAGATTGTGTTGTTTATCTGTTCGAATTATTTCTGTAGGTTGTAAAAATACAAGACACTCAGTTGTTGTGGTGAAATTGTCAAAGGACATTAGTCAAACAGCATTCAAATACAGGCAGGTGGAAGGGGAGAAGATTAATGGGTAAAAACACACGGGTTTATTGGTTATAGTTATCACATCAATCGCCTTTTTTGTTTTTTTTTTCGCTTACGATCTTGAATACGATTTATAAATATATTTCGAGCTTTTGTGATCATCCATTATAAGGAAACTAAGCTTTTATACATACTAAAAATGTGTCTTGGGCAATGCTATAACTTACGATGCAGAATTAATCGTCATTTTACATCGAAGTCCATACAGATTATCTACTGTGCGTCTGCGTGATTTGTATATACGAAAGGTGTCTTTGACGTATTAGCTTCTTAGATATTTATTTCAGTTTATAATTTGAGGAAAGCAAATTTGAATGTTCTACCTTTTATATTTAGAAATATGGGAAATATTGGCTAACCTTTTTCAGGCATCTGTTGTTTTTCGAAGACATTTCTGATTTTCTCTGAAAAAAGATTAGAGTTTTTAATCAATCTTGTTTCTAAATTTGTTACTGAGCAGAAAAAAATGTCTGGAACTTCTGCTTAGTGCGACAAATTTTCGGTTTTTACGAAGTAGATCATCGAAAATTGAACTGTACTTAAAATGCTACGTAATATTCTAAAAGTATATATTCACCAACTATCAGGGCCGTAGGTACTATGTACCAGTTAGGGGGGTGTCGAGAAGAAATTTCCGAATGATGAAAAAAAATCCGAATAGTTAATGACCATTAATGTGCATCAGAGGTTTTGCTATCCAGAAAATTAAGACGCAAACAGAAAATAAACACTAAAACTGTTATATCTGTGTATCGTAATTACATCAAGATAAAAAAGTTTTGGAGTATGTTTCACACTAATGGCTATATGGAGCAGCAACAAGTGACATCAATTGTGTATACGAAGGTAAAGGTTCTCCCACTACCTGAAACGATGAGGAAAAATCGACGTTCCGAGCGAAGGCCCTTCGTCGGGAGTTAGTAGTGATAACTACAGTTATCATCAAAGTCAGTTCAATTGATGTCACTTGTTGCTGCCCAATATAGCCATTAGTGTGAAACATATTATTACCGAAAAATATTTACGATTTGAAAATTGTTACCTATGCAAATGTTATAGTTTCTTAAATTTTGTACTGACAATACAATTTAATAATATTTTTTTGTTTAACAAATAAATTTCGTTTGTACTGTCAAGTCTGTTATCGCCCTTGTTTTCTGAATGACCAACCCAAACTTCCGAATATGTTAATTTTAAAAAAGTTGGGGGTTAACCACACCCCCCAACCAATACCCCCCATCACTACGGCCCTGCCAACTGCCATTCTGAAGCCAGCGAAATAATTGCAAAGTCGATATTTTTGACAGTTTGTGATCATGGGCGTTCAAAAATTTTGCTTTAAAATTCACAATATATAAGAAATACTAAGTCTTTGTAAATTATTGGAGGACACTTTGAAATTTTAATTCGTGTAGGAAAGATGCAGTAATCACAGGAGAAGCATTTGTATTGAGATTAGCGTAATAGTCTTTTATCTTTTTCATGCAAATTTTCAGCATTCCTAAAAATAAGTACGTAAACGCCCATGTGTCTACAATGATTTAGGTCTGATGAGACTATAGTTACTGATATAGAAAACATGGTTTGGAAACTCATTAGAATAAAAATATAACTCACTAGAGAGGTTAATATACGCCGGTTCCGATTTATGGGTTCGCCATTTTATTTTTCAATTTTTGCTGCATATTTTGTCAGCATATTTACCCGTAATTTCTACCCGTTTTCCCGGGGTAAACCATCGTCTACCCGTACAACACAAACGGGTAAATCAAATAAGAACTTTTTTACAGAAGCTGTGAGTATTTTAAACAGACTTGAGCTACACCTATAACTAAATCTCTTCTTTACGAACAATTAGTGTGTGTTATTTTCATAACATTGCAGATATTTTAACCTTTAAAATAGCCAATATGTTCTTGTATGTGCTTCGCATGCAGTGAATATGTTATGTTAATAATATGCTATATACTGATTACATTGAGCTAGATCATGTAAAATAACCATGCTATTTATTGAGAAACCAACAAAGACAACAACAGAAACAAAAAGCTACAAGCTGTTCACAAACACCTTAGTCGGCCGGCCAAGTTTTGAAATACATCGTTTGATGGCAACTTTGTGTTAGGAAAGTACATTCGCGATATTTGTCTATGTATTGCTCGTGTGATATAGGTTTGGGGTGTTACCAAGTCTAATTCGGGATTTTTATGGGGAAAATCGAGAGACTGTGGCTATCTACTATTAAATTGTATTACAGCAAAAAATGTAAAATTTTATATTTAACAATAGTAAAAACGACTGCTAGCATCAGAAAGATCAGAAAAAACTGCATATAAGACTCTTAAACCGTTTTTTATTCTCCAAATAGTTCTCAAGTTATTTGTTCTCAAACCCTCATTTTTAAACTAGTTCCCAGTTTTTATTGTGCGATTTCGGGTCAATTTTCCCCTTTAAAACACAAATAACACGAAAACTATTTGAAGGATAAAAAACTGTTTAAGAGTCTTATATGCAGGTTTTTGTGCTCTTTCTGATGATGCCAGTCGTTTTTTCTTATCGTTGAGCACGAAATTTCATATTTTTTACTGTGATACAATATAGTAGTCACAATCTCTCGGTTTCCCCCATAAAAATCCCGAATCAGCCTTGGTAGCAACCCAAACCTTGCTAACTAGACTATAACCTATATCTTTCCACTTGTTACCGGCTTCTAACACGAAGTTGCCATCAAGCTATTTTAGAAGCACTTTTTGATATCGTGGCCGGCCGAATACCTTTCATCTTAAGTGTTTACATTTTCTTGCTACCATTCGCTCGGCCTTCATACCCGGAATATACCATAAGTTAAAGTTGGGGGGGGGGGGGGGCTCTGGCTTTCAGGGGCACTTTTTCATAAAAAAAGGGCACCTTCAAGTAAATTCATTTATGGTGGCTATATGGTGGCAATTGTCTTTGAAATTGTTAAATAGTGAGTGTTTGTAATTTATGCGCCTAAATTAGGCAGTCCAGAGAAAAATATATATTTGCAAATTTCCATAAAACACTGTAATATAAAATTAAATAGTAATCTAATTGTGTCCACATGGTGCCTGTATATGTTGTATGCCATCAGTCTATTTAATTCTACGTTATAAACTAGTTTTAAAACTTAAAGAAAAACCTTTAACAAGAAAATGTTGTAAAAATCCTCGAAGTATATTGGCAAAAACAATATTTCAAGGGGCAATTAGATTGGTATAAAACTAAAAAATTTTGCAGTTTATATTCACGAGAAAAAAACAATATATTTCTAACGTATTTTTAGCAACGTTTGTTATATGGTTAAGTTTTCACCTGGTTTTTACAATCATGCTTTAATGTTTTTAAAATTGCTTACATGCTATCTTGTTTTGATGTGAACGTCGTATAAATCAAGGCTTTTTGTTTCTTAACTGTCTTTAATATTTATAGTTTACTAGTAGAACTGGAAATCTTGCATTTTACAAATGTTTTACATACACGTTTTTGTGTCTTCTAACGTATTTTTTGCAAATAATATTGTAGGCTATATAATATGACCATTATACATGTTTAACTCTATTCGACAACAATACAGCTGAAAATGTATTGTTTGTTGCTTAAACTATTTGAATTAATTAAGGTCCAATTTTTCACAATACTCCACAGATCTAGAGATAAATACTCCACGCAAGAAATGAGTACTACCTGTAATATGTATGATATGGAGTGAGGAAGTTGACTGCTGACAATAAAAGTATAAATGCGACACTTTTTATGCCGAGCCGCTTCTCCCGTATTTGTAAACCTCCCTCGGCTTTCAGGTACATTTAATCACAAATCAACCTCAAAGCCATGTTATTACTCATAATTGGCCAAGGTTTATGCAAAAATAAGGTCGTTCATCGTCACGCGTGTATTGTTTTGGCCAAATCCACCAATAGCAATTCTTGAACTACCCAATTGTTTAAGTCACAGATGGCCGGCTTCCCTAAAAGGGTGGTTGTATTCCGAGTAATGAATAACGAGTAGTGAGTAATGACCAATGATTTTCGTTCTTACGATCATAAACAAATGTAAATAAAATTGTAAGAACGAAAATCATTGGTCATTACTCATTACTCGGATTAAAAACACCCTCCCTAAAACATTGCTATTGTTAATTAGGCAAGAATACAAATAAGCACGTGACAACGACGGTCTCGGTTTCTGCACAAACCAGCACAAAACATAAATGATTTAAATTGTAATTCTACTGAGTTTCAAAACCATCTCTTCTATTAACTGAGAGACTAGACGAATGATGAGACGAATCCGGCTGTGCAAAATACAGGAGTAAAGAAATGATTCAAACAAATTACACATATTTAGTTTAAATTGCAATACGTAAAAAACAACTAAATACACCCTTTCGATAATTACGTAATGTTTGTTTATTAGCTTGTGAGCCTCATTACAGTATGAAAATAACATGTGATCAGCCAAAAATCACGAAAAGAGGCTCTCTGTATCAAATACACAGAAAATCAATTATTGCATTCTGTTTCATAGCCTTTTTAGCTATTTTTCTTTATGACCTCTATGTGTATATTCTGTGCCTTCTAGAAAGACCACTTTTTGCGCTGAAAAATATAAAAAATACTATTTAGACGTTTCTCGTGGACAAAATCGATATGGGACGCTTCCCTAACTTTAACCAATAAACCTGTGTGCGCTTAACCCATTAATGACAATTAGTCTTTTCCCCTTCCATCCGCATGTATTTGAATGCAGTGTGACTAATCTCCTTCGACAATTTCACCACAACAACTGCTTGTTTTGTATTTTTACAATCTACAGAAATAATTCGAACAGATAAAGAAAACAATCTGCAAGATGTGGACATTCCACAAAGAAGCTCACCAGACAGTAAGTTTCTATTAATTGCTATATTATCTCAAACTCATTAAGAATTCATGAGGTAATTAGCGAATTGAAAGTCATAACCGATCAGTGGATAGACAGACTGTAAACTATCAATTTCAAAATGTTTACCAATATTTCCCATATTTCTAATATAAAAGGCAGAACATTCAAATTTGCTTGCATCAAATTATAAACTGAACTAAATATCTAACAAGCTAATACGTCAAAGACACCTTTCGTACATACAAATCATGCAGATGTACAGTAGATAATCTCCATAGACTTCGATGTAAAATGACGATTAATTCTGAATCGTAAGTTATAGCATTGCCAAAGAGACATTTTCAGTAGGTATAAAAACTTAGTTTCCTAATAATGGATGATCCCAAAAGCTCACATTATACAAATCGTATTCATGTTTAGTAAGAGCAAACTTTCAAGTTCGTAAACGACGAAAATATAAAAGTCGATTGATGTGATAACTATAACCAATAAATCTGTGTGTACTTTACCCATTATTCTTCCCCCCATTCACCTGCATGTATTTGAATGCTGTTTGACTAATCTCCTTTGACAATTTCGCCACAACAACTGCTTGTCTCGTATTTTTACAATCTACAGAAATAATTCGACCAGATAAAGAGCACAACCCGCAAGATGAGGACGTTCCACAAAGAAGCTCACCAGACAGTAAGTTTCTATTAATTGTTATAATTATTATCTCAAACTCTCTAGTAATTCATCAAATAATTAGCGAATAATTTTAGTTAATTTTGTCAGTTTACACAATTGGGTTTTTACAACGTTGGTCGGCGAACATTCAATGACACTTACCAACCTTATGTAAATTATAGGCTAATACTACCGTGTGACATTGTCACATTAGGTGGTTATGCTCTGTGTGATTAGCTTAGTTCTGATTATATCATCATCATCATCATCATCATCATCATCATCATCATCATCATCATCATCATCATCATCATCATCATCATCATCAGAACTGTGTGGTCCTATTATGTTGTTTAGAGAAACATAGAAAAAAGCTTCCCATAAACTATTTCAGAAGACTAAAAAAAGAAATAACCGCAGGTACCTACACACATTCCTTGCCGTCTTCTTATGATTAGTGAAATATATCTTTAAGAATATCTACACTGCATCTATATATAGACAACTTGCCACTTTCCTAATCTAAAATTTATCGAAGCTTCGAACATCTCTTAAAAACATCGATCTTTATAAGACAGCTTATATAGAGATGCCTGACATCGCAATTTTTTGTTTAAGGTGTTTCTTGGCCCTAAATTTTGATAGAACGTTAAATTTTTTGGAAATTATTTTTTTACTTCATATGACTTCAATAACTATTATATTTTAACCCCCTAAAGTCTTTTCCTTGATTTGTTGTACGGTTTTTGTAAAAAAATTACTTTTGCAGATGGTTATCATAAAATTTTGCATAGCAACCAGTTGAGAAAGTTTGTTTACTTTGGTTGCTATGGCCTTTTTTGCCTCTAAATTTGCCTCAGAACTTTCGTAATCGGCAGAAGGACTCCCCCTTTATGCCTGAATGATTCAGGCTTGAATGCAGGTAAAACCACTATATTATTATGTATTGAAGTACCGTTCGACATAGATGCGAGTGTTGTGTTGTTGTCTTCTTGGTGAAATATATCGAGCAATCCTTTTCAATCTAGTGAGTTATATAGCGTTTTTTAGTGGTTTTCTTTTATAAATATGGTGCGAGAAGATAAAAGAAAAAAAGGTTCTAAAAAGACAAGAAAAAGGAAGGGATTTTACGGTGTGAGACCACAGGAAAAACGGGATGATTTGCGAACTGAATTACCCGACATGACTACAGATCCTGGCACCATGCCGGCTTCGGACGAAGCATCTGCTCCTATTACAGCAGCTGACGTTAAAAGTATTTCAAGCAAGAAGCTATTAAATACCTCTTTTAATAATTTGGAATCTGAAAGTGGTATTCTTACTCGAGAAAAGGCGAGAGAAGTCGGTTTGGGACCATTACCAAACATCGAAATTGCCAAAGGTTTTAAACTGCAAGATGCAACTCTGCTGAATGACTGCATATCCAAAGCAGCAATTTGCAGCTCATGCCGTAAAGCGTCGTCCAGACTATCTCTTTACCAGAAAAACAATGAAAGAGAGGGACTATCTGAATCTCTGTTTTTGAAGTGTTCTTGTTGTGAAGCAGAAACACATCTATCAACCAGTCGGCGACTTGGTGGCAAGGGTGGTGGTGCTCGTGAGGTGAATCGGAGGGCTGCTCTTGCATCTTGTCAATTTGGGCATAGTGGTTTGGCTCAATTTTGCACCACAATGAATTTATCACCACCTGTAAGTACAGATGTATACCAAAAGCATCTTATTCAGGTTGAAAATGCTACAAAGAAGCATGCCGAGGAAGTAATGAATGGTGCTGCAGAACGATTGCGGGACAAGGTGCTAAAGGAACATCCGAATCAAATCGAGGATGGTGAGGACATTATTGCATGCGTGTCTGTCACAGTTGATGGGACCTGGCAAAAGAGGGGACACTCATTAAAATTAGGAGTTGTTTTTGTCATATCGGTTGACACTGGTGAAATACTGGACTATGAGGTGAAATCACTTTTTTGTCATGAGTGCAAAGAACATGCTAGTTGGGATGTTGAAAGTGAGAAGTATAAACAGTGGAAAGAATCTCATGATTGCCAAATTAATCACAAAGGATCGTCAGAAGAGATGGAGGCTGCTGCAGCTGTGGAGATTTTTTCCAGAAGTATTGAGAAAAGAAAACTGAAGTATACCACCTTTGTTGGTGATGGCGACAGTAGCAGCTTTGGACGGGTAAAGGCAACCTTGGATAAGAAATTTGGACCTGACTATGAAATTAAAAAAGAAGAGTGTGTGGGCCATGTCCAGAAACGACTTGGGACTGCTTTGAGGAAATACAAGAAAGATAATAAAGGAAAGAAGTTAGCTGATGGTAAAACGGTTGGAGGAAAAGGACGGTTGACAGATAAAGTTATAGACAAAATGCAGAACTATTATGGGAAGGCTATTAGAGGGAATAAAGGTAATCTGAAAGGTATGAAGGAAAGCATTAAAGCCATACAATGCCATATGGTAAAAAATGGTAAACTAACACTTGAAAAACAGCACCAATATTGCCCAAAGTCTGACGATACCTGGTGTAAATACTGGAAAGATAAGAGGGAAGATACGAAATTGTACAATGAGGATAATCGCCTTCTAGAAGTTTTCATGGCAAAGCTAGATCCTATTTTCCAAAGGTTATCTAAAGATGACCTACTGAACAGGTGTTTGAAGGGCATTACACAAAACCAAAATGAAGCAGCAAATGGCATTCTTTGGTCGAAGTGCCCCAAAACAAAGTTCTGTGGTGCACGAAGAGTTCGGATTGCTGCTTGTGCAACCATTGCTGCATTCAACACTGGTGCTGCTAGCCAAGCAGTAACATTACAGTTGTGTGGAGTCACTCCAGGAATACAAACAATGAGAGGCTTGAGAAAACAGGATGCAACGAGACTGAGGAATGCTGCCAAAAAAGTGAGTGAAAAGTATAGGAAGAGAAGGCAAAAGCTACGTGCAATGAAAAAAGGCAAACTTGACAGGGAGTCTTATCAACCTGGTGGTTTTGGTCTTGGGGTAAAGCCTGTTGAAAGCAAGCCAAAGAGAGAGACAAGAAAAAGAAAAAGAGCTGAAGAAAGTACTCAAGAGCCACCTATAAAGTTCGTAATGCCTCTGTTTGAGGTAGTTGGGAAAAAGAAAAGCAAATAACTTTTGGCTTTGGTAAGCATATAAACAGTAGACAGGAGTAAGTAAAAAGACTAACATTTAGCTAAAAATAATCTTAGTACATTTCCCACCCAACAGTTGTGGTCTTTATGTGTGTGAATGGGACGAAAGTTGGTAAATAATGTTATGTAATGTTTAACCTCGATTTTCTCAAAACAGGAGAATTTCAATATACCAAAACTGTGGAAAGCCTAAATCAAAGTAGATTTGATATTTTGACTTCATTTTTGGACTGTGTGTCTATCCTGTAACACTCTATGGGTTAAGTAGTTTTTGGAAATTTACAAATTTGAACCGGTTACTATGGAAACAGTCCTTTTTTTCATCTCGGACTGAATGATTTGACGAAATGATAATCTGTCTACTTAATCCATAGCACAAGGCCTAAGAAATAAATATACCAAATTTGAAAAAGATATCTCATTTCCCTGGGGAGATATTGCTTCCACAAGCTTTAGTTGGTATCGCAATTTTCTGTTGTTACTATGGCAACCAATTAGTAGATTAACTTTTAACTTTTTCAAAAATTGTATTTTAGTAAGAACTTTCTTTGTGCCAATTTTTATGGTGATTGATTAAATTGTTATAAAACTGCAGCATAATTTGTCTAGAAGCTATTTTAGTGCCAAGAAACACCTTAAGCGACTAATCAAAAGCTTCCTTATTAGTCTAGCGCGAACGAGCGCGAATGAAATCGTCTCAAATGCATGTGGCGTGTGCATCGTTGGGCAGTTCAGATAATTTTGTAGTTCAGACCAACCACGTGGTTGTTCCTCGAGAAGTGATTATTGTTTCAAAAAAATTACAGTATGCCGTATACAAGGATCGAAAATGTAAGTTTGACCAAATTCTTGTGTTATTTATAAATTACTATGGGATGTTGTTGCTGGGATATATTGTGTCTAATATGTGGCAAGTGCTAGTAATTCATTTTGAAAAGTTGACATCGAAAACGTTAGGCAACCACAAGCTAATTTAATACTTCGCTACCTTACTTAAGTAAGAAAATCCTAACCACATCTTTTGTAACGAAGTACGTACGATTTTTGGTTAATATATCGTTCGTTACCTTCGTTCTTTAAAGCGAAATCAGGGGTGAGCAAACTACACAGACTGTCACGCGTAAGTCGTAACAAGTCGGTTGATATCTGGAGGCGTTTGCACAGCTTGCAACAGCTTGTGACAACAAGTCTGTTGCAAGTTGTCAACCGACTTACAAGTTACTGGTTGATTATTTCAACAGGCTTGTAGCGTTAGAAAAAGTCTGCAAGTTACATGCTGCAACAAGCCTGATCCTAACAGACTTGTTTATGGTGGCCGAGAGCTGCCATAAGAAAAGTTGCAAAATTTTTGGGATTTTCTCTTTTATTTTGTAATTTCTTCTTTTTTATATATACTTTTCAAATAAAAAATAGATAATTAGAAGTAAAAGTAGAAGTGAAATAAAAGTGTTTGTAATAATTTTTTGAATGAAAGTGAAAACCAGACGAAATAAATAAAAAATCAATTCCAAAAAGAAATAAAAATAAGGGCATTTTCAAATGAAATTAAAACAAAATCAAATCAATTTGAAATCAATTTAAAATTAAAATCAAGTCGCTGGCCTAGAGCTGCCATAGACCAAAATGCATTGCGAGACTATATAATCACTGTATATAATCTCTATGAATATCTCTATGTATATACCGCTCTGTATAATACAGTGCATTATAGAGATCAGTGTTCGGAACACTTTCCTGTAATATATCCCCTGTTCAAATCAGTGGTTCAAATCAATGGTTCAAAATGTCAGATTGGAAAAAATTTCAGGAGAAAATGAAGAATAAACGTCTTAAAAAAGGAAAGAAAGAACAAGGCTCAGTCAAAACCGAATGTGAAACAATTGTAGTGCAAAGATTAAGTGCAGAAGTTGCTGGAAAGGCACATACACCACAAATACACCTGTGTGGGAGCCAGGGTATTCGTGCCCTTTGAAGAGTATGGGGAACTTACAATCGAAAACGTCCGAGACGCCTGTATAAAGCACTATGGCATTGATAAGGAAAGTACGTTGTGTGATGTACTAGCAGGAGAACAAGGGCCGTCTTGCTTTTCCATCAAGCAACTTCCAAGCTTTAAAGTGATACATGTGAGATTTGTTAAAAAGGCTGATGTCGAGATCGTGGAACCCGACACCTTACCCAAAAGGAGAAAAGTCCTGAATACTGACAGTCCGTCGTCAGCCCCTTCTACATCTTCACCAACGAAGCAATCTGATCCAAGTCCTAGCAAATTTGTGCCGAGAAGTCTCTCTGTTGTCGACATACTTAAACTTGGCAAGGTAATAAACAAAAACACAACTTCAGTGCTAATATACCACTTCAGTTTAGCAGATATGGTGTGGTCCAAATTGCAAACAGCGGTTGATTTCACGATTGAGCCGGAACCTTTTGGAGTAGGAGGATTCCGACAAGCTTTCCATGCAACAAGTGATCACAAAGACTTCAAAAACACCAAGTGGGTAGTTAAAAGGTATTTACCAAAGGCAATTAAAGACATCACAGAAACCAACCAAACTTTGGAAGAACATACGAAAAAAGTGGTGCAGATGCACTACCTTGCTCGTAATCTTACTGCTAAGATGAATGAAGAGTTGATGAAAGATGACAACTCAACCTTTTTTGGGGAAACTCTGTGTTACAAGAAGATTTTCTTGGGGAAGATTGGGGAAGAAGAGTATGTGACAGTAGAGGAGTTTATAGAAGGTACTTTTGATAAGTATATCAATAATGATGGTGAAATCTATGAAAAGGGTAGTGAAATAACTCAGAAGGCTGAATGCCTTGTTCACTATTCTTTTGAAAGATCAGAGAAAGAAGTGATGATCCTTGTTATTCAAGGTTGTGGTTGTAACCTGTTTGATCCAGAAATCTGCTCCAAAGATATTGTGTTGGGTGAGAAGGTTATGTTTTGCACTGGCAATTTATCAACTGTGGCAATGAATAATTTTATTCAAAACCACAAATGTAACTTTTACTGCAAGCTCTTAAACTTGAGGAAAGGGAATCCCTTTGGATGAAACAGACTGTAGTGGTAAGTTTTTGAGGTATTTTGCACAATTATACATTTCGCTCTGTCTATATGTCATTGAGCACTCTTTTGTATTTCGCTAACCAAAACTAGCACATTTTATATATATATATATATATATATATATATATAATACATATATATATATATATATATATATATATATATATATATATATATATATATATATATATATATATATATATATATATATATATATACAGGGTGTATCAAAAAAAAGTTTACAGTTGGAAAAAGTCTGCTAATGCCGAAAGCGTTCAATGCTTTTAATAAAACATTGTAATTCTGAGTAGTTTAGCTCCATCCGGAGCACCTGAAGATTTTTTTTCTGCAAAATTAAATTTTTGACTTAAGCTGGTTTATTATAAAAAGCCACTTTAAAATGCCCTGCGCACAAAGATGGATCACTGAAAAGCAATTCAAGTTAGTACGACAAGAGTATGGAATATTTTGAACACACCCGCAAAGTTTTATACAACTTGGTTCGTGCGAATGCGAGCACGCGCAGTTTAAAAAATAGACTTTTTGCCATTTTTGCACATTTTATCACACATGATTGATTTTATGTCTCATTATAAATTCATTTTATACATAATTAACGTTTTGCATAAATTAAAGTACCGCATGCATTAATTTAGCGTGTAAAGTGATCTTTGAGTGCCCACCGCTTGATTGTACTTGCACCAAAATGTCTAAAACTTTGCAATCTTATAAAAGATACTCCATATTTTAACACCATCTGTTTAAAACCTGTTTTAGACAAAAGGTCTTTGTGCGCAAAGACTTTAAAAAGTGGCTTTTTATAGCCAACCACCTTAAGTCAAAAAACACTAGTGTTGTAAAAAAGATATTGCTAGGTGTTCCAAATAAAGCTGTACTGCTTAGGATCACTAAAGTTCATTTAAACATTTAGCGCTCTTTGCATTAGCAGACTTTTTCCAACTGTAAACTTTTTTTTTATACACCCTGTATATATATATATATATATATATATATATATATATATATATATATATATATATATATATATATATATATATATATATATATATATATATATATATATAGTACTTGCATAATTTATATTTGCATAATTTTTATTTTTAGTTTGTTGACATGACTTGGAATTTTTCAAGGACATTTGTTCATTTTGTTTAAAACAGTAAAAGTACTGTTTACTGTTTAGATGTAACAGTATAGTTTAATACATCCTATTAAAGTGATTCATTGCTATCTGAAAATTGGTTGCATGTGATTGTGTGCACTTAAATAATTCAAATTGCTTAAATTTTACAAAATCATTTTTTTGTACTGGTAATCAGAATACTTAAGTACTATGATGGTGATGCCACCAGGCATGTGTTAACTACTTTATTCAAGATGCAAAATCAAATCACATTTTCCTTGAGATATCGAAATGCATGAGCAATGTCAGAGACTTCGATTTCTAGTGGGTCCAGCATTTGCTCACACTTGGCCCTTACATCTGAAGATAAATAGTCTTCATTATCTGCCAGAACATCTGAAAGCTCAGCAACTTCCTCCAATTGTTCTTCAGTAACTTTCCATCCTTAAATTGGAAAAGAAATTTTTTTAGTTGTCTTTATACAATGTTTATTTCCACCCTCCTGTAACAGTAATATGTTTTAGTTTTAATGATATGTGCAAATATATGACTTAACTCATAGTAAGTAAAATTGCCTGGTATTTAAAAAATAAAATAAAATAGGCTGCACTGGGGTAAATGCAGCTAAATGGGTTAATTAAAACTTTACCATTACCACATTGTTCCAGCTGATACTTTTCAGGAAATTCATAGATGTGATTGGGCACTCCGTCGGGAAGGTAGGTGTTTTTTTGACCACGGATCCTATCAGTGTTCCAAACAATATTTACAAATGTGTCGATTTCTTTCTGCACTATGGGGATCATAAGATAAGCTAGCAAATGCCTTAAACAAGACAAAATATGGCAAATGTTAATCATGGATCCCTCATCTACCATTGTTAGGGTATACAAGGGTATCTCAATATCACTATTACTCTAAAATACCACCGTATTGTAAGAGCGTTAGATGTGAAAAATTGTGTCGCGACTATATATTTAAAATCAATTTACAAATGGCTAGTCATAAAAACATTACTGACGTCAATACCTGTGGTTTTCATCGTCTGGATTATATTCTCCATGATCCTTCAATTTATTCAAAGGGAATTTAAAAAATTTCTCAAGTCTTTCATGTAACTCCCTCCACCATCTTTCAATCTGTAACCAGATGTTTAAAGATGATGAACCAAGGTATAATGCAAGCATATATTTGGCAATATCAACCAAGATTCACATTTGACTAAAACTACTTGTAAACTAAAAATTTAAAAAAGCACATAAATAGAAATTGATGTGTGAAGTATATTTCCAAGTGGAAATATGAATATTGTCCAATCTTGCTTAAAGATTAAATCTAGGGTGGGTTTGTGTGGATTTGTAAAAACATCGTTGTAAGTGATACACGGACTGAGTATGTTAAGTGACATGGCTGGCATTAACCCTTTGAGTTGCAATGTGCTCCAATGCACCTTACTCCTTTTTTTACTTGTCCATGAACAACAAAAAATCTGACAATGACTATTCTTACCTGGTTTGAAGTTGAAGGACCATAGATGACTGTTTCTACTGGATCCATATCGCCATGTTCCCGCCTTAAATAAGCATGCATTGTAGCCAATACACCAGTTTCTGTGCCCTTATCTAGCCTCAGTTTACTTGCGATAGTTCGTGTTTTAAACAGGTACTCCAGGTAAAAGCGTCCTATGAGTTTAGGATCACTGTTGCTTGCCCACACTTTGGCCCACAATACCTTTCTACTACACGTGTCGATGCAGCCATAAATAGCGATTGGGAATGTCCAATTTTGGTACCCCATTAACTTGTCATGCCCGTCAAGGGAGTGCACGGAGTTGGGCCCTCGCGATGTAAAATGACCCTTTTCCTTTTTTTTTTTAAACTGGGGAGCACGTCTCTCCAAGGCATCTGAGTCTACATCATACATTACGGCATAAACAACATCTCGTGGTACATTCAGGTCATAAACTTGCCTGATTTTTTTCTGAAGCGCACGATATCCAAGTAATTTCCCAGGTCCTTGCAATTCTTTCTCGACTGCACCTTTGATTTCATCGATGGTCACACTGTGATCGGTGTATTTAATGTCAAAGTAATTAAGTCTTCGGTCAAGTGTTCGCATGCTCCAAGCATACGCTTCAAAATCCCTCCGAACAAAATCTAAAATTTCCTCACGTTGTAGACCCTCTTTTACGTAACATTGCAATGTTTCTTTTAATGTCTCATCTTCTTTCCAGAAGTCATTCCTTATCCTTGCAGCCATGTTTAGATTTTGGTGCAACTTTTAAATTGTCTCGCCATAGCAACCCAGGACACGATTTGTATTTGTTTCGCAATGCATTTTGGTCTATGGCAGCTCTAGGCCAGCGACTTGATTTTAATTTTAAATTGATTTCAAATTGATTTGATTTTGTTTTAATTTCATTTGAAAATGCCCTTATTTTTATTTCTTTTTGGAATTGATTTTTTATTTATTTCGTCTGGTTTTCACTTTCATTCAAAAAATTATTACAAACACTTTTATTTCACTTCTACTTTTACTTCTAATTATCTATCTTTTATTTGAAAAGTATATATAAAAAGAAGAAATTACAAAATAAAAGAGAAAATCCCAAAAATTTCGCAACTCTTCTTATGGCAGCTCTCGGCCACCATACTTGTTGCAACTTGATGAAATTGACCAGCTTGTTGAAACTTTTGACAAGTTGGAACAAGCTGGTAAACTTGGCCCAGCTTGGGTCTGCAACGTGCTTCACTGACGTCCCCCACTGAAACACCAAAGTTATTTTAAGTACTAGTACCAACAGCAAAAAATATTTTTGGGCAAATGGGTTGCTTCCTAAATTTTTATTGCATGTTGTTCTCTGTGTTTTTTATTGTGACGAAGAGAACAGAAATACTGCACATATGTTGATAGGCCTGTTTGAAATATCAGACTTTTTATCTGCTAAACCTTACATCATTTGCACAAAGAGACTTTGGAAAAAGGCCAAAATATTACTTTGATTTTTGTTGCTTGTTTCTGATAATTCACACCTTAAGTTTTCCAGGTGCTACTTTTCTGAATGTTCTGTTCTCTAAGTTTTTTATTAAATTGTCTGCTGGTAAAGGTTTTTCTTATAAAACAATGAAAGAGTTTGGATTATTTGCAGTATTAAGACATACCTTTTTTCTTTCGCCACGGAAGACCTTTTATTCCATAATCGTACCTCAGCTCCTCTCCAGGCTGGATATCATCCTTGGCAAAGAGAAGCAGGTGTGGTACATTGCCGATAACAACTCTCCTCATAATGCAGTTTGCATCTTTTTGGGGAGAGTCGTTCACTAATCTCCCCAAACCATGAGCAAATGTTGCATCCACACTAAAATGAGGAAAATTAATGCTAGATTTTCTGTCCATTTACACAGAAACTTGAGGCTTGCAGTTAATGACTGTTGAAGTATGAAATGAAATATCATGATCACTGAAAATGTTGTGTATATCTAAATACTAAGTCTAACTCACCACATTGTCTTCCTTCCCATTTTAAAGAAGAAGATGAAACTTCCCAAACTTTCATCGTATTCTTCTTCCCGTCTTTCACCTTCTTTTTGGGAAATCAGCTCACCTTTATATTCAAGAAGGAAGCTTCCCTTCTTGAACATTTTTGTTGCAAATACTCCTTTGCCTAAATGACAAAAAATCAACTTTTGAACAAATCTTTGGTCATATTTAGCTAGTGAAAGTATTGATACTGCAACTTTTACATACCAATAAATGTATTTATGTAATTTTCTGCCAACCCTTCTTGGTCTTCTTTTAGTGGCAGATTCTGTGGTAATACTTGTGTCTACAGTGTGCAGCATGCAAAAAATATTTAAAAATTTAAGCATTTTTAACTATTTCATTTTTGTTTCAGACTTCAAATTGCTATAATTGTAATAACATCACATCAAGTTACAATTATTATGAAATATAATTGTGATGTAAGTTTAACTAAGTATGACTGATTGTATATTTAATTGTTCAAATTACAATAATTTAGTGATTTTAGCATGGAAGTACTCTTTAGCTGGTTTTCCCACTAGATGTGTGCGAATCTGATCAGTTTGTTTCTATAGACTTCAAATTTCACTCTTCATTGCATACCACCTTAAATATCTAACAAAATGACTTAACACATCAATATTGCTACTAATTGTATGCTGGGTTCACATTTCAGAACATATTTGTCCCTTTTTTTATGCAATTACATTTGACACAAACATGTTGTACATTGTTTAACGTGTCTTTGGTTCAAAGTTTGAAATTCAAATCATAAACATTTGGACTTTAGAGTTTAGACATACAACAAACTTCAAAGTGTACAATATGCGTTCGGATCGGATTACGAACTTTAGCGTCTAGTCAGATCGGATCTGATATATTTGTTTCGGATTGGATCGGATGGGATTGATTTTGTTCTAAAATATAATAAATTTACAAAGATTCTAGCAGAAATCAATGTGACAGATGATGGGAAATAGTCTGCTGAGTTCAAGATTTTCCAGGGAAAGAATTCCCCTGGACCCCCCCCCCCCCATAAAGCACTAGCATACCCTGTATATCAGCAAGGGTCCCCACCATCACAGAATCGAGGACAGTCTTCTAATTTTTTTTTAAATTTGCACCCCTGTTTGCTGACTTTATAATAGGTATAACATTTGTTGATGTCAATGGCCATACCAGTAGTCTAATGGTATATTTTATCTGTTTGGAAGCAAGTGAAGATGTGTTTTGTTTTACAACTATTTTCGTCTTTTCTCAATTTTCAGATTACTTCATATTGTTCTCACTTTTCATTTATAAGAACAGTGGCTGTAAAATATGATATAACTAGGTGGAGTCTTAATTATACCTGTATGCATTATGGTCTCATGTATTTTAAAGTACTTCAAGCTGTTTATATAGTGTTCAATTATATAATGTACAATTTTTACAGGCTTATTGTACAATTGGCATGATGGAAAATTAGAACGTAGCAATAGGGTATTGGTCATCTTTTGGACAGCCAGATTTGAATTTAAACATTTGCTGAGAAAAGCCTTTTAGGGAAACTCTGGGGACCCCCAAGCCTAGAGAGGGGCAGCTAGAATGTAGAAGCGTAAAAGAAGAAAAACTTTAAAAAACATTACACAGAAAATAATAAAACAGATTGGAGGGGGCCCTCATCACTTTTTCCTGGGGCCCCCCAGATTTAACATGCCACTAGCCTTTAGAGTGTTGACTACAATTCTTGCCCCTTTTTGACACCTGTTGGTACCTTATTTTAGCATTCTAGCAGTATGAATATACAGCTGAGCACAATCATATAACTGGATGACTACCATAAATGTTTTAATAATTCTTACAATAAATTGGTTAAAAAATCAAGTCTGACAGAAAAAGTATTTGCCTGAAAAAAGTGATTAAATTAAAATATTTTTATTTTTTGCTTGCTAACTTGCATTTTACTACATTAGTGGATTTAGTGGCTGATTGTATTATTTTGAAATCCAGATTTGGACACCTAAATTTCAAGTCTAGTGGCTCAGACCCTATGTAGCATGCTTAAAGTATTTAAGTAATTAGGTACTTAAAGAATCAGTTACTTAATAATTTGCAAATTGTTTTTCAAGCTATGCAATACTAAATGTGTTATCCAGGGTATATATTAATCACTTGCATCATATTTTAAATGTATCAGAAAGTATCTATGTACAGACCTGATCTTTTATCACTGAATCAAATATTGGTAATTTCTCTCTCACATGGTGCAACAAGGCATGGCGGGGTCTTTAGACTTGGACTTGGTTAATAACAACAAACTATTTCTAAATGTCTTGCTTAACAGTTTGCTATTTGGAATAATATTTTTTGTGACACAACTATTTTGCTGTCATTAAGTAACCCTATAGGTAAAGCACATCTCAACAAAATTGAAATGTCTGCTGCTGATATTTTTTACTGCTTAACTTTACTTACATGTATCCACTAATCATATCAGTTTACGTTAATTATTCCATCAATTTAAGTATACCATCGTGTCATAATGTCATACAGCAAGGCTGTATGTAAATACCAAATTTTTTGTAAAGGGGTTTTAAAAACTTATTGTGCATTCATAATAAATGTGGTGCAGAGTAAAAATAATAAAAAATAAGAGAGGGCCTACGTTGCCCTTTATAATGCAGTACTTGCATGCTTCCACACACTTTGCAGGTTTTTACAACTTACAGTATGCTATGACTGAGTGTGAACTTTGTTATAACCTGCATGTCTTTAAATTAATTTTAAACACAATTTTTTTTTACTTTCTTTAGACTTCAACAAAATAAGTTTGGAAATGCTGTACATTTCTCCATAAAAAGTTCTGATTGACAAAAGTGTCCTAAGGTAATGTGTATACTTACTTTTTGTCTTCTCCTTGAAGGAAATTCTTTTGGCTGTGCCATTTTACTGTAAGTTCATAAAACAGTACAATCTTACGATAAAGAAACTCGAGCTGTTGTGTATGCAAGACAAAGATACTTATTAATAAGTTTTAAGATCCAGAGAGGGCTGCTCAATAACAATTTTATCAATGGACTGAGTTTCATAATGTTTGATTAATTTTGACTTGTGAACCTGAAGAGCAAAAATATGGAAGCATAGAACCCATAGAAATGTTTCCCAGGGGATTTACACTTTGCCGTATTAATCAAATGCATACATGTCTCGAATTGTTTTTAACCCCGATCCAGTAATTCCTAACCTTGTTTCTCAACCTTGCCTATAAAAATCTAAATCTTGAAAATACAGTATATACTGTGTCATTAAAACAATAATCATGCAATGTGCCAGTAACAAAGTGAAATACACAGAATATGGTAATTAAAAGTGTTGACAGCTAGTCTACTTGTTACATGATCGATCTTGTTACATGGCCAAGGCCAACACTTGTCAGGCTTTAAGGAAACCTATTCACCTCAGAGTCTCCCAAAATATCCAAATTTCGCTCAGACATAAATAATTTAACCTGGTTGCACGACAAAAGACGTTAAGTCATTTTACATCGTCTTATGTCTGTACATCATTCAGTACTATACCTGTAAGGGTTAAGTCAAACTTTCTAACATCGTTGTTTACTTGTTAAGTTGTTTACTCAAAACTGTTTATCTAAAACTGCTTTGGTCAAAGCCAACCCTTGTCAGGCCTGGGTCAAGCTTAAAAAACCATTTCATCTCAGTGTGCAAAACTAGCCCAGATATACATGTTAACGTGGTTACTGACTCCAAAAGCAGTTAAGAAGTACAAATCATAGTGCAAAAAATCATTTGTGCTGCTACAAGCTTCAGAAAAATGCTACATGACCTTCGTTGTATCAACCTACTTGTCAGACAAACAAGCGCCGTAAAAAGGTAAAGGGTTGACGAAGGTTACGACACAAAAGTGATTTTGTCTGTACTATCATGCTACTAATAGATATAAAATTCGTGATTTTATAAGTTGATATCCTATGAATGTACATAATTTGAGCCCTATAGTCTATACTTGTGAGGCTCAAATGTGTCTGAGATCGCTGTTTACTTGTTTACTCAAAACTGCTTGTATCAAAACTAATAACACTCTCAAACGTAAAATACCGTGTCCGAATCCACATAAGTACACAAAAGGTATAGGTTCTTTGACTATCTGATACGATAAATTATGATTAAAAATGTGACATGTTCTTAGTTATCATGTAAAAAGTCGTTTAGTATATTTTTTTTGTTACAGTTCTTTTTCTGTGCATTGAGGAAAAAACTTTTTGCGAAAGGTAGACCCGAACAATTTGTAGGATGATTAAGGCAAGCTGATATCCACGAAGTCTGTGTAAAGTTCCACTTTACAAACTACAACAATTGTTATCTAAGCTATAAACTTACTTGCCACAGACCTCGTCGCAGATTTGCTGTCTCTACGGTTGATGCCCTGGTTTATGCTTGTCTCTGGCGTAGACTTGTCTCTGTCGAAACATAGAACTTAGAAGCAAAAAAATATAACTATGGTTAACTATACAGTAACGTTACTCTCTAAAATAGCAAAATTGCATACTGGCAAACCAATTTACATACCTATCGAATACAAAATTCCTGGCGGCACCTTGCTTTGAAGTAGTGTGAATTCAACGGCAAAGCTATCGGAATACCATGCCCTTTCCTCGGACGCACTGTTAACGCACTGCCTGAAGTCGTGTTTGATACTTTTTTGTTAGATGTGACCAATGAACTCTAAGTTTGAGTTTGAGTTCACTGGATGTGACCTGTGATTGGTGGAAAATCCCGCTTCTGGTTGGACATGATGACACTTTTACTTGCTTCATTAGGAAATTTGACTTTCTACAATCAGCTAATGCTGTAAAGTTAGTCGCGCAAGTATTAATCGAGACTGTGACAGGTAATCTAGTGAACTAATATTATTGTATATTTCTTTCACTGCAAATATTCATTGACGTCATGGGGGATCGGGTGCTATTTGTGACCAGGGTAACGGCTAAAGAGAAATAATAGTAACCCGCCGTTAAAAAGTCCTAAAAAAATTCTACCCCATTTTAAAGTGCGCATGCAATCATTTTGGTTGTGACATACAGTACTTGTAAAATTTAGCACATTTTATGACGAAAAATAATATGTCGTTTTCATCTTTGCGGTCTTTTTCGATGTTCAAGTTACCGGAACTGACGTCATTTAAGTCATTTTTGAGTCAATTCCGGTAACTTAAGCAGCAAAAATGACTTAAAAGACGAAGCTTTTTCTATGAAAAATATTACATTTCGCCTTAAAGTGTACTAAATATTACAAATATATCAAGTCTCCGAAATCTGTATGTGCACTTTAAAAGAAAAAGGAAGGAACGGAAAAATCTATGTGCTCATACTGTGGTTTATTAAATCAGCGATACCATTTTAGATATGCTTGAAACTGTCCCAGTTGATATTTAGGAGAAACCCAGTTTCAGGTCTTCTCGCGTGCATGAGTGGATTGGTTTAGACCGCCAGAGAAGGCCTAGCGAAATTCCTAACTTGGTCTTACCTGACTTGCCAGTAGATGCACTTCATAAGTTTTACAGAAACATTGCTGTATAAGTATTTAGAATATATTCGCCCTATGATTATGCTTGGCGTTCTCGCTTCCCACTCATCAAATCTGTCAACCTGCAAATCCTGTCTAAATACCACCCTAAATTAGTAAGGCGAGAAACTAGGCTAATCTAGAAGATTTTTACTCAACCTTCACCCCAAGAATTCTCTTCAGTTCAACCCTTACCACAAATAATGACCGATCCGATCCCTAAACTTGTTAGATTATCCGGAAACCACAGTCTAAACCCTCAATTAATTCTCGAAAGGCAATAGACCTTATGCATAATGACGTCATTTTGTGGTCACGACGTCTAAAATCATGTTGGCTACTCTTGAATGTTTTTACAATCTTATTTGGCTTAAAATAACAATTCAAACAAATAAGTTAGAATATTTATTGTACAACTAAACCTTTCCTTCTTTAAAATGTTCAACAATACAACCATTTTCAAACATTTTCAATCGCGTGACCACAAAATGACGTCATTAACCACAAGGTCTATTGGGTCGAAAGATTCGCTAGTTGATGATTAAATAATTTGTTCCGTCAGACCAACTGCAATATTTTGATACAGACCTAGTGTTGTTGCGCTAACTTAGTTTTAAA
Organism: Muricea muricata; assembly: GCA_963855995.1. NCBI lineage: Eukaryota > Metazoa > Cnidaria > Anthozoa > Malacalcyonacea > Plexauridae > Muricea > Muricea muricata. The sequence continues at coordinate 51,298,283 of OY979716.1, read as the reverse complement.
CAATCGGCATCTGTAGTTACTCAGTGATACAAAGTCGTGCGGGTTGCTTTCCAGTGTTTCTACCTCGCCGACGTAAAGAAATAATGTTTCATCTTAAAACAGAACGAAGTTCACATCAGTGTTTCACGTGCTGTGTAGTTTGACAGTTTGCTAAATTCATGTTAAGATCTTTCAAGTCCGTTGAATGAAATGAAACAAGCTGTTATAAACAAAAATTTATTTTACATACTCGACCAATATAATTGCATCAGGATGTCTTGTGCAGCATTTGGTAAATCTTTATACTCTTGGTCTTCCCTACCAAGCCAAACTGTAAAAAGTCTGTTGAAAATTGGATAGCCTGGGTGTCTTGGTATCAGTGGCGGATCTTAGGGAAGTCAAAATAACTTTAAATTCAAATTCAAAATAACTTTATAACAGTGTCATAGGTTATGAATTTCAAAAGAATAAAACCTAACCAATGAAGTTGCTTTGAAGGTATTTTAAAATGTAAATATATCCTAGAATGAGCTTATTTTGACTTACGCTAGATCCGCCACTGCTTGGTATCTGGCAAGATTTGCCCATCAAAAGTTATAAAGCTATTGATGCATAATTGAAAATAATGTCCCTTGCAGTTGTACAATCGGTGACATATGCGATTGGCAGTTGCCTTTAGGGTTACTACTGGAACGATAACTTGGCCGCCATCTTTGAAGCCAAATTGGTTATCAACAGTTTATCAAGTTTAGTCCCCTTCTATTGTATTTGTTAGCGTGGTTGACACCATTTTTCTGGGAATGCACCGAGATTTTTTCTATTCTGATTTATGAAGCAATGTTATGGTCTATGAACGTATAGCCTAGTTTTCGATGCAGTCTTTTTGAAAAAGAGCAAATAGCTTGAGAAAATGGTACTAAAACTGTTTACGACATTTATAGTTGTTCTCGCCATGTTGGCTTCACCCAAACATAGGGATTTTACCTGAAGTTATCGTTCCAGTATTTATAGAGTTCACTTGTTCACTGGAGTTCACTCGGCTTCGCCTTGGTGATTGGAACATTCCATCTTTCACCTCATGAAAATATTCTTACCATTGGATCATTAACATTCATTATTTGTATAACAATGAATAATTTCTATGGCATTTTACTTCATGTTAATGAAATCAAATGTGTCGTAATCTACATCTGGCGCGCGTAGAAATCATATCAGATATGTCACCCGTAACTGTTAGTCACATTACCAACCTAAGTGGACAAAAACACGCTTGCTTTTGTGAGGAAGCTCCATAGTCAGAGCAGTACACCGCCATCGCACAGGCGTAGGTTCGATTCCTGCCAAAGGACCTATGATCGAAGAGTTTTTCTTAACCGTTCCGGGTCGATTTTTGACATGTTCATGACTCAAATCGAGATTAGGACATATTTATCCTTTAGAGTCTAAACAGACCAGGGCCGTAGCAAGCTCGATAATTGGGGGGGGGGGCTGATATTTATATATTCGTGTTCTGCACACTTGAAATTAATTGTTATGGTGTGTGAACACGAGTATTTGAACATCAGCCCCCCCCCTCCCCAATTATTATCGAGCTTGCTACGGCCCTGACAGAGCTACGAGTTCATCAGTATTTTATAATCACAGCCAGAAATATACGACAACTAATTATTCAATATCCCTGATTGTATTTTCACAAGCACATAATATGAACACTAAAATACGGTATACATGCATGCCATAAATATATATATATATATATATATATATATATATATATATATATATATATATATATATATATATATATATCTTAGCTGTTACCGTTTTTCTACAATAAAACATACAATTTAGAGTTTTGAAATTATATTCATAAGCCATGCCCTCACTACGACGCAAACGTACCTGTACAGCAATGAAAAGTTGTCCTTTAATTAGACTTTAAAAGACTCTTCCTTGTCTTTACTTTTAGGCTCGCTTTAAGGCTATTTTACATTACAGTCGGTTCGAGAGCGCGGGCAGAGTGGGCTGTGAACATGCGCTCACGTGGGCCTGGCGGGTTTCACAAGCTAAGCATGCACCGTCCGCACAGCCAAAGCGACCGTAATGGAAAATGGCCTTTAATTTATATACGTCGCATTTTCATCGCATCGAATGCAACAACAGATGAGATGACCCTTTATTATCCATTGAGTTGCATTAGACGTGACCAAAATGTAACGTCTAAGACGGGCGTTATGTCATTGAATCTGCTTTCGCTTATGCTTGCATCATAGCGAGGGCCAGGTTATGGATGCTTTCCATTTACACCGTCAGACTAAGGTATCTATTTTATTACACGACTGCTTTGACAGTCTGTGATTTTCCTACAAGTACAGTACATTTCGTCAGATACAGGATTAACATAAAGATATGTATGCATGTGCATTTCAACGGTTACTGTCTGACAAAGAGGAAAGCGTTTGATACGCACTACATACAATTTTCTTAACTAGGTTAAAGTGCTTGTTCAATTTTACGACGACGCTTTTATATATATATATATAGTTTAAATTACAACTCATCTATCATGCAGTCATTGATATACAATTATAGCTACTTCTTTTGATCCGCTGAGATATACATTACTGCGTTTCTTCCTATCTTTTTTGGACTTGTTAACCTAAATGTAAGAAGATCTTTGATTGTACAGCTAATTCAATTAACGTTGTCCATGAATGTCAAAACTCAAAACCGCAAAAACTCGACCTCTAAGCGCGATGAGAAAGCATGATGGGTTCGTATGCTATAATGGACTTATTGAGTACTACAAGTTAGCCCTAAGGAATGTGTATGATGTGAACAATCCACGAACATGGAAGTCCATGTCTGTCTTATAACATGTCTCGTAACCTGTCATGTAAAATTATGTGTTGTTATTAGTTTGTAGTTTTATACATCTCTTTGAAAGTCTATGTTTGTCTTGTAACATATGTTTTGTTTTCGTAACCTGTCATGTAATTTAGCTACGTGTTTCATAAATTTGTAGCTTTAGTGTCTTTGTAAAGGGCCGCTGTAATTGGCGAAAGCTGTTGCGTGACCTTGCCATGTTGTTTCTGTCATTTGTTATTGACTGTATTGTGACGTATAGTATGTTTAAATGGCAAAGACGTATAAATAATTCATTGTTTCGAATCTCTGTGTGCACAATTGCATGCTGTTTATCACCCATTTTGGTTTTACACGGAAAAAAGCAGCTTTTGATTGATAATTTCTCGTGCTTTTTACCCTTTTTTGCTTCCATTTGCTACACAGTCGAAATCAAAACATAATTCAAATTAAACAGTCAAAATTCATTAGATTGTTCCTCTCAAAATGCTGAAAAAAGTCGTTTGTCGAGCATACTTAACACTGTCGTGAATTTTCAAATGATAAACATAAATATAACTAAATTAAATTAGCAAAACAAAACAACCGTGGTAGGATATACAGGGTGAGTAAAAAGAAATAATGCCTTTCATATTCAAATTAGCAGCAAACTTATTGCTGGAACTTGTCTGTTGCCACGTCTACAGCTAACATGAGGTGGTTAATGATTGTAAAAGTACAGTTCCATTCAAGTTTCTATAATTAAAATGCATTTTAATTCCCACATGGAATTTTACATGTTTTAAATTAATTAATGGTTCACTTATTTGATATGCTTCGTTTACTAATGAGATATTTGGGCAACTTCTGTCAAATTAGGACTTGTTTCTATGATCCCATTTAGCCGGGACGAGAAGAAAGGTGGGATCATTGTGGTGTATTAAAATAAGTCACGCCTCATGATTCAGCAAAGCATTACTATTTTTCTAGGGGTAGATTATGCTATACTTCGAACTCAAAGGATGTTAAAGCAGTAACAATAATCTTGTTCAACTACGAGATCTTCTAACCAACATTTTAGTTTCTTTACTGGTGATGTTAAGCCTGGTCGTTTAAACCTGGTGACTTATTTCTGTACATATCTCTATATATCAAAATGTTCCACCTCACATCTCGTCCCGGCTGAGTGGGATCATATAAACAGGTCTTTACCAGGGTTGCCAGATTGCATGCATAAATTAGCCAAACTTTTAACAATGCTCTTTGTTTTTCATTGTATTTGCCTTTTGTTTTCTTTGTTTTTGTGACAGCACTAATGATGGTTTGGCTTAATTATTCAAGAAATCTGGCAACCCTGGTCTTTACAGCCGTTATGCGTCTAATTTGAATATGAAAGATGTCAGTTTTTTTTTACTCACCCTGCATGCATAATAATTGAATAACAACTAAACAGGTCCAACATACTTTTAGAGCTTAAAGGTTGAAGTTTTGCGGTTGTAAGTTTTCTGGCCAGCTTGTGGGACAACCTTTATTACATTAGCTGTATAACTACAGTGTGTATCAAAAAAGACTTAAAATTAGCTATAACTTATTGCAGTAATTTGACAGCAATGCATGACTGCTTCGAATTAATGATCCGCAAAAACAAAAGGTCTCGTAGTTGTACACATTGGAAATAAATAATAACGTCATATAATTCCCATGTGTACAACACTTAGTGTTTTTACGGAATTAATTCGAAGCATTCAGAGGTGTAAAATTAATACAATAGCCTTGGAGATAATTTAAATTTTAAAGGTAAAGTTTTTTTATACACACTGTAGAAGGGCGGGTCACTACCTGTATGAACAGCCGTTAACAGCCCCTGTGGTTGGCTGACTAAAAGACAATAAAACTATATATAGAAATTATGTCTCTAAAAAAATCATAAACACTGATAATTATTGTCTTGACAAAAATGTTCGTATTAGGTAGGACCTTACTGGAGTACAGTAAAACATCCTTGCATCTTTGCAGTACATGCATGCACAATATACAGTATAGCGTTGCCAGCCTGGCGAATTAGTCTTGCAAGATAAAGGCACAAAAATTATTGAAACTTACGATATCTTGGGCCAGTTCTATCTTGTCTTCTCTTTTGTCTGTATGAAAACATATATATACATGCAGGTATTAATAATTTACAAGAAACAATGCAGTGTGTACAAAAAAAACTTAACCCTCTCAAATTCAAAGTAGCGACAATATAACGTATTGTATTAATTTGACAGAACTGAATGCTTCGAATTAACGATCCTCAAAAAACAAGGTCTTGTATATACATGGGAATTGAAAATAACTTCATAGACTTCCCATGTGTACAAGACCGTGTGTTTTTGCGGATCATTAATTCGAAGCATTCTGAGAATTCAAGAATTTGAAATGGTGTCCAAAAAAGAAGTCCCCTTTAGAAATCACTCTACAGTAGTACTGTACTGGTAACCTGAAGTACCAGTACAGTACTACTCTCTACTGTTGTTAAACGTGAGTTATTATACCTCTGGGAATTTAAGTGAATTGGACATGAATTCATCTTCCTTTCGTCAAAACAATGTAACAAAAACAATTGCACAATTAAATGATTGTCTGTTTAATATTTACATGAAATTTAAAGCTTTGGACCATGCCCTTCAACATGTTTGTGCATGTGGCGTACTGCATTACGGATAATTTCTTCACATGAACGCAACATCCCGCCTACCCGGGATAAAAATGTTTTGTTCACCTATGATTTGTTATGCCTAAATTTCGCAAGTTAATTTGGCCAAATTTGGCACGAATTTAATGGTAGATTTTGTCTCAGAAGACGGGATGAAATCTCCCATATGAAACCGGGCCGTATTTTGTCCCGCTTGGTGGGATGTCCCCGTAACCGGGCCCATATGAACAGGCCCTAAATTCATCGATTATCCTCTGGGTACATTGTGTTGCTGTATGTTTTAGAAGCTAATACAGTGTATACCAAAAAAGGCTACCTTTAAGTTCAAGCGTGAGTGCCGCATGTTTGAATTTGAATTCTTTAACTCCCTAGTGGCCGAGGATTTTGTAGAACGTTATAGCATGCAAAGAATACATGGTTGCGAATTTCAAAATAGACAATTTATAAAATTTACTGGCTTGGTGAAAGATTTATTGCAGTTTAAACAATTTGAATAGCAAAGCTAATACACGCCCTAAGTAAATGCTCGTAATGAGAAGGCTATATCTTAATAAACATGTGGAAACACAGTTCTCTTTTATATGTTTACTCAACCATATTAGGCATATCCCTACAAGCCATAACGTTATCATGCTGACGTTAGCCGCCATCTGATCGGTAACGTTACCGGTAACGTTACTGGTAATGTTACTGGTAACGTTATCATGACATCAGCGCATGACGTACTCGTTACTTCCGGCGCCAATACCATCCTACATACTAAATACTTCCGGCGCCGTAGGGGCGGGTAAGTACTACTGAAAATGAACTAATCGCGCATTGATATCGCGTGTGGTTTGCTAAAGCCACGGCTTTACCCCGAGCGCGAAGGGGCAGGCAACGGATTTCTCCGTTTTCAATGTACTTTTCCTTAAAAAAGAGTGCTTTTTGGAAAGCCTATACAAGCAATATATAATTTTTAGTTCTTATGAAAACAGGTGATTTAGAAGGGTCTTAGTAAACAGCGTAATGGCGTAAAAATCTTGATTACTGCTGGAGATGATCATTTATCACGAATCGAATTTTTTGTAAACAAAGAATGAAGAATACGTTACAAAACGATTCATTTGTTTGAGTGCCGGGTTTTATTTTTTTTAAGACTTGTTTCTTTTTTTAGAGTTTTTTTAAAGGTTTTTTCCGTTTTTTAACGTATTTCTCATTCTTTATTTACAAACAATTCGATTCACGATAAATGATGTATTATCTCCACCTGTAATAAAGAAGTTTTATGCCATTATGCTGTTTCTCGTTACGCATCACGTATTACGCTGTTTACTAACAGCCAATTTAGAGTTTGGTGAACCATCTTAAAAAAGGTTTACTGGGTGTTAGTGAACAGCGTAATGCGTTACGGCGTAATCGCGTAACGAGAAACACCGTAACGGCTTAAAAATTCTTCATTTGCTAAGCTATATTTAAATGCTGTTTAAATACTTACTAGAAGGTACCTTATAAGTTGACGCACCCAAGATACAAACCTACCTGAACAGTAGTAATTTATGGTAGTCAATTTTATTACAATTTGTAAATGATTCCACATTATGTCAACTTTTCAACGAACTATCGACATTTTCCACGATTTTTCGGCCAGAAACGTCACAATCGCTAACGACCCCCATCCCCAACGTCCATATGACGGTTACTCGTGGGACAAAACCGATATGTGATGCTTCTCGAAGTTGTGTACATCCTTACAGTACCGCTCGCGTAGGTCTTTTAACATATGATACGCGTATAATACGCATATGATACGCGTTTAATGCCAATACGCGTATCAAATATACGCGTATCATACTAAAATAGGAAATACGCGTATCGTTTGTCTGCTCACTGGACATCCACACAATTCTAATTCTCTGCTAATCTTCGAATAGGTGCTGCCTTTCTTCCTTAGCACCAAAATTCGTTCCTTTGCGTACGGTGGAATTCTCTTGCCTGTAATTTTGGATTACTTTCTTATATTAACGACCAGAGGAGGAAAATACAGTGTCTCTTCGGCTTCGCGTGATCGCGTAATGATTGGCGTATATAAATGGCATAGGAAAGAGAAAATGCTTTCAAATTTACAACGTAATCCCTATACGAATACTCGAAACATACGTTGTGCATATGCTACACGTATAAGCCATATACGCGTATGATAAGCAAAAAGATGTTAAGATATACGCGAGCGGTACTGTACATTCAAAAAATCTTTGCATTAAAGAAAAATAAGTCATACGGCATCAAAAGAATCAGCTAATTTGCTTGTGCGCAGTATTTTATAGCTACGTACGGGTCATTTCAAATACTTTTTGACCGACACTCTTGTGTCAGAAAGATGTGCTATCTTTTGCTTCAGGTTTTGAAAATGTTTCATCTTTTCTTAATCAGTTGAAGTCGAAAGGTTATTTAAAAATATTATATTGCATGCCACAGCATAAATTTGTTGCCGCAGCATAGAATAGAATCAGCGCTTCTTGGACTGCGATATAATATAGCTCATAAAGATATTTAAAATACGTTTTGGCTGGTACCCTCGTGTAAGAGTGTTGCCTCGAAGGAAATGTTTCATTCTTAGTCAATACAGGAATTGATTGTCGAATAATAGGCAGTATGTTATAAAGGCAGGTAAGCGCAGGGCTGTTCGCTTTCTTTTCCTTTTAGTAGTAGTAGAAGTACTGTAGTTAATGAATAATGAATTGCATTGAAGAAAAATCAGTCAAAAAAAGTTTTAAAGAATCCTACCACACTTTATGAAAAGGATTCTCAGAAAACTTTGTAAAAACATTTAAAGAGTATAGCTTTGTAAATAACGAATTTAAGCCGTTACGCTGTTTCTCGTTACGCGATTACGCATTACACTGTTTACGAACACCTGTCACCAACGTAATTTTCCCCTCCGTAATGGCCAGGGTCATCAGTTACGGCCAGGGCCTTCATTTATGAGAACAGTATAACAAAGACTACTACAACTCTTTCCGCCGAAGTGGGGAAGGTCAGAGGTATGATTTCATGGAGCTTTGCTGTCTCCCTGAAAGTGGTAAGATAAAGGGCGTTCTCCGAGTTCTATTCTCAGTGGGGGTCTTCTTTATTTTTAGCTATAGATCTATATCTACCATACTGACCTATTCCTTTGATATGTAAACTTTACTAGTATCTTCTGTTATCGTTGGTTATGTATCTTTTTGCCTTGTAGAACCTCTTTATGTGGATGTCCTGCACTACAAACGCTGGATCCAAAGATGCTCTGTCTTATATCACTAGCATGTGCATATTCTTTACTCTTTCTGATCGTTAAAATCCATTAAACATCATTTAAGGATATTTCCCTCTATACGAGAATCCCGTGAATTTGCTGAAAATGTACCAGTGAAAACTAATGGGCACATTATTGGGCACACACGAGTGTTGGACTCACCAAAAGGAAAGAGTCCAACAATCCTGTAAAAGAAAATATGCAGTTTACAAAACAAGTGGTGGAGCCTGGGGCCAGTTGTATGAAAAGTGATTAAAGTGGAAACATTGACCAATCGGAACCATGTGTATTGTACTTGATTGAAACATTAATTAAAAAATTATTCAGAGTTTGATACAGGCAGCCCCAGGATTCGACAGGACAACAGGAATGTTTGTAGCAAAGGTAGGGTCAGGGTTATTCCAAAAATATGGATAACTTAATACCCAATTAATAATTTTTAATTGTGTATTAAATCATGCATATATTTGGAATAACTTTAATCTTATATATGTTGAAACTGTCAGCCAGTCAACGATTTCAAAATATATAAGTCAGACTAGTAATTTTATCAAAGATTCATGACTTTTAATGTGTGATTGAGGGTATATTATTCTGATGTCAAATGAATTGGAACTAAATATTAGAATTAAAAACTAGAAGTGGAATTGAAATTTGCGCATACTGCATGACAAATCATAAAATAATTAATGTTTGGCAAAAAATATTTTAAAAATATTCAACTGAGATTGCCCCTCCTGGCAGTCCCCTCCCATGAATTTATCGAGCTTCCTGAGCAGAGCTGAATGGTTCCTAAGACCCTGAACAAGCTTTTGCAATAATGGACCTACATCCTCTATAGATGAACAATTAATTTGTCCCATCATCAGTCCTAAACAATGACATTTTTTATCATATAACATACATATATACATACATACATATATTTTATATATATAATATTCTATATATATATATATATATATATATATATATATATATATATATATATATATATATATATATATTTGGAACTTAAAAGATACAAACGCGAACTTTTCACTGAAGTGGAAAATCATGAAACGCTGCAAGGCATACTCTGGCAGAACGAAAAGATGTAGTCTATGTTTACATGAAAAGCTTTTTATTATCCGCCATCCCGAAATGGCTACATTGAACTCTAGGAACGAACTTATTTCATCGTGTAGGCACCGAAAGAAACACTTACTTAGCACGCATTGACCTTTGTAATTTCTAGTATCACATTACCCTCTTGTATTGTATATAGTATCAAGTTTCCTAAGAATTACCATCAAACGCGATTATCGCCTGAAGAGTGTGGCAAGCGTTGCTTGCCATACGAAACAAATTTGTAGCGAATAAATCTATGAAGTAACCAATCTTGTTTCATCTAGTTATATATATATATATATATATATATATATATATAATATATATATGTATGTATATATATATATATATATATATATATATATATATATATATATATATATATATATGTATATATATATATATATATTATATATATATATAACAAACAGAACGACTACGTTTCAAAGAAGTTTATTAAAAAATATATATAAGATACAAAAACTAAATTTTCGGCTGCATGCCACAGCCTTCTGGGACTCTAAAGAAGGCTGTGGCATGCAGCCGAAAATTTAGTTTTTGTATCTTATATATATATTTTGTAATAAACTTCTTTGAAACATAGTCGTTCTGTTTGTTTTATATGAAGTCTTGTCAGCTGAGCAGAGTATTGGCATTTGTCACATATATAGGCATTATGTAGTCTTGTCGGCTCAGGTCATGCAATCTGCTGTATACTCGGTATATATATATATTTACGGTTTTGCAACAATGTTAAAAGCAAACTAAACTGCAGTGTAAACTATATAGTACAGTATTTACTGTAAATTATTAGATGTGACTCCATGGACTACATGCAACTCTAGGTCATTTCACTCATTTGGCACAATGTGCTATACAATATTTAGTGTCACTAAACAAAAGTTGCTTAATATTTTGTGGTTTATATTAGGATTGTTGTTTGCATGTCTATATTTTATATAGACATTTTTTAATCATAACTTGACAATCCTACAAAAGGGATATAAGTCATGTAACTCAATGCCTTTTTGAGCTGTCATATTCATTATTCAATTTTATATATTAAATCTACAATTAGTTTTGGGCTCACTGTATGTGCTTTCACACTGCTGTTGCAAGCCCTGCCAATTTGTGTATTTAGTCAGTATTGGTTGATAGTACTTGTAAAGCCTGGTCATCATCACTAGCGACATAAGGTAAAACAAAAGACGAAACAAAGAAATCATAAAAGCGTGCGACATAAGCATCGACATAAGCACACACACAAAAGCAAATTCGAAAGCAATTATTTTCCGCTTTGTTTCCGTATAAATCCATAGAGGAAATTTATCCTTTGTTATTTTGCTTATTCTTATGTCGCTAGCAAGGACCAGGCTTAAATATGCTGACAAGGTTTCAGAGAATTCATTAATGTTATATTATTAAAAATAAAATTCTGGTATAACATTCTCACATTTTTTGGTCAAGTTCTCAAGGTTATCGCCATATCAGATTCGTGTTCGAAGAGTCGAGGCCATGTACATGCAAGACAAAGTGACGCCGTAAACATTCATTGTCACGACTTTGATACAATTGCAAAATCGCTGGATAAAACTTCGCAGCGAAAGCAAGTTGATATTCTTTTTACGTATTCATTTATATATATATATATACATTCTTACATTTTTTGGTCAAGTTCTCAAGGTTATCGCCATATCAGATTCAGGTTTGAAGAGTCGAAGCCATGTACATGCAAGACAAAGTGACGCCGTAAACATTCTTTGTAACTTTGTCACGACTTTGATACAATTGCAAAATCGCTGGATAAAACTTCGCAGCGAAAGCAAGTTGATATTCTTTTTACGTATTTATTTACACAGCATTTTGGTGTTACGTACTTACTCCTCCCGTCCCCCCCCCGCTTTGTCCTTGCTCCCAGTCGACAGCAGATAGCAATGGCACCACTGACACGCACACATTTTTTTTTGTCAATTTTTACTTTTTCTCACTTGTTTACATATGAATTATTGCAGGGAAATTAAAATATTATCCAAAAGGGTGTTTTCCACCGATAGCTTTTACTTGTTTATGAGGGCAATACTGTGACGCAGAGGGGGGGGGGGATACGCTTTTAAGACATGTAAGTCGGGTATGTTCATCCAACAGAATTTGATTATATTATAATTTGATTTGATTTAAGAACTTTTATTAAGAATATTGGACGAGTCTTCCATAAAAGCTTACTGATCGCCAAGATGGTTGATAATACTACTGCAAGGTCTATCAATCAATTAAGTATGTATTTTTTCCGTGTATTAATTAAAATTCATTTCTCTGACTTGGGCTGTTGGCCAATTATTGGCCAATCAGCCATATATATTTTATAATTTCTATCACCCTTCCCTATGTTTGTTACCAGATTTTTTATTTTTAATCATCCTTAGGGTATTTTTTTTCCTTTTCCCGTCAGAAATTACTTGTATCAAAATGTATTAAAAAGTAGCCAAAATTCTTCCAATTTGATATGCACAATCAGTGTATAAACAGGAGCTGACAGAGACACAATTTTTCATGCAACCTACCCTTTTTGGAGGAAGAGGGGGGGGGGGTGTCTCACGAATGGGATTTAAACCATTAACACTGTTTGGATTTTGGTCAATCACTGATTGTCTGATTTTGCCAGATTTGCAGGATCCTGAAAATATAAGGAATGGTTGATTAATTACTTTCAATTGTTTTTTTCATATAGATTATGGTTTTTGTTTAGATAGGACACATAGGGATACCTTGGCATTTGTTGTAAAAACATCATTTTAATTTAATTTGTACAATGGAATAAGAAACCGTGATGTGATAAACAGTGGTATTCCTATAGATAAAGTTGTAAAATGTATGATAAAAAGAAGCAGCAAAAGAAAATGGTATATATAAGCATTTTTCAAAATAAACCTTCCACCCCCCCCCCCCAACTAAAACTGCACAGCTTACATTATCGTTTCTCTTCACCATTAGTTCTAATTTTAATTAGCAGCAAATATTCCATCAACAACTTCTGTTTATCATGTGGAATGTTCTCTGGCCAATAAACAAACTGGAAAAGTGTAAACATTGCAATTGATATGTCCTTATGAGATCCTATGAAATGTATTTCCAAGAATATGTTGAGTAATTGTGTTTAATGCCTGCCCAGATGAGTGAGTTTCATTGGAACCTACCATGGAGACAAAATGGACTGCCCCAGTCTTTAAATTACAAATTAATTCAATATAATAAAATATTTTATGTATCACACTTTTGGCTACCGTAGAATGGGGTGAATTGGGACACTGGTGTGAATTGGCATAGACATTTAGTGAATTGTAGTCCTTGCAATTGCTCATTAATGCTTATAATTTAAGCAACCAATCGCAAAGGTGACAATTCACTAAATAGTCAGGGCGCCACGTGGAATTTTACGTACCTTCTTGAGGGGCAAATTCATTTTGCTCTTAAATTGTCCGTAAGATGTCCAAAAAAAACAATTCTGAATGTTGGCCGGTCGAATTTTTCTTGTGAGTTTTGGTCAACATGTTTTTCTTTTGTTTTACTATAAAACTATTATGCTGTCAAAAATCGTTAACTTTCAAGTTCATTTATCTGCAAAATAACTTACATCATCAGAAAGTTCATAAAAACTACACATAAGACATTATTATGGTTACCCTGGTTTTTCAAGCGGTTTTTGAGTTATAAACGTCTTCAAACGCTCATATCCCAACAAAAACATCAAAAATCAAAGTAACCAAACTAATGTGTTATATGTAGTTTTTTATTGCTTTTCAATGACACAAGTAGTTTTTCGTATAAGTGAATTTGAAATTTTATCTTTTTTGACATTCACAGTTTTATAGGGAAATTTAAACAAAAAATGTGTTGGCAGGCACCCACAAGAAATTTGATCGCGTCCAACATACAGAAATATACTTATTAAGCCCAAAGGTACAAAGTAAACAAAAAATGAAATGGTAAGTAATAAGCCCCTTGATATGGTAAGTAAACATGTACTTTTGTCCATCCAGCGCCCTGACTAAAATTTCTGTCTCAAATCACACCAATGTCCCAATTCAGTTTTCTATGGAATTGTTTTACCAGTACTTGGATTAGCATCACACTTCAGCATATTACATAAATTAACCTTCTTGCCATTCAACACAAATATTTTCATGTTCATTGACAGTGAAAACAATTAATTTCTGAAAATTAATATCCACTTAGAGTATCTATTAAAGATAGTGTACAGCCCATTCTGTGCATCAGTTCTGCTCATGAGAAAGGGGAGTCCCTAATTTCACTTAAAACTTTTTCAGAATTGAAACTCTTGTTTGTATTAATTCATAATCATACTGGACCAAAACAGTGTTAGATACTCACCTACTATACATTGTATAATTGTTACATTTTACAATCATTAATCTTAAAATGTAAAAAAACATAAGAAGAATAATTCATGTAATGCTAAATATTTAAATTTTTGGAAAATACACATATTAATTTTCTAATTTAGTTCATTCCATACGCTGTAAATAGGCAATACAAATGATTGACAATTTTTGAACTACGATAAATTCAAAAATATCACTTTCTTTGCATTAAAATAGAAGGTCAATCTGTATGTTTTTGTATTAAAAATGTTTGCTAAGTAGCTGGTAATGTTGACAAGTATTTTTGTTTTTCTGAAAATTTGATATTCAAAATTATTGTATGTATTAATCTGCCAAAAGAGTGTATTTTTGCATTATTTTACCACACTAACTATAACTAAGGTCCTTAAAATTTTATCCTTTCATTACTATACCGGTACTTGTATGATTGTCCTGTACAGGTAAAATGGGAACTGGGAATAGCCTTTTTTGCTGGGAAAATCTGATTCCATTTGTCCCGTGCACTAAAACTAAAATTTGGGATTCATTGGAACCTAAGGGGGGGAGGTGTATATCTATATATTCAGGTTCCGCCCGACTAGTTTCTTTTAAAATAAGGTCAATTTCAAAAGAAATTGGTCGGGCAGAATCTGAATAGTTGAATGTACACCCCTCCCCCCGTTAACGTTCTAGCGCCGCAACTGTTAGAAAATGGGAATAGTATTAAAATATCAGCAAGACAACCACTTAGTAAAAGTTTGGGCTGTGGCATATGCAATAGTACTCTTGCTTGTCCAGGCAAACATTTTTGCTTTTGAAAATTTCAGGAAATAGGCATTTCTTGAAATATTTTTCCAAAACAAGGGTAGCATTCTTTAATAAATTCACCATCTTTCTTGATGCGAATTAAGGTATTATAAAAAAAGTCTGAGCAACCTTTGTTAAATATATACAACCATTTATTTGCCCCTCCTTGTCAACTGGAAGATCTTTTTCCGCTCCAAAATGTTGTAACTGTTGTAGTAAGAGATGGGAAAAGAACTCCCCCTTCAGACTGCTCTTGTCTCATTTAGAGGACGTTTTACTATAAATACAAGCTGAAAAGTTAAATCGAAAAGATTTTGTAACAAGTTCTTGCACTGATGCTATCCTAATTTATCTCAGGTATAGATACTTTAGGCGATTTGGATACTTGCAATGCACGTAATCTAACAAATTTTGCGCTGTTCAGGAACCCAAAAATTGAAAATTAGTAAAATATTTTGAAGGGAGGGGCCCGAAGTTATGGATATGTCCGGGATCCCTGACTGGGTCGCGCCTTGATTAGCATTTCTTGTCAATCAACTCATAAATGATAATTACTTAAGTTATCAAATCTAGTAAGACATAACGTAGTTGTAACTGTTTTGGCAATAGGAAATTTAAAAGGGAGTTTGGAGGGTTGTGAGAGGGTGAAATATACGGGAACAGAGATTTGCCAAGAATCGGTTGGTTGGGAAATGTGCATGAGTCATGCATAAGTGGGAGTGGATTTACTGACAGAAAAATGGAAATGGCATCGGAATGGGATTTCATGCCCTGGGCTCTGGCGTAGCAAACTCGGTAATTATAGGAGGGGGGTGGGATGGCACATATTCATGTATTCGTGATCAGCAGAATTAAATTCTTTTGAAATTGATTGTTTTTTTGGGTGTGTGAGCACGAATATATGACTATGATCCCCCCAACTATCGAGTTTGCTACGCCACTGCCTGGGACGCTAGTTAGGATTTACTCAAACTTAAGGCTGCTTTCCAGTTATCCGTTTTTCATTTACACGTACGTCACGCACGTGAAATTTTGAACTCTTCTAAGTAGCCTGTATTTAACAAATAGAATCACTAAAGCATGCTAGGGCATGTAGAGAATTCTGAATTCTCTCCATCAAAACATTCCTTCACCTCAAATGTTATGCTGAAATGGGTTTAGTCTATTACGTGCGTGCATGTGCGTGTAAAAAACGCGTAACTGGAAAACAACCTTCCCCATCGCCTTCACGACCTCAACGCAGTTAAAGTTGTTAACTTCGTACACTTAAGTTTTAAATTATAGCATATATATATCAGGAACACAGAAGAGTTTGTAGATTTATATATATTGTAGATTTATAGCTCAGGAACACAGAAGAGTTTGTAGATTTTTTATCTAATGTGAACGGGGAGTCAGTGCATGAATTTTGCAGCCTTGATGTGAGTATAGTCTATATGGTTCAATTCCCTAGACCTAAACGATAATACCCCCAGCGTATTTACTGTTGCTACGAATTTCTTCTCAAAGCATAAAGCAGACTGTGACCTTTACGACCTAAGTAACGAGGATTTCGATCAGTTAGTTAGACTATCTTTGACAAGTGACACTGTATTAATTGAAAATAAACCGTACAAGCAGCGATCGGGTTTAGCAATGGGAAATAACTTGGCTCCTGTTCTGGCTACAATATACATGAACGAACTAGATAATGAAATCCTAGTAAGATCTAATGGTTGTGTAATTCTTAAACGCTTCATGAACGATTATTTTGCCTTTTTGACATCAAAGGAACTTACGTCCAAACGCCTTCTTGAAACAGCTAACGGAATAAATGACGCCATTAAAGTTACTCTTGAAGTACCGAATAATAACCAATTGCCATTTTTAGACACTTTAGTTACGTTTAATTCCCAAAACAAAACATTTTCGACTACCCTTTATATGAAGCCAATTCATAGCAGATGTATTACACCTTGGGAAAGTCACGGATCAGTTGCGTGCAAACAAGCAATCCTCGTGGGCGAAACAAAGCGAGCTATCAGATGTTCCACAGATTCAGAGTCTCAAAAACTATCCCTCAAGTTAATCAAACAATTGTTTATAGACAATGGCTATCCTAATAAATTTGTCAAAAGAGTTATAAGAAATATCCTTTTCGAAAGACGACAAAAATGTGAAAACCAAGAGGAATTCCTTTACCTTAAACTCCCATTTATTATAATATTAATGAGGAATATAAAAGAAGAGCCCTTTCAGTCATAAACAGATCGCGTTTGAACAACGTTAAAATACAGTTCATGAACGGCAGACCGTTATCTAAAGTTTTCACTCCGCCGAAGAACAAACAGAACTAACAAAGAATGTTGTATATGAAATTAAATGTTCAACGTGCGGAGCAGCCTACATAGGGAAACCAGCAGAACAATAGGATAATATGGAAAGCCATAGCTGTCTTAAGTGATCAAACATCATTTCATCTGGTGCTTTTATCATCATATGTGGTATTTCCTACATTACATGTGGTGCTTTAGGCATTTTATGCAGTGTTTTAAACATTATACGAGGTGGTTCGAACATTATGTGCGGTGCTTTAAACATTATGTGCGCTGCTTTAAACATATGCGCTGCTTTGAACATTATGTGCGCTGCTTTGAACATTGTATGCGCTGCTTTAAACATTATGTGCGCTGCTTTGAACATTGTATGCGCTGCTTTAAACATTATATGCGGTGCTTTTTACATTATATGCGGTGGTTTGAACATTATATGCGGTGCTTTGAACCTATCCGGTGCTTTAAACATATGTTGTGCAATGAATATTATATGCGGTGCTTTGAACATTATATGCGGTGGCTTGAACGTTATACGTATTGCTTTATACATATGCGGTGCTTTAAACATTATATGCGGTGGTTTCAACATTATGTGTGGTGCTTTAAACGCATGATGTACTTTCATACTATACGCGGTGGTGCAATCATTTCGTTCGGTGCTTTTGTCGTTATGTGGTGGTGGTGAGCCAGTGTGTTAGGACAGCGGTTACATTTTTACCCCGCACAACTTCATATAATTTCTGACCTACTGTTGAGTAGAACATGGCGTCCGAAATGGCGTCTGTTTTACGGAGACTAAAACTGGATCACCTTATAGATAAATTCATTAGTGAGAAAATAACGCCGGATTTAGTCGGAAAACTTTCTTTGAATGACTTTCGAGAACTAGGAGTGCTCGTAGACGAATCTGATCGCCAATCGTGGTCACTCCAAGACGAACTAATTCCTGATCGGATGCGGCCAGGGTGCTCTGCGGCTCCTTTGCACTCGAAAACGGTTAAAAAGCGTTCCCATTTGTAAAGATCGGAGTATCTCTTCCATCGTAAAACGTAAAATGATAAAAC
Source organism: Muricea muricata (assembly GCA_963855995.1). Classification (NCBI taxonomy): domain Eukaryota; kingdom Metazoa; phylum Cnidaria; class Anthozoa; order Malacalcyonacea; family Plexauridae; genus Muricea; species Muricea muricata. Next base: position 51,279,810 of record OY979716.1, on the reverse strand, counting down.
AATATTAAACAATTTGTTAATAGAAAATATCGTGTTAGTACACCACTGAATTTTGTGTTCCTCGCTAAATATTTTAATTGGGATCGAAAGCGAACCACGCTTCAATACGCACTGAAATGCAAAATTGTAACGTGATACAGTTGTTACATAACGCAAACCTACCGCTGTCCTAACACACTGGCTCACCACCACCACATAACGACAAAAGCACCGAACAAAATGATTGCACCACCGCGTATAGTATGAAAGTACATCATGCGTTTAAAGCACCACACATAATGTTCAAACCACCGCACATGATGTTTAAAGCACCGCATATGTATAAAGCAATGCGTATAACGTTCAAGCCACTGCATATAATGTTCAAAGCACCGCATATAATATTCATAGCACAACATATAATGTTTAAAGCACCGGATAGGTTCAAAGCACCGCATATAATGTTCAAACCACCACATATAATGTAAAAAGCACCGCATATAATGTTTAAAGCAGCGCATACAATGTTCAAAGCACCGCATATAATGTTCAAAGCAGCGCACATAATGTTCAAAGCAGCGCACATAATGTCCAAAGCAGCCCATATAATGTTTAAAGCAGCGCACATAATGTTTAAAGCACCGCACATAATGTTCGAACCACCTCGTATAATGTTTAAAACACTGCATAAAATGCTTAAAGCGCCACATGTAATGTAAGAAACACCACATATGATGATAAAAGCACCAGATGAAATGACGTTTGATCACTTAAGACAGCTATGGCTTTCCATAATAGGAACACGGATTAAGGAACATCTAACAATGGAGAAACAGACTGTATTCAAGCATTATTATTGCATAAAAAACACAAAAAAAATAAGATCATCTGGAAGATACTGCATTCAAATGTACGCAATGACGAGGAACGAAGGTGCATAGGAGCTTTTGAAATCCAAAATTAAAAACAACGCCATGAACGGTTGCATTGGTAGAACAATTTGTATAGAATAGTCTAATTTTAATAATTTTAATATATTTATATCGTACCTGAAGAACATTATGGATTTTTATAATTAGACGCACTTGTATATAAATAGGATCTTAGTATCACTGTAAAACTAATTCCACTGAAGAAGCCTTGATCGGCGAAACATTTGGAAGTTGAAATAAAATATTTTTTAATTGTTTGTCTGTTGAAGATTTTTCCTATAACTTTCATAAATATATACATATATATATATATGTAATGTTTATATAGGTATATATGTATATGATATATATGTAATAATTGTTTCGGTTATCATTCTTCCAACGTTCACGCACAATAAAACGAAACTCGATTATGCTTGTAGCTAGCCCAGATGCTTGGAGCCTGACTTTTCCAGTCATGTAAATTTCGTGCATCTACTCATAGATCAAATTTAATAAAACTATAGCACGGACCAAAAAGATAAATTATTGAGTTCCGAATTCATTTTCGCATTGTAAAAAAGTGATTTACTTACACATAATTGGCAATTGTTACAAACATAGTGCAAATTTAGTAGGCTAAATTTGTAACCCTGCAAATTCCGTTTTCCAAATATATATAAATCTCTGCAACTAGCTAGTTTAAAAGGGGTGCATATTTTTTCTGGGCCATCACAAGCGGGAGTGCACATGTACAAAGGCTCCTACTCCTCAAGAGAACTGTAAAAGTATTCAGAAAATAATTATTTAAAATGTCATCCTGCAAATCGGGTAAACTGAATACCAATAAAATGATCATGTATTGTGATCGGACTCAGAACAAATATGATCACTGATTGATTGATTATTCGAATTCGTTCTTTAGAAGGACTTGGACTGGATTTTCTCAACTTTTCAAATTAAGGCATGAATTAGTTAGTTTATAATGATTACATGTCTGAACATTTTGTGTTTTTCGATTCCAAAAAGAACTTTTGTGTTTTCGAATTCCCGGATTTAATGCTGACGAATAATATCATGCGAACTATTCCGTAATAACAGCAATACGCTTTTAGCGTGCTCTTATAATATAACTTTTGTAACATTATAACCTATTAGTACCTTAGAAGATGGTTTTGAAACAACTAAAGGCTCAGTGCATATTGTAAGGATTTAAGTCTGTAAATAACAGCAGAGAGCGACCGGTGCTCCTCCTCAGTTATGATAGATATTAAACTAATACGGCCCATGCATCAAAATACAGTTTTCAAAATAAGCTTTAGTCTGAATTAGGATTTTCCCCTCGCCTATAATCCCTATAATTCTTATGGAATAATCTTACACTCCATTATGTAATTAAAAATGGATACACCGCGAAGTTCATGATTGCAAATTTGAATCATATAGCATAATCATTTGGCAAAAATATACTTGACTGAGATCCTTATACGGTTTATAACGTTTCCATTATATGAGAGGGAGGCCCTCAGGATATTTACAATTAATTAACGAATAAAGTGCGGTCAGTAATTTTAATTTCCTTGAAGCGGCAAAAATCTTTGAAAGTACACCTGTACACAAGTTTTAATGGTGCAACTGAAATTGCACATGAATGGATTCCTGGGTTCTGAAATAGATACATGAAATGCCCTATCGTCGCAAAGCTAATATTTATATAGTTAGATAAAAGTGACTATATGGATTTGACTTCGCCTTCGGCTACGAAAACGAGTACGGTTACAGGATTCTCAAATTCTCTCCTACAAACCTGTACTCGTCTTCGCTTTTGATCAACTGCGTTTTTATTACTTAATATTTTGTTTTGCCGTTGAAAATCAACAACTGGATGCAAACTCGTCCTTTTTAAATGTCTTGTATATGATGTCTTGTTATTGACCGAATATATCTTTAAAAGGAGTTGATTCAAAGGGAAGACGAATTATACGGATTTACAGAAGAGGATTCAAGAAATAAAAATCTTGCAGTCGTACTCGTTTTCGTAGCCGTAGTCAAATCTTGTGCGTCCATCCGGCTCATTTATGTCCGACAAATGGTAGTTGATACTTGATAGAAAGAGTTTTTACTGTTTAGCCTCGCTTTAGTCGCTTCTGCACATGTGCGATAGGTTTGTTATGAGGAGCCTCCTCATAACAAGTTTCCAGTCCCATGGCATAAACAGAAACACGCGCGGCCGTCTGAATCGTTCTCTGTTGTATTGCAAGGAGCAATGGCGCATCAAGTCCTGGCATAAAAATTGTTGCTTTGAGAGTTTCAAGATCAAACAATTAATATTGGATTCTGAAAACGCGGCAAATCGCGTCGCCTAAAGGTTTAATTATTCGCGTTCGGTAGCTTTTGCTTCAGATGCTGTGGGTTTCGTTCGAGACTTCGAATCGCACTACAGAATATTCGCGAGTCACGACATGCTCACAGTCACAGGCTTTGTCATACAGAGTGGTAAGAAATATATAGTATTACTTTCACATAATAAGGAAATGTTAAGCTAGTTACGCTAGCTGAGTTCTACCAATAATATTCAGGATGTATTTAGAAGTTGACAAGTATGTTTAAAACATGGAACAGTGTAGAGAGGAACCTTACATGCAATCACAATTTTGGCAGAGAACCAATTTTATCAAAAGAAAATCACGATACTGTAGTCTGTATATCACTCAATGAGTATATTGTGGATATGATCTATAACATAACTAGCAATACATAGAGGATATTACACGGTGCATGGCGCGAAGATATTATTTACGAGTGGTGAAAACATGTTCAGGTTGGAACAAGCGGACAGAGAACATATAAATCCCAGGGGAAAACACACGCGTTTTTCACGTCTTCACTAGTGAAAATATGGGAGATACGAGTGTTTTAGTTTACGGTGAAACACCCATAAAGCCATAACCATATAATAAATGAGCTTATTCGATGGCTTACACAGATATTGAGTGCAAGCTTCAACCGCTTGTACAAGGTGTGAAATAAATTATACATTTTATATAGACCCTGTAGAATATTCAATTAAATTGTCGTATTCTCGATTCCATTAACTCTATAGTATAGTAACTTTTACAATCCGTTTCCCAAACAAATTCAAAGTAATGAGTGAATTCAAAGCCGTGAAGCGAGATGCGGAAATTGCGAGTTTGAATGTCCGGTATTAAAATTGTCGGTGTATCTTAGGCGTTGATGTCTCTGAAAGTGTTAATTTTGTGTTTCAAGCATAATAGCCTGGAGTATATTTCAAACTGTTATACTGTATACAGTTTTTTACTACATATTACAATCCCAGATTCAATATAATGCAATATAAGCACAATATGTGCTCTCGTCGTGATATTATATCGTATAAACATGATATAATGCTCTCGTCCAGGTGCACGCCATAGGCTTAGATGTGATTTTGGTTGCTTGAGCGAGAATTTAGCCTGTTTGACGTACAGTAATTGTCGCTCATTTTCTCTTCTGCTGAATCACAACAAAATACGCGTGTGCGAACTGCCCAATTATGTAAAAATCCTGGCAAAATTTTCATGTATTTGCACCTGGATAATTTTATTATTTTACTTATTCTGAAATTTACATGCAGTAGTTTCATACATTGAAATATAATACAAGTGTTATCTAATATCATCGTACTAATCGTAGGCCTTCAAAACATGCTATGAACGTTTATATACACATACACAGGCTACAGTTCTAAATGCTTATCCATTCCATTTTGTAAACTATTTGTTTGTAAAGTATGAGTTTTTGCTTTCATCACTGTGCTTTCAATTTCATTACTGTGTCTGTGTCTTCACTAAAAACACATTCGCTGCCAGTTAATGTACCCTCATCATGATATATAAGTCTGGAATCGAGAATACGACAATTTAATTGCATATTCTACAGGGCGCATATAAAATGTATAATTTATTTCGCACCATGTACACTCGTAAATAATATCTTCGCGCCATGCACGGTGTAGTATGCTCTATGTATTGCTAGCTATGTTATAGATCATATCCACGATATACTCATTGAGTGATATACAGACTAGCCTGTGAGCATGTCGTGACTCGTGAATATTCTGTTGTGCGATTCGAAGTCTCGAACGAAACCCACAGCATCTGAAGCAAAAGCTACCGAACGCGAATAATTAAACCTTTAGGCGACGCGATTTGCCACGTTTTCAGAATCCAATATTAATTGTTTGATCTTGAAACTCTCAAAGCAACAATTTTTATGCCAGGACTTGATGCACCATCACTCCTTGCAATACAACAGAGAACGATTCAGACGGCCGCGCGTGTTTTCATTTATGCCATGGGACTGGAAACTTGTTATGAGGAGGCTCCTCATAACAAACCTATCGCACATGCGCAGAAGTGACTGTAACCTACCTTTAAGGCTTTTCGTTATTAGATGCTTGTATAAAACCCAAAACAATGACAACTGCTCAGGCGTTCGCTCCGCCTGCCGAGAAGAAAATAGGCACCAACTGGTTATTAGTGTACAACTGCTCAGGCAGGGTGACATGAAAAGTGACTGTCTTTATCCGTGCCGTGCCAAAAATTAAGCTTAATGTAAATGGGGCGCAATAATTGTATTGATTCCTAATTACCAATAATAATAAATGGCAACGCACCAAAAATGTAAACGCGCAAGTATATAGATATAAAATGCGGCGCTTGACAATTTGTCAAGCCAAGCGAATATATAGCAACGCAACTTAATAATATATAATATAGCAACGCAACTTGCCTTTATAATAAAATTTGAACCCTCGCCTTTTAAACATTTATGCTTGGCTTAAACAATTTATACAAAGCGAATGTATATTAAAACCACAAATATACCGTGGAATTACCCCCACTGCTTTGCGATATTATATACCCACCAATTTTCTTTGCGGGCAAAGTTATGGTATGGTATGGTATGGTATGGTATGGTATGGTATGGTATGGTATGGTTTGGTATGGTATGGTTTTGTTATGTTTTGCTCCAAAAATGTTGGATGTCTCTTGGGAGTTTCATGTTATGTCTTGTGGAGCTTTGGTTTGACTGTACAGTATTGCCTAGAAGTAACTTAACAGAAAACCGCGGTTGACCCGCGGCTTAACGGTATGGTATGGTATGGTATGGTATCCCAAATGATTATCCAATATTTTTCATGAAACGCCTTCCTCTCGGCATTACAATCTGACCCAACCTAAGACTGATTATCTAAAAAAGAGTCTTAGTTATAGAGGGGTAAAACTGTGGAACAGTCTCTCAGATGATATACGAAGTAAAGAATCACTTGTTGCCTTTAAAACCAGCATTCGTGCACCTGGCCAATTTCTTAAAATTATTTAACTACTTACATATCATGTGAGTTCAAAATTTCTATTTATGAGTAATTCCAAATATTCCATGTAGTAACGTACTGTCTGTATGTTGTAATTGTTAATATTTTTAATATATGTATGTAATATGATTTTTAAACTACGCCCCTCTTGGAAATCAGTTCTTGCTGAAGGGGTCATAGTCAGGGAGGCAGAGGTAATTTTACCTACCTTCTCGAGGGACAAATCAATTTTGCTCTTAAATTGTCCGTTGGATGCCTAATATCACAATTCTGAATGTTGTTTGGCCCGATTTATCTTGTGGGCTTCGATCAACATGTTTTTCTTCAGTTTTATTATAAAAAAATAGTAAACTTTCAAATTCGTTCATTTGAAAAATAACTTGTATCATAAGAAAGCTTATAAAAAACAACATATAAGACATAATTATGGGCACCCTTGTTTTTCAAGCCGTTGTTGAGTTATTGCTGCTTCAAAATGGGAAAGTGTCCTAAAATGGCGATAATTTCCTGGGCACTAGTCGGAAAATAAGTTTTCAAACGCTCATAACTCAACAAAAATGTGAAAAATAAAAGTAACCATAATAATGTGTTATATGTAATTTTTATTACCTTTTTGATAACGTAAGTGGTTTTTCCTAGAAATAAATCTGAAATTTCGCCTTTCTTGACAATAATATAGTTTTATAGAAAATTTCGGGAAAAACGTGTTGGCTGGAGCCCACAAGAAATTTCATCGCGTTAAACATGTAGAAATATATTTATTAGACCTAAAGGCACAACAACCTCGTACCCAGGCTCTTACAATATAAACATAAAATGAAGTTGTCCCTCGCTATGGTAAGTAAACATATATTTTTGTACCTCTGCCTTCCCGACTATCAGCGTACAGAGTTTACCCAGTGAGTTTACCTCAGTTTACCTTACCTTACCTTACGAAACAGCTCGACAATAAACCGACGTGTACCCGACTAAAGATTCGGTATTTTGATTTTCGAGTGCATACATGCAACCCAGGGTGGAAACTGTGTACTCCACGCCGAAGATCTTCGGCGCGGAGTTTGAAAATTCTTGGCGTAGCATAGGCGGCCCAATTCAGTGTGTAGTTTCATATAGAGATCAGTGCGCCGCCTATGGGCGTAGTGGCGTGAGATCGTTTACACAGATCAAGTATATACTTAATCTGTGTCGTTTAGCTTTACAAGTGTCGGCGCAAGTCCTACAAGCACTTGTTGCCGGTTTAATCTTTTTTTGGAGTCATATTTATGAAGCGAGAAGATAAAGTTTGGCATAATTTGTGACCTTGGCGTGACGTTTAACAACGACTGGCGCATCTTCGGCGTAAGATTTACACAGATTCCACCCTGGCATGCAACACTCAATCGCACTCACAATCGCTGTTGTTCGCTTGGTTAGTTAGTTCGAAAAAGATTTTCTTTAATGGAGGAATTATCGTGACATTTCACTCTCCTCCATACAAGGAAATATGAGTAATATTGGCGTCACAAGAGTTTTAGCCGAGGAAGGTATAAAAGTCTCTCGCATATCCGTGGGTCGATTTTTAAGAAGCTATCACGAAAATTGTAGTCTTTTTCATGCCCCACGAAGTGAAAGAAAATCTAAGCTGTCTGAAGAACATCTGACATTTATCGATGAAAAAATGAAGGAGAACGATGAGAATAGAATAGAATAGAATAATTTATTTACCCACGTATCACTAAAGAGCTAAAGTAAACTCGTAAAAATGTGAACGTGACCTAGAATAATTACAACTAATATATGTCAATAAATATATATCTATATATAAACTGATATAGCATTAAGGACTAGTTCTAAAAATCTTAAAATTTTAAAACATTACAAATAAATGTCACAAGCACAATAGACAGTCAGTGTTTTTCAAAAGCCGGCTATACTAAAACGTGTGCTTACTTACAGCGTTTTTGAAAGATTTAATATTTTTTGACTCTCTTATTTGAACAGGTAAATTGTTCCAGAGAGTACTAGTAACGTACGAAAATGACCTATGTAGCCATTCAAGATTAAAGTTTGGTTGCTCAAGTCTCGTGCCAATACCACGCAAATTATATTTAACTATTTTAAGTTTAAAAAGTTCGTTGATATAGATTGGACCATCGTTGTTTACTGATTTGTAAACTAACATTAATGATTGAATGTATCTTCGTTCAGCAAGCGATCCCATACTAGCATAACGCTTGAGTATATATTCATATGTTAGTGACTTGGACAGCCCCAATATGATTCACAAAATGTAATAGTTAGTGTCTTCCAGTTTGTTAGCTTCAATTTTTCCAATCCCCAATAAAAGTGGACTACAATATTCCAAGTGGGGAAGAACGTAAGCCTTGTAAAGTCGTATCATTACATCCTGGGGGATAAATCTTCGTAGTCTGCGCAATGCGGATGCCTTAGCACATGCCTTCTTTGTCTGCTCCGCAATGTGATCCTTGAATTTAAGCTTACGATCAAAAGTGACCCCAAGGATCCGCAAAGTTTCAGTTAGTTTGATCTCTGAGTCATTCAATTTAAAATTGTATTTATACTCCGATGGTCCAATCACCATAGCCTGTGTTTTTGTATCATTTACCTTTAAATAATTGCTTTCAAACCAACTGGATACAATTTTAAGGTCTTCGTTAATCGTATACTCTAGGACCATTGGCGAGGCATCAGAAGCATACTCCGTTGTATCATCCGCATAAAGCCTCAATGAAGTGTTAGGGACCTTGTAGTTCAAGTCATTGATGTAAATATTGAACAACAATGGACCCAAAAGAGAACCTTGAGGCACTCCGGTCTTTACCACCCGCCAGTCAGAATAAACGTTATCAAGCTTGACGCGTTGTCGTCTTCCACATAAATAGCTAGACATAAGTTCTATAGCAGATTTAGAAAGCTAACGTCTGAGGAACTAAGAAAAATGGTAGCGAATGAATGCGGTGTTGAAGTTTCATCGTCAGCTACTATTCGGCGTATCAGACCATAGGTGGCCCAGAAATCGGTGGTTTTTAACCTTAAATAAATGAATCTTGTGTATAATTTTCCTCTTACAGCTGTCAGAAACTCGCGGAATTGTTTTTTTCTCGTGCGACCGTCGGTTTGTCTCGCGCGACGTTCGTGTATAGTATTATTATACACGAACGTTGCGCGAGACAAACCGACGGTCGCACGAGAAAAAAACAATTCCGCGAGTTTCTGACAGCTGTAAGAGGAAAATTATACACAAGATTCATTTATTTAAGGTTAAAAACCACCGATTTCTGGGCCACCTATGACCAGACGTGAAAACCTCGGCTGGAAATGTGAGAACACACGCTATTGTCAATTTGTTCGAGAGCCAAACAAAATTAAAAGGCTAGCATTTTGCCTAGATGCTTTATCGAGGAAGGACAGATTCGATGATGTGATATTTACCGACGAAACAACTGTCCAAATTAAGCAATGTAACGCTTGAGTGTCATTTCGGAAAGACTGCACCCAAGCCAAGAGAAAGGGACGTCCAAACCATCCATTGAAGGTTTGTTTACTTTTGTTTGTCTCCTTTTTGCCTACTTAAGTTTAGACCCTAAACCTAGCGTTGCAACTCAGGATTGGGTCTAAGGTTATAGTCTCTGTCTCCATAATGTTTATCATTCTGGGATTTCATGTAATGTCATATTGTGGAGTGGGGTCAGTTGTTTCACACTTTGTTATTTTATACCCATTAAGCTTTAGTGGTTCCCCATTGATGAGTAAAATCTTCAGGGGAGAGTAAAGTAAAATAAATACTAGGGTACACTTAATGTAGGCCGATACACAAGTAAGGTGCACTTTTATGCATTGCAGCCACAGCTGGTTTATTATAATTTAAGCCTACCCCCAGTACCATAAATACAGTGCAAATAGCCAAGCTGTGTTTGTTTTAAACTGTCATGTCTTTTTATTATTTTTGTCTATAAAAGCACAGCCAATACCCCCTTCTTGTTAAAGACCATGTTATATGTGTCAAGAGTAGAATGCTGTGACAAGTCAATTGAAAAAATTGAAACTTGGCCTTGAAACTGTAATGTAATTACTATGATACAGACTTTCTGTTAGTAAATTTAATAATTTAATGTTGCAGGTTCATGTTTGGGGAGGTATATCTGTGCGTGGTGCCACATCGGTATGTGTATTTACTGGAGTGATGGAAAGTGTGGGGTATCAAACTATCCTGGACTGGAGAGGAATTTGTTGCCTTTTGTGAGAAGAGTTTTCCCAGATGGTCACAGATTCTGGCAAGACAATGACCCTAAACATACAAGCAATGCCATGAAGGATAATGGAATAAATCACTGCCCAACCCCACCTGAATCCTCGGTTTGTAGACATCATTACAATACCTAGGTTGACAAAATAATGCCCTAGTTGATGGTCCATGTAAGGGTTTTCAGAGTTTTCTGGGCTCATAAATGTGCACTGAATATAACCAAATGTTTATTTGTCTAACACCAGTTGGTTTTACATAAGGAGCTTTACAGGAATCAATTTTTAGAACTCATTTTTAAAAGTTTTTCTGGTCTAGCATAGATTCCGTGTTCCCGTAACGAAGTGTGATTCTGACCTCATGAATAGTTGTATAATCCGCTGACTCTTTGTTCTTCTTTTACAAGGGTCTACCTTGTGCCCCCTTTTTTCTTCACATGCAGATGGAATAGACGTCTATTCATGCAGACGTCCTGTTAGCATTAAGCCTATTTTCCACTTGGCGAATTTGTTCGCGCGAACAGACAAAAAATAGGAACGGTTCCTACTTGTTCGCGGCAAATTTTTTCGCTAGCCAATTTTAACCAATCACGTTGCCGGATTTTTGTTTTCGCGTCGCGTGAACAGTCGCCAAGTGGAAAATAGGCTTTATTCTGTATATAACAACACATATTTTACAAACAATATTTTGAAATAAGAATCCCCAAATATGCATGTGACCATTTGTCTAGAACTACAGGTATATCTTAAGGTAGGAAACCTTTGAAATAGTTGAGCCTATATTTGATAAGGATATTTTTCTATTCAGTCACATAGAAGTAGTTCCAGCCGTTCCTGATGTGTTTATAAGAAAAGTCGAGCCGTATAATTTAGTAAGGCTGATTTTCCTCTGGTATAAAGGCGAACATTTTGATAATGAAATGATTTAACAAGGGGTAGTTTGCCTGAGAATTGTAACCTCTTTATTAACGGTTCATATATAAAGATGCTGTAAGATTTGAGCAACATCCCTAGTTGTGTAAATGCGTTACTGTACTCAGGTGTATGTGATATTAAATTGCTACTCTTATTGGAAACAACACTGGGCTGGTTGAAAATTTTGTCCAATCACAGTGTGAATCGAACGTACGACTTCAGGTTCAATTGCCACTGTGGTTGGACAAAATTTTCAACCAGCCCAGTGTGGTTTTCACTTAGGGTAGCAGTTGAATTTCAACATGTAAAGTGCATGGATCATGTGGTTTGTTACTAGAAAGCTTTTTAATTTCACGAAGTTATCACTGACAGTGTTGCAAAATAGCCATTGTATAATTAGTGAAATATTGCTTTTATAACACTAAAAAGATTATAATCGATCGTGATGTGTCACCATGCTGTAATGCAACCATTAGACAGCGCTTGTGTCTGTATGATAGATTGTGGTCAATATATTAACATATTTCCATCTTCAACTTTACGTACAGTACACGGTGTTAATTATTTTAATATTTTAGGAAGCCTGTGGAAAAGAACGAGAAAACCCAGACTTCACCGTGCTGTAGAATGTCAATTTTAAAGTTATAGCTAGAATGAAGAGTCGTCAACTCAGGTTAGAGATACTAAAACATTAATTCTTATCCAGATACGGGAAGTTGGAAATGTTGCGTAGAAATCTAATTACAATTATTCAATATATAATGGTACTATGCAGGACGAGGTGTTTTTAGATTAGCGAATGTACTGAAAGGAGATATAGCAATGCCGTGATATTTGATATATAATTTTCAAATTGGGTGATTTGTAAATCTAAATAAAGTTGACGTAGTTAAATTTTCCCTGACTACGTCAATGTTGTTTAGAGACAACATGGATGTGACTATATGTGTCCTTTTATGAACTGGTTGAGTTTTCTCGAAGTTTTTCGGAAAATTTCTGAAAAGTTGAAATTTAGTGGTGCAGATTTCCTGTTGTGGACGGAAAAATCTTTTAAGACGTCCGCAGAAGCCTTTTGGTCCCCACAAGTGACTAGGCACAAGCGAATTCTATTTGGTTATATTTTTACAATTATTAAGGAAAGCTTTTGTACAAATAGCTAATTTAGTAATGCATCGCTTTTACGAAGTTTCTCATTAACAGCCGTGTGTTACAGATAGAAAGCTAAATGTTCAACAAACCCGTTTTGAAAAAATGATTATTCGAACCTTTTTAAATATTTGATACCCATGCACTGCAATTGAGGTGTGTTTTCAGATTTCGCGCTTCAAAAGTAATAGGACAGAGTATAGCATTGTCCTATAGAAAACCAGTGATTCTGACCTCATGAATAGTTGTATAATCCGCTGACTTTTTGTTCTTCTTTTACAAGGGTCTACCTTGTGCCCCCTTTTTTCTTCACATGCAGATGGAATAGACGTCTATTCATTCAGACGTCCTGTTAGCATTAAGCCTATTTTCCACTTGGCGAATTTGTTCGCGCGAACAGACAAAAAATAGGAACGGTTCCTACTTGTTCGCGGCGAATTTTTTCGCCAGCCAATTTTAACCAATCACGTTGCCGGATTTTTGTTTTCGCGTCGCGTGAACAAAGTCGCCAAGTGGAAAATAGGCTTTATTCTGTATATAACATCACGTATTTTACAAACAATATTTTGAAATAAGAATCCCCAAATATGCATGTGACCATTCGTCTAGAACTACAGGTATATCTTAAGGTAGGAAACCTTTGAAATAGTTGAGCCTATATTTGATAAGGCAATTTTTCTATTCAGTCACATAGAAGTAGTTCCAGCCGTTCCTGATGTGTTTATAAGAAAAGTCGAGCCGTATAATTTAGTAAGGCTGATTTTCCTCTGGTATAAAGGCGAACATTTTGATAAAGAAATGATTTAACAAGGGGTAGTTTGCCTGAGAATTGTAACCTCTTTATTAACGGTTCATATATAAAGATGCTGTAAGATTTGAGCAACATCCCTAGTTGTGTAAATGCGTTACTGTACTCAGGTGTATGTGATATTAAATTGCTACTCTTATTGGAAAAAACACTGGGCCGGTTGAAAATTTTGTCCAATCACAGTGTGAATCGAACGTACGACTTCAGGTTCGATTGCCACTGTGGTTGGACAAAATTTTCAACCAGCCCAGTGTGGTTTTCACTCAGGGTAGCAGTTTAATTTCAACATGTAAAGTGCATGGATCATGTGGTTTGTTACTAGAAAGCTTTTTAATTTCACGAAGTTATCACTGACAGTGTTGCAAAATAGCCATTGTATAATTAGTGAAATATTGCTTTTATAACACTAAAAAGATTATAATCGATCGTGATGTGTCACCATGCTGTAATGCAACCATTAGACAGCGCTTGTGTCTGTATGATAGATTGTGGTCAATATATTAACATATTTCCATCTTCAACATTACGTACAGTACACGGTGTTAATTATTTTAATATTTTAGGAAGCCTGTGGAAAAGAATGAGAAAACTCAGACTTTACCGTGCTGTAGAATGTCAATTTTAAAGTTATAGCTAGAATGAAGAGTCGTCAGTTCAGGTTAGAGATACTAAAACATTAATTCTTATCCAGATACGGGAAGTTGGAAATGTTGCATAGAAATCTAATTACAATTATTCAATATATAATGGTACTATGCAGGACGAGGTGTTTTTAGATTAGCGAATGTACTGAAAGGAGATATAGCAATGCCGTGATATTTGATATATAATTTTCAAATTGGGTGATTTGTAAATCTAAATAAAGTTGACGTAGTTAAATTTTCCCTGACTACGTCAATGTTGTTTAGAGACAACATGCATGTGACTACATGTGTCCTTTTATGAACTGGTTGAGTTTTCTCGAAGTTTTTCGGAAAATTTCTGAAAAGTTGAAATTTAGTGGTGCAGATTTCCTGTTGTGGACGGAAAAATCTTTTAAGACGTCCGCAGAAGCCTTTTGATCCCCACAAGTGACTAGGCACGAGCGAATTCTATTTGGTTATATTTTTACAATTATTAAGGAAAGCTTTTGTACAAATAGCTAATTTAGTAATGCATCGCTTTTACGAAGTTTCTCATTAACAGCCGTGTGTTACAGATAGAAAGCTAAATGTTCAACAAACCCGTTTTGAAAAAATGATTATTCGAACCTTTTTAAATATTTGATACCCATGCACTGCAATTGAGGTGTGTTTTCAGATTTCGCGCTTCAAAAGTAATAGGACAGAGTATAGCATTGTCCTATAGAAAACCAGTGATTCTGACCTCATGAATAGTTGTATAATCCGCTGACTTTTTGTTCTTCTTTTACAAGGGTCTACCTTGTGCCCCCTTTTTTCTTCACATGCAGATGGAATAGACGTCAATTCATTCAGACGTCCTGTTAGCATTAAGCCTATTTTCCACTTGGCGAATTTGTTCGCGCGAACAGACAAAAAATAGGAACGGTTCCTACTTGTTCGCGGCGAATTTTTTCGCCAGCCAATTTTAACCAATCACGTTGCCGGATTTTTGTTTTCGCGTCGCGTGAACAAAGTCGCCAAGTGGAAAATAGGCTTTATTCTGTATATAACATCACGTATTTTACAAACAATATTTTGAAATAAGAATCCCCAAATATGCATGTGACCATTCGTCTAGAACTACAGGTATATCTTAAGGTAGGAAACCTTTGAAATAGTTGAGCCTATATTTGATAAGGCAATTTTTCTATTCAGTCACATAGAAGTAGTTCCAGCCGTTCCTGATGTGTTTATAAGAAAAGTCGAGCCGTATAATTTAGTAAGGCTGATTTTCCTCTGGTATAAAGGCGAACATTTTGATAAAGAAATGATTTAACAAGGGGTAGTTTGCCTGAGAATTGTAACCTCTTTATTAACGGTTCATATATAAAGATGCTGTAAGATTTGAGCAACATCCCTAGTTGTGTAAATGCGTTACTGTACTCAGGTGTATGTGATATTAAATTGCTACTCTTATTGGAAAAAACACTGGGCCGGTTGAAAATTTTGTCCAATCACAGTGTGAATCGAACGTACGACTTCAGGTTCGATTGCCACTGTGGTTGGACAAAATTTTCAACCAGCCCAGTGTGGTTTTCACTCAGGGTAGCAGTTTAATTTCAACATGTAAAGTGCATGGATCATGTGGTTTGTTACTAGAAAGCTTTTTAATTTCACGAAGTTATCACTGACAGTGTTGCAAAATAGCCATTGTATAATTAGTGAAATATTGCTTTTATAACACTAAAAAGATTATAATCGATCGTGATGTGTCACCATGCTGTAATGCAACCATTAGACAGCGCTTGTGTCTGTATGATAGATTGTGGTCAATATATTAACATATTTCCATCTTCAACATTACGTACAGTACACGGTGTTAATTATTTTAATATTTTAGGAAGCCTGTGGAAAAGAATGAGAAAACTCAGACTTTACCGTGCTGTAGAATGTCAATTTTAAAGTTATAGCTAGAATGAAGAGTCGTCAGTTCAGGTTAGAGATACTAAAACATTAATTCTTATCCAGATACGGGAAGTTGGAAATGTTGCATAGAAATCTAATTACAATTATTCAATATATAATGGTACTATGCAGGACGAGGTGTTTTTAGATTAGCGAATGTACTGAAAGGAGATATAGCAATGCCGTGATATTTGATATATAATTTTCAAATTGGGTGATTTGTAAATCTAAATAAAGTTGACGTAGTTAAATTTTCCCTGACTACGTCAATGTTGTTTAGAGACAACATGCATGTGACTACATGTGTCCTTTTATGAACTGGTTGAGTTTTCTCGAAGTTTTTCGGAAAATTTCTGAAAAGTTGAAATTTAGTGGTGCAGATTTCCTGTTGTGGACGGAAAAATCTTTTAAGACGTCCGCAGAAGCCTTTTGATCCCCACAAGTGACTAGGCACGAGCGAATTCTATTTGGTTATATTTTTACAATTATTAAGGAAAGCTTTTGTACAAATAGCTAATTTAGTAATGCATCGCTTTTACGAAGTTTCTCATTAACAGCCGTGTGTTACAGATAGAAAGCTAAATGTTCAACAAACCCGTTTTGAAAAAATGATTATTCGAACCTTTTTAAATATTTGATACCCATGCACTGCAATTGAGGTGTGTTTTCAGATTTCGCGCTTCAAAAGTAATAGGACAGAGTATAGCATTGTCCTATAGAAAACCAGTGATTCTGACCTCATGAATAGTTGTATAATCCGCTGACTTTTTGTTCTTCTTTTACAAGGGTCTACCTTGTGCCCCCTTTTTTCTTCACATGCAGATGGAATAGACGTCAATTCATTCAGACGTCCTGTTAGCATTAAGCCTATTTTCCACTTGGCGAATTTGTTCGCGCGAACAGACAAAAAATAGGAACGGTTCCTACTTGTTCGCGGCGAATTTTTTCGCCAGCCAATTTTAACCAATCACGTTGCCGGATTTTTGTTTTCGCGTCGCGTGAACAAAGTCGCCAAGTGGAAAATAGGCTTTATTCTGTATATAACATCACGTATTTTACAAACAATATTTTGAAATAAGAATCCCCAAATATGCATGTGACCATTCGTCTAGAACTACAGGTATATCTTAAGGTAGGAAACCTTTGAAATAGTTGAGCCTATATTTGATAAGGCAATTTTTCTATTCAGTCACATAGAAGTAGTTCCAGCCGTTCCTGATGTGTTTATAAGAAAAGTCGAGCCGTATAATTTAGTAAGGCTGATTTTCCTCTGGTATAAAGGCGAACATTTTGATAAAGAAATGATTTAACAAGGGGTAGTTTGCCTGAGAATTGTAACCTCTTTATTAACGGTTCATATATAAAGATGCTGTAAGATTTGAGCAACATCCCTAGTTGTGTAAATGCGTTACTGTACTCAGGTGTATGTGATATTAAATTGCTACTCTTATTGGAAAAAACACTGGGCCGGTTGAAAATTTTGTCCAATCACAGTGTGAATCGAACGTACGACTTCAGGTTCGATTGCCACTGTGGTTGGACAAAATTTTCAACCAGCCCAGTGTGGTTTTCACTCAGGGTAGCAGTTTAATTTCAACATGTAAAGTGCATGGATCATGTGGTTTGTTACTAGAAAGCTTTTTAATTTCACGAAGTTATCACTGACAGTGTTGCAAAATAGCCATTGTATAATTAGTGAAATATTGCTTTTATAACACTAAAAAGATTATAATCGATCGTGATGTGTCACCATGCTGTAATGCAACCATTAGACAGCGCTTGTGTCTGTATGATAGATTGTGGTCAATATATTAACATATTTCCATCTTCAACTTTACGTACAGTACACGGTGTTAATTATTTTAATATTTTAGGAAGCCTGTGGAAAAGAACGAGAAAACCCAGACTTCACCGTGCTGTAGAATGTCAATTTTAAAGTTATAGCTAGAATGAAGAGTCGTCAGTTCAGGTTAGAGATACTAAAACATTAATTCTTATCCAGATACGGGAAGTTGGAAATGTTGCATAGAAATCTAATTACAATTATTCAATATATAATGGTACTATGCAGGACGAGGTGTTTTTAGATTAGCGAATGTACTGAAAGGAGATATAGCAATGCCGTGATATTTGATATATAATTTTCAAATTGGGTGATTTGTAAATCTAAATAAAGTTGACGTAGTTAAATTTTCCCTGACTACGTCAATGTTGTTTAGAGACAACATGCATGTGACTATATGTGTCCTTTTATGAACTGGTTGAGTTTTCTCGAAGTTTTTCGGAAAATTTCTGAAAAGTTGAAATTTAGTGGTGCAGATTTCCTGTTGTGGACGGAAAAATCTTTTAAGACGTCCGCAGAAGCCTTTTGATCCCCACAAGTGACTAGGCACGAGCGAATTCTATTTGGTTATATTTTTACAATTATTAAGGAAAGCTTTTGTACAAATAGCTAATTTAGTAATGCATCGCTTTTACGAAGTTTCTCATTAACAGCCGTGTGTTACAGATAGAAAGCTAAATGTTCAACAAACCCGTTTTGAAAAAATGATTATTCGAACCTTTTTAAATATTTGATACCCATGCACTGCAATTGAGGTGTGTTTTCAGATTTCGCGCTTCAAAAGTAATAGGACAGAGTATAGCATTGTCCTATAGAAAACCAGTGATTCTGACCTCATGAATAGTTGTATAATCCGCTGACTTTTTGTTCTTCTTTTACAAGGGTCTACCTTGTGCCCCCTTTTTTCTTCACATGCAGATGGAATAGACGTCAATTCATTCAGACGTCCTGTTAGCATTAAGCCTATTTTCCACTTGGCGAATTTGTTCGCGCGAACAGACAAAAAATAGGAACGGTTCCTACTTGTTCGCGGCGAATTTTTTCGCCAGCCAATTTTAACCAATCACGTTGCCGGATTTTTGTTTTCGCGTCGCGTGAACAAAGTCGCCAAGTGGAAAATAGGCTTTATTCTGTATATAACATCACGTATTTTACAAACAATATTTTGAAATAAGAATCCCCAAATATGCATGTGACCATTCGTCTAGAACTACAGGTATATCTTAAGGTAGGAAACCTTTGAAATAGTTGAGCCTATATTTGATAAGGCAATTTTTCTATTCAGTCACATAGAAGTAGTTCCAGCCGTTCCTGATGTGTTTATAAGAAAAGTCGAGCCGTATAATTTAGTAAGGCTGATTTTCCTCTGGTATAAAGGCGAACATTTTGATAAAGAAATGATTTAACAAGGGGTAGTTTGCCTGAGAATTGTAACCTCTTTATTAACGGTTCATATATAAAGATGCTGTAAGATTTGAGCAACATCCCTAGTTGTGTAAATGCGTTACTGTACTCAGGTGTATGTGATATTAAATTGCTACTCTTATTGGAAAAAACACTGGGCCGGTTGAAAATTTTGTCCAATCACAGTGTGAATCGAACGTACGACTTCAGGTTCGATTGCCACTGTGGTTGGACAAAATTTTCAACCAGCCCAGTGTGGTTTTCACTCAGGGTAGCAGTTTAATTTCAACATGTAAAGTGCATGGATCATGTGGTTTGTTACTAGAAAGCTTTTTAATTTCACGAAGTTATCACTGACAGTGTTGCAAAATAGCCATTGTATAATTAGTGAAATATTGCTTTTATAACACTAAAAAGATTATAATCGATCGTGATGTGTCACCATGCTGTAATGCAACCATTAGACAGCGCTTGTGTCTGTATGATAGATTGTGGTCAATATATTAACATATTTCCATCTTCAACTTTACGTACAGTACACGGTGTTAATTATTTTAATATTTTAGGAAGCCTGTGGAAAAGAACGAGAAAACCCAGACTTCACCGTGCTGTAGAATGTCAATTTTAAAGTTATAGCTAGAATGAAGAGTCGTCAGTTCAGGTTAGAGATACTAAAACATTAATTCTTATCCAGATACGGGAAGTTGGAAATGTTGCATAGAAATCTAATTACAATTATTCAATATATAATGGTACTATGCAGGACGAGGTGTTTTTAGATTAGCGAATGTACTGAAAGGAGATATAGCAATGCCGTGATATTTGATATATAATTTTCAAATTGGGTGATTTGTAAATCTAAATAAAGTTGACGTAGTTAAATTTTCCCTGACTACGTCAATGTTGTTTAGAGACAACATGCATGTGACTATATGTGTCCTTTTATGAACTGGTTGAGTTTTCTCGAAGTTTTTCGGAAAATTTCTGAAAAGTTGAAATTTAGTGGTGCAGATTTCCTGTTGTGGACGGAAAAATCTTTTAAGACGTCCGCAGAAGCCTTTTGATCCCCACAAGTGACTAGGCACGAGCGAATTCTATTTGGTTATATTTTTACAATTATTAAGGAAAGCTTTTGTACAAATAGCTAATTTAGTAATGCATCGCTTTTACGAAGTTTCTCATTAACAGCGGTGTGTTACAGATAGAAAGCTAAATGTTCAACAAACCCGTTTTGAAAAAATGATTATTCGAACCTTTTTAAATATTTGATACCCATGCACTGCAATTGAGGTGTGTTTTCAGATTTCGCGCTTCAAAAGTAATAGGACAGAGTATAGCATTGTCCTATAGAAAACCAGTGATTCTGACCTCATGAATAGTTGTATAATCCGCTGACTTTTTGTTCTTCTTTTACAAGGGTCTACCTTGTGCCCCCTTTTTTCTTCACATGCAGATGGAATAGACGTCTATTCATGCAGACGTCCTGTTAGCATTAAGCCTATTTTCCACTTGGCGAATTTGTTCGCGCGAACAGACAAAAAATAGGAACGGTTCCTACTTGTTCGCGGCGAATTTTTTCGCCAGCCAATTTTAACCAATCACGTTGCCGGATTTTTGTTTTCGCGTCGCGTGAACAAAGTCGCCAAGTGGAAAATAGGCTTTATTCTGTATATAACATCACGTATTTTACAAACAATATTTTGAAATAAGAATCCCCAAATATGCATGTGACCATTCGTCTAGAACTACAGGTATATCTTAAGGTAGGAAACCTTTGAAATAGTTGAGCCTATATTTGATAAGGCAATTTTTCTATTCAGTCACATAGAAGTAGTTCCAGCCGTTCCTGATGTGTTTATAAGAAAAGTCGAGCCGTATAATTTAGTAAGGCTGATTTTCCTCTGGTATAAAGGCGAACATTTTGATAAAGAAATGATTTAACAAGGGGTAGTTTGCCTGAGAATTGTAACCTCTTTATTAACGGTTCATATATAAAGATGCTGTAAGATTTGAGCAACATCCCTAGTTGTGTAAATGCGTTACTGTACTCAGGTGTATGTGATATTAAATTGCTACTCTTATTGGAAAAAACACTGGGCCGGTTGAAAATTTTGTCCAATCACAGTGTGAATCGAACGTACGACTTCAGGTTCGATTGCCACTGTGGTTGGACAAAATTTTCAACCAGCCCAGTGTGGTTTTCACTCAGGGTAGCAGTTTAATTTCAACATGTAAAGTGCATGGATCATGTGGTTTGTTACTAGAAAGCTTTTTAATTTCACGAAGTTATCACTGACAGTGTTGCAAAATAGCCATTGTATAATTAGTGAAATATTGCTTTTATAACACTAAAAAGATTATAATCGATCGTGATGTGTCACCATGCTGTAATGCAACCATTAGACAGCGCTTGTGTCTGTATGATAGATTGTGGTCAATATATTAACATATTTCCATCTTCAACTTTACGTACAGTACACGGTGTTAATTATTTTAATATTTTAGGAAACCTGTGGAAAAGAACGAGAAAACCCAGACTTCACCGTGCTGTAGAATGTCAATTTTAAAGTTATAGCTAGAATGAAGAGTCGTCAGTTCAGGTTAGAGATACTAAAACATTAATTCTTATCCAGATACGGGAAGTTGGAAATGTTGCATAGAAATCTAATTACAATTATTCAATATATAATGGTACTATGCAGGACGAGGTGTTTTTAGATTAGCGAATGTACTGAAAGGAGATATAGCAATGCCGTGATATTTGATATATAATTTTCAAATTGGGTGATTTGTAAATCTAAATAAAGTTGACGTAGTTAAATTTTCCCTGACTACGTCAATGTTGTTTAGAGACAACATGCATGTGACTATATGTGTCCTTTTATGAACTGGTTGAGTTTTCTCGAAGTTTTTCGGAAAATTTCTGAAAAGTTGAAATTTAGTGGTGCAGATTTCCTGTTGTGGACGGAAAAATCTTTTAAGACGTCCGCAGAAGCCTTTTGATCCCCACAAGTGACTAGGCACGAGCGAATTCTATTTGGTTATATTTTTACAATTATTAAGGAAAGCTTTTGTACAAATAGCTAATTTAGTAATGCATCGCTTTTACGAAGTTTCTCATTAACAGCGGTGTGTTACAGATAGAAAGCTAAATGTTCAACAAACCCGTTTTGAAAAAATGATTATTCGAACCTTTTTAAATATTTGATACCCATGCACTGCAATTGAGGTGTGTTTTCAGATTTCGCGCTTCAAAAGTAATAGGACAGAGTATAGCATTGTCCTATAGAAAACCAGTGATTCTGACCTCATGAATAGTTGTATAATCCGCTGACTTTTTGTTCTTCTTTTACAAGGGTCTACCTTGTGCCCCCTTTTTTCTTCACATGCAGATGGAATAGACGTCTATTCATGCAGACGTCCTGTTAGCATTAAGCCTATTTTCCACTTGGCGAATTTGTTCGCGCGAACAGACAAAAAATAGGAACGGTTCCTACTTGTTCGCGGCGAATTTTTTCGCCAGCCAATTTTAACCAATCACGTTGCCGGATTTTTGTTTTCGTGTCGCGTGAACAAAGTCGCCAAGTGGAAAATAGGCTTTATTCTGTATATAACATCACGTATTTTACAAACAATATTTTGAAATAAGAATCCCCAAATATGCATGTGACCATTCGTCTAGAACTACAGGTATATCTTAAGGTAGGAAACCTTTGAAATAGTTGAGCCTATATTTGATAAGGCAATTTTTCTATTCAATCACATAGAAGTACTTCCAGCCGTTCCTGATGCGCCCATAAGAAAAGTCGAGCCGTATAATTTAGTAAGGCTGATTTTCCTCTGGTATAAAGGCGAACATTTTGATAAAGAAATGATTTAACAAGGGGTAGTTTGCCTGAGAATTGTAACCTCTTTATTAACGGTTCATATATAAAGATGCTGTGAGATTTGAGCAACATCCCTAGTTGTGTAAATGCGTTACTGTACTCAGGTGTATGTGATATTAAATTGCTACTCTTATTGGAAACAACACTGGGCTGGTTGAAAATTTTGTCCAATCACAGTGTGAATCGAACGTACGACTTCAGGTTCGATTGCCACTGTGGTTGGACAAAATTTTCAACCAGCCCAGTGTGGTTTTCACTTAGGGTAGCAGTTGAATTTCAACATGTAAAGTGCATGGATCATGTGGTTTGTTACTAGAAAGCTTTTTAATTTCACGAAGTTATCACTGACAGTGTTGCGAAATAGCCATTGTATAATTAGTGAAATATTGCTTTTATAACACTAAAAAGATTATAATCGATCGTGATGTGTCACCATGCTGTAATGCAACCATTAGACAGCGCTTGTGTCTGTATGATAGATTGTGGTCAATATATTAACATATTTCCATCTTCAACTTTACGTACAGTACACGGTGTTAATTATTTTAATATTTTAGGAAGCCTGTGGAAAAGAACGAGAAAACCCAGACTTCACCGTGCTGTAGAATGTCAATTTTAAAGTTATAGCTAGAATGAAGAGTCGTCAGTTCAGGTTAGAGATACTAAAACATTAATTCTTATCCAGATACGGGAAGTTGGAAATGTTGCATAGAAATCTAATTACAATTATTCAATATATAATGGTACTATGCAGGACGAGGTGTTTTTAGATTAGCGAATGTACTGAAAGGAGATATAGCAATGCCGTGATATTTGATATATAATTTTCAAATTGGGTGATTTGTAAATCTAAATAAAGTTGACGTAGTTAAATTTTCCCTGACTACGTCAATGTTGTTTAGAGACAACATGCATGTGACTATATGTGTCCTTTTATGAACTGGTTGAGTTTTCTCGAAGTTTTTCGGAAAATTTCTGAAAAGTTGAAATTTAGTGGTGCAGATTTCCTGTTGTGGACGGAAAAATCTTTTAAGACGTCCGCAGAAGCCTTTTGATCCCCACAAGTGACTAGGCACGAGCGAATTCTATTTGGTTATATTTTTACAATTATTAAGGAAAGCTTTTGTACAAATAGCTAATTTAGTAATGCATCGCTTTTACGAAGTTTCTCATTAACAGCCGTGTGTTACAGATAGAAAGCTAAATGTTCAACAAACCCGTTTTGAAAAAATGATTATTCGAACCTTTTTAAATATTTGATACCCATGCACTGCAATTGAGGTGTGTTTTCAGATTTCGCGCTTCAAAAGTAATAGGACAGAGTATAGCATTGTCCTATAGAAAACCAGTGATTCTGACCTCATGAATAGTTGTATAATCCGCTGACTTTTTGTTCTTCTTTTACAAGGGTCTACCTTGTGCCCCCTTTTTTCTTCACATGCAGATGGAATAGACGTCAATTCATTCAGACGTCCTGTTAGCATTAAGCCTATTTTCCACTTGGCGAATTTGTTCGCGCGAACAGACAAAAAATAGGAACGGTTCCTACTTGTTCGCGGCGAATTTTTTCGCCAGCCAATTTTAACCAATCACGTTGCCGGATTTTTGTTTTCGCGTCGCGTGAACAAAGTCGCCAAGTGGAAAATAGGCTTTATTCTGTATATAACATCACGTATTTTACAAACAATATTTTGAAATAAGAATCCCCAAATATGCATGTGACCATTCGTCTAGAACTACAGGTATATCTTAAGGTAGGAAACCTTTGAAATAGTTGAGCCTATATTTGATAAGGCAATTTTTCTATTCAGTCACATAGAAGTAGTTCCAGCCGTTCCTGATGTGTTTATAAGAAAAGTCGAGCCGTATAATTTAGTAAGGCTGATTTTCCTCTGGTATAAAGGCGAACATTTTGATAAAGAAATGATTTAACAAGGGGTAGTTTGCCTGAGAATTGTAACCTCTTTATTAACGGTTCATATATAAAGATGCTGTAAGATTTGAGCAACATCCCTAGTTGTGTAAATGCGTTACTGTACTCAGGTGTATGTGATATTAAATTGCTACTCTTATTGGAAAAAACACTGGGCCGGTTGAAAATTTTGTCCAATCACAGTGTGAATCGAACGTACGACTTCAGGTTCGATTGCCACTGTGGTTGGACAAAATTTTCAACCAGCCCAGTGTGGTTTTCACTCAGGGTAGCAGTTTAATTTCAACATGTAAAGTGCATGGATCATGTGGTTTGTTACTAGAAAGCTTTTTAATTTCACGAAGTTATCACTGACAGTGTTGCAAAATAGCCATTGTATAATTAGTGAAATATTGCTTTTATAACACTAAAAAGATTATAATCGATCGTGATGTGTCACCATGCTGTAATGCAACCATTAGACAGCGCTTGTGTCTGTATGATAGATTGTGGTCAATATATTAACATATTTCCATCTTCAACTTTACGTACAGTACACGGTGTTAATTATTTTAATATTTTAGGAAGCCTGTGGAAAAGAACGAGAAAACCCAGACTTCACCGTGCTGTAGAATGTCAATTTTAAAGTTATAGCTAGAATGAAGAGTCGTCAGTTCAGGTTAGAGATACTAAAACATTAATTCTTATCCAGATACGGGAAGTTGGAAATGTTGCATAGAAATCTAATTACAATTATTCAATATATAATGGTACTATGCAGGACGAGGTGTTTTTAGATTAGCGAATGTACTGAAAGGAGATATAGCAATGCCGTGATATTTGATATATAATTTTCAAATTGGGTGATTTGTAAATCTAAATAAAGTTGACGTAGTTAAATTTTCCCTGACTACGTCAATGTTGTTTAGAGACAACATGCATGTGACTATATGTGTCCTTTTATGAACTGGTTGAGTTTTCTCGAAGTTTTTCGGAAAATTTCTGAAAAGTTGAAATTTAGTGGTGCAGATTTCCTGTTGTGGACGGAAAAATCTTTTAAGACGTCCGCAGAAGCCTTTTGATCCCCACAAGTGACTAGGCACGAGCGAATTCTATTTGGTTATATTTTTACAATTATTAAGGAAAGCTTTTGTACAAATAGCTAATTTAGTAATGCATCGCTTTTACGAAGTTTCTCATTAACAGCCGTGTGTTACAGATAGAAAGCTAAATGTTCAACAAACCCGTTTTGAAAAAATGATTATTCGAACCTTTTTAAATATTTGATACCCATGCACTGCAATTGAGGTGTGTTTTCAGATTTCGCGCTTCAAAAGTAATAGGACAGAGTATAGCATTGTCCTATAGAAAACCAGTGATTCTGACCTCATGAATAGTTGTATAATCCGCTGACTTTTTGTTCTTCTTTTACAAGGGTCTACCTTGTGCCCCCTTTTTTCTTCACATGCAGATGGAATAGACGTCAATTCATTCAGACGTCCTGTTAGCATTAAGCCTATTTTCCACTTGGCGAATTTGTTCGCGCGAACAGACAAAAAATAGGAACGGTTCCTACTTGTTCGCGGCGAATTTTTTCGCCAGCCAATTTTAACCAATCACGTTGCCGGATTTTTGTTTTCGCGTCGCGTGAACAAAGTCGCCAAGTGGAAAATAGGCTTTATTCTGTATATAACATCACGTATTTTACAAACAATATTTTGAAATAAGAATCCCCAAATATGCATGTGACCATTCGTCTAGAACTACAGGTATATCTTAAGGTAGGAAACCTTTGAAATAGTTGAGCCTATATTTGATAAGGCAATTTTTCTATTCAGTCACATAGAAGTAGTTCCAGCCGTTCCTGATGTGTTTATAAGAAAAGTCGAGCCGTATAATTTAGTAAGGCTGATTTTCCTCTGGTATAAAGGCGAACATTTTGATAAAGAAATGATTTAACAAGGGGTAGTTTGCCTGAGAATTGTAACCTCTTTATTAACGGTTCATATATAAAGATGCTGTAAGATTTGAGCAACATCCCTAGTTGTGTAAATGCGTTACTGTACTCAGGTGTATGTGATATTAAATTGCTACTCTTATTGGAAAAAACACTGGGCCGGTTGAAAATTTTGTCCAATCACAGTGTGAATCGAACGTACGACTTCAGGTTCGATTGCCACTGTGGTTGGACAAAATTTTCAACCAGCCCAGTGTGGTTTTCACTCAGGGTAGCAGTTTAATTTCAACATGTAAAGTGCATGGATCATGTGGTTTGTTACTAGAAAGCTTTTTAATTTCACGAAGTTATCACTGACAGTGTTGCAAAATAGCCATTGTATAATTAGTGAAATATTGCTTTTATAACACTAAAAAGATTATAATCGATCGTGATGTGTCACCATGCTGTAATGCAACCATTAGACAGCGCTTGTGTCTGTATGATAGATTGTGGTCAATATATTAACATATTTCCATCTTCAACTTTACGTACAGTACACGGTGTTAATTATTTTAATATTTTAGGAAGCCTGTGGAAAAGAACGAGAAAACCCAGACTTCACCGTGCTGTAGAATGTCAATTTTAAAGTTATAGCTAGAATGAAGAGTCGTCAGTTCAGGTTAGAGATACTAAAACATTAATTCTTATCCAGATACGGGAAGTTGGAAATGTTGCATAGAAATCTAATTACAATTATTCAATATATAATGGTACTATGCAGGACGAGGTGTTTTTAGATTAGCGAATGTACTGAAAGGAGATATAGCAATGCCGTGATATTTGATATATAATTTTCAAATTGGGTGATTTGTAAATCTAAATAAAGTTGACGTAGTTAAATTTTCCCTGACTACGTCAATGTTGTTTAGAGACAACATGCATGTGACTATATGTGTCCTTTTATGAACTGGTTGAGTTTTCTCGAAGTTTTTCGGAAAATTTCTGAAAAGTTGAAATTTAGTGGTGCAGATTTCCTGTTGTGGACGGAAAAATCTTTTAAGACGTCCGCAGAAGCCTTTTGATCCCCACAAGTGACTAGGCACGAGCGAATTCTATTTGGTTATATTTTTACAATTATTAAGGAAAGCTTTTGTACAAATAGCTAATTTAGTAATGCATCGCTTTTACGAAGTTTCTCATTAACAGCGGTGTGTTACAGATAGAAAGCTAAATGTTCAACAAACCCGTTTTGAAAAAATGATTATTCGAACCTTTTTAAATATTTGATACCCATGCACTGCAATTGAGGTGTGTTTTCAGATTTCGCGCTTCAAAAGTAATAGGACAGAGTATAGCATTGTCCTATAGAAAACCAGTGATTCTGACCTCATGAATAGTTGTATAATCCGCTGACTTTTTGTTCTTCTTTTACAAGGGTCTACCTTGTGCCCCCTTTTTTCTTCACATGCAGATGGAATAGACGTCTATTCATGCAGACGTCCTGTTAGCATTAAGCCTATTTTCCACTTGGCGAATTTGTTCGCGCGAACAGACAAAAAATAGGAACGGTTCCTACTTGTTCGCGGCGAATTTTTTCGCCAGCCAATTTTAACCAATCACGTTGCCGGATTTTTGTTTTCGTGTCGCGTGAACAAAGTCGCCAAGTGGAAAATAGGCTTTATTCTGTATATAACATCACGTATTTTACAAACAATATTTTGAAATAAGAATCCCCAAATATGCATGTGACCATTCGTCTAGAACTACAGGTATATCTTAAGGTAGGAAACCTTTGAAATAGTTGAGCCTATATTTGATAAGGCAATTTTTCTATTCAGTCACATAGAAGTACTTCCAGCCGTTCCTGATGCGCCCATAAGAAAAGTCGAGCCGTATAATTTAGTAAGGCTGATTTTCCTCTGGTATAAAGGCGAACATTTTGATAAAGAAATGATTTAACAAGGGGTAGTTTGCCTGAGAATTGTAACCTCTTTATTAACGGTTCATATATAAAGATGCTGTGAGATTTGAGCAACATCCCTAGTTGTGTAAATGCGTTACTGTACTCAGGTGTATGTGATATTAAATTGCTACTCTTATTGGAAACAACACTGGGCTGGTTGAAAATTTTGTCCAATCACAGTGTGAATCGAACGTACGACTTCAGGTTCGATTGCCACTGTGGTTGGACAAAATTTTCAACCAGCCCAGTGTGGTTTTCACTTAGGGTAGCAGTTGAATTTCAACATGTAAAGTGCATGGATCATGTGGTTTGTTACTAGAAAGCTTTTTAATTTCACGAAGTTATCACTGACAGTGTTGCGAAATAGCCATTGTATAATTAGTGAAATATTGCTTTTATAACACTAAAAAGATTATAATCGATCGTGATGTGTCACCATGCTGTAATGCAACCATTAGACAGCGCTTGTGTCTGTATGATAGATTGTGGTCAATATATTAACATATTTCCATCTTCAACTTTACGTACAGTACACGGTGTTAATTATTTTAATATTTTAGGAAGCCTGTGGAAAAGAACGAAAAAACCCAGACTTCACCGTGCTGTAGAATGTCAATTTTAAAGTTATAGCTAGAATGAAGAGTCGTCAGTTCAGGTTAGAGATACTAAAACATTAATTCTTATCCAGATACGGGAAGTTGGAAATGTTGCATAGAAATCTAATTACAATTATTCAATATATAATGGTACTATGCAGGACGAGGTGTTTTTAGATTAGCGAATGTACTGAAAGGAGATATAGCAATGCCGTGATATTTGATATATAATTTTCAAATTGGGTGATTTGTAAATCTAAATAAAGTTGACGTAGTTAAATTTTCCCTGACTACGTCAATGTTGTTTAGAGACAACATGCATGTGACTACATGTGTCCTTTTATGAACTGGTTGAGTTTTCTCGAAGTTTTTCGGAAAATTTCTGAAAAGTTGAAATTTAGTGGTGCAGATTTCCTGTTGTGGACGGAAAAATCTTTTAAGACGTCCGCAGAAGCCTTTTGATCCCCACAAGTGACTAGGCACGAGCGAATTCTATTTGGTTATATTTTTACAATTATTAAGGAAAGCTTTTGTACAAATAGCTAATTTAGTAATGCATCGCTTTTACGAAGTTTCTCATTAACAGCCGTGTGTTACAGATAGAAAGCTAAATGTTCAACAAACCCGTTTTGAAAAAATGATTATTCGAACCTTTTTAAATATTTGATACCCATGCACTGCAATTGAGGTGTGTTTTCAGATTTCGCGCTTCAAAAGTAATAGGACAGAGTATAGCATTGTCCTATAGAAAACCAGTGATTCTGACCTCATGAATAGTTGTATAATCCGCTGACTTTTTGTTCTTCTTTTACAAGGGTCTACCTTGTGCCCCCTTTTTTCTTCACATGCAGATGGAATAGACGTCTATTCATGCAGACGTCCTGTTAGCATTAAGCCTATTTTCCACTTGGCGAATTTGTTCGCGCGAACAGACAAAAAATAGGAACGGTTCCTACTTGTTCGCGGCGAATTTTTTCGCCAGCCAATTTTAACCAATCACGTTGCCGGATTTTTGTTTTCGCGTCGCGTGAACAAAGTCGCCAAGTGGAAAATAGGCTTTATTCTGTATATAACATCACGTATTTTACAAACAATATTTTGAAATAAGAATCCCCAAATATGCATGTGACCATTCGTCTAGAACTACAGGTATATCTTAAGGTAGGAAACCTTTGAAATAGTTGAGCCTATATTTGATAAGGCAATTTTTCTATTCAGTCACATAGAAGTACTTCCAGCCGTTCCTGATGCGCCCATAAGAAAAGTCGAGCCGTATAATTTAGTAAGGCTGATTTTCCTCTGGTATAAAGGCGAACATTTTGATAAAGAAATGATTTAACAAGGGGTAGTTTGCCTGAGAATTGTAACCTCTTTATTAACGGTTCATATATAAAGATGCTGTGAGATTTGAGCAACATCCCTAGTTGTGTAAATGCGTTACTGTACTCAGGTGTATGTGATATTAAATTGCTACTCTTATTGGAAAAAACACTGGGCCGGTTGAAAATTTTGTCCAATCACAGTGTGAATCGAACGTACGACTTCAGGTTCGATTGCCACTGTGGTTGGACAAAATTTTCAACCAGCCCAGTGTGGTTTTCACTTAGGGTAGCAGTTGAATTTCAACATGTAAAGTGCATGGATCATGTGGTTTGTTACTAGAAAGCTTTTTAATTTCACGAAGTTATCACTGACAGTGTTGCGAAATAGCCATTGTATAATTAGTGAAATATTGCTTTTATAACACTAAAAAGATTATAATCGATCGTGACGTGTCACCATGCTGTAATGCAACCATTAGACAGCGCTTGTGTCTGTATGATAGATTGTGGTCAATATATTAACATATTTCCATCTTCAACTTTACGCACAGTACACGGTGTTAATTATTTTAATATTTTAGGAAGCCTGTGGAAAAGAACGAGAAAACCAGACTTCACCGTGCTGTAGAATGTCAATTTTAAAGTTATAGCTAGAATGAAGAGTCGTCAACTCAGGTTAGAGATACTAAAACATTAATTCTTATCCAGATACGGGAAGTTGGAAATGTTGCGTAGAAATCTAATTACAATTATTCAATATATAATGGTACTATGCAGGACGAGGTGTTTTTAGATTAGCGAATGTACTGAAAGGAGATATAGCAATGCCGTGATATTTGATATATAATTTTCAAATTGGGTGATTTGTAAATCTAAATAAAGTTGACGTAGTTAAATTTTCCCTGACTACGTCAATGTTGTTTAGAGACAACATGCATGTGACTATATGTGTCCTTTTATGAACTGGTTGAGTTTTCTCGAAGTTTTTCGGAAAATTTCTGAAAAGTTGAAATTTAGTGGTGCTGATTTCCTGTTGTGGATGGAAAAATCTTTTAAGACGTCCGCAGAAGCCTTTTGATCCCCACAAGTGACTAGGCACAAGCGAATTCTATTTGGTTATATTTTTACAATTATTAAGGAAAGCTTTTGTACAAATAGCTAATTTAGTAATGCATCGCTTTTACGAAGTTTCTCATTAACAGCCGTGTGTTACAGATAGAAAGCTAAATGTTCAACAAACCCGTTTTGAAAAAATGATTATTCGAACCTTTTTAAATATTTGATACCCATGCACTGCAATTGAGGTGTGTTTTCAGATTTCGCGCTTCAAAAGTAATAGGACAGAGTATAGCATTGTCCTATAGAAAACCAGTGATTCTGACCTCATGAATAGTTGTATAATCCGCTGACTTTTTGTTCTTCTTTTACAAGGGTCTACCTTGTGCCCCCTTTTTTCTTCACATGCAGATGGAATAGACGTCTATTCATGCAGACGTCCTGTTAGCATTAAGCCTATTTTCCACTTGGCGAATTTGTTCGCGCGAACAGACAAAAAATAGGAACGGTTCCTACTTGTTCGCGGCGAATTTTTTCGCCAGCCAATTTTAACCAATCACGTTGCCGGATTTTTGTTTTCGCGTCGCGTGAACAAAGTCGCCAAGTGGAAAATAGGCTTTATTCTGTATATAACATCACGTATTTTACAAACAATATTTTGAAATAAGAATCCCCAAATATGCATGTGACCATTCGTCTAGAACTACAGGTATATCTTAAGGTAGGAAACCTTTGAAATAGTTGAGCCTATATTTGATAAGGCAATTTTTCTATTCAGTCACATAGAAGTAGTTCCAGCCGTTCCTGATGTGTTTATAAGAAAAGTCGAGCCATATAATTTAGTAAGGCTGATTTTCCTCTGGTATAAAGGCGAACATTTTGATAAAGAAATGATTTAACAAGGGGTAGTTTGCCTGAGAATTGTAACCTCTTTATTAACGGTTCATATATAAAGATGCTGTAAGATTTGAGCAACATCCCTAGTTGTGTAAATGCGTTACTGTACTCAGGTGTATGTGATATTAAATTGCTACTCTTATTGGAAAAAACACTGGGCCGGTTGAAAATTTTGTCCAATCACAGTGTGAATCGAACGTACGACTTCAGGTTCAATTGCCACTGTGGTTGGACAAAATTTTCAACCAGCCCAGTGTGGTTTTCACTTAGGGTAGCAGTTGAATTTCAACATGTAAAGTGCATGGATCATGTGGTTTGTTACTAGAAAGCTTTTTAATTTCACGAAGTTATCACTGACAGTGTTGCAAAATAGCCATTGTATGATTAGTGAAATATTGCTTTTATAACACTAAAAAGATTATAATCGATCGTGATGTGTCACCATGCTGTAATGCAACCATTAGACAGCGCTTGTGTCTGTATGATAGATTGTGGTCAATATATTAACATATTTCCATCTTCAACTTTACGCACAGTACACGGTGTTAATTATTTTAATATTTTAGGAAGCCTGTGGAAAAGAACGAGAAAACCAGACTTCACCGTGCTGTAGAATGTCAATTTTAAAGTTATAGCTAGAATGAAGAGTCGTCAACTCAGGTTAGAGATACTAAAACATTAATTCTTATCCAGATACGGGAAGTTGGAAATGTTGCGTAGAAATCTAATTACAATTATTCAATATATAATGGTACTATGCAGGACGAGGTGTTTTTAGATTAGCGAATGTACTGAAAGGAGATATAGCAATGCCGTGATATTTGATATATAATTTTCAAATTGGGTGATTTGTAAATCTAAATAAAGTTGACGTAGTTAAATTTTCCCTGACTACGTCAATGTTGTTTAGAGACAACATGCATGTGACTATATGTGTCCTTTTATGAACTGGTTGAGTTTTCTCGAAGTTTTTCGGAAAATTTCTGAAAAGTTGAAATTTAGTGGTGCTGATTTCCTGTTGTGGATGGAAAAATCTTTTAAGACGTCCGCAGAAGCCTTTTGATCCCCACAAGTGACTAGGCACAAGCGAATTCTATTTGGTTATATTTTTACAATTATTAAGGAAAGCTTTTGTACAAATAGCTAATTTAGTAATGCATCGCTTTTACGAAGTTTCTCATTAACAGCCGTGTGTTACAGATAGAAAGCTAAATGTTCAACAAACCCGTTTTGAAAAAATGATTATTCGAACCTTTTTAAATATTTGATACCCATGCACTGCAATTGAGGTGTGTTTTCAGATTTCGCGCTTCAAAAGTAATAGGACAGAGTATAGCATTGTCCTATAGAAAACCAGTGATTCTGACCTCATGAATAGTTGTATAATCCGCTGACTTTTTGTTCTTCTTTTACAAGGGTCTACCTTGTGCCCCCTTTTTTCTTCACATGCAGATGGAATAGACGTCTATTCATGCAGACGTCCTGTTAGCATTAAGCCTATTTTCCACTTGGCGAATTTGTTCGCGCGAACAGACAAAAAATAGGAACGGTTCCTACTTGTTCGCGGCGAATTTTTTCGCCAGCCAATTTTAACCAATCACGTTGCCGGATTTTTGTTTTCGCGTCGCGTGAACAAAGTCGCCAAGTGGAAAATAGGCTTTATTCTGTATATAACATCACGTATTTTACAAACAATATTTTGAAATAAGAATCCCCAAATATGCATGTGACCATTCGTCTAGAACTACAGGTATATCTTAAGGTAGGAAACCTTTGAAATAGTTGAGCCTATATTTGATAAGGCAATTTTTCTATTCAGTCACATAGAAGTAGTTCCAGCCGTTCCTGATGTGTTTATAAGAAAAGTCGAGCCATATAATTTAGTAAGGCTGATTTTCCTCTGGTATAAAGGCGAACATTTTGATAAAGAAATGATTTAACAAGGGGTAGTTTGCCTGAGAATTGTAACCTCTTTATTAACGGTTCATATATAAAGATGCTGTAAGATTTGAGCAACATCCCTAGTTGTGTAAATGCGTTACTGTACTCAGGTGTATGTGATATTAAATTGCTACTCTTATTGGAAAAAACACTGGGCCGGTTGAAAATTTTGTCCAATCACAGTGTGAATCGAACGTACGACTTCAGGTTCAATTGCCACTGTGGTTGGACAAAATTTTCAACCAGCCCAGTGTGGTTTTCACTTAGGGTAGCAGTTGAATTTCAACATGTAAAGTGCATGGATCATGTGGTTTGTTACTAGAAAGCTTTTTAATTTCACGAAGTTATCACTGACAGTGTTGCAAAATAGCCATTGTATGATTAGTGAAATATTGCTTTTATAACACTAAAAAGATTATAATCGATCGTGATGTGTCACCATGCTGTAATGCAACCATTAGACAGCGCTTGTGTCTGTATGATAGATTGTGGTCAATATATTAACATATTTCCATCTTCAACTTTACGCACAGTACACGGTGTTAATTATTTTAATATTTTAGGAAGCCTGTGGAAAAGAACGAGAAAACCAGACTTCACCGTGCTGTAGAATGTCAATTTTAAAGTTATAGCTAGAATGAAGAGTCGTCAACTCAGGTTAGAGATACTAAAACATTAATTCTTATCCAGATACGGGAAGTTGGAAATGTTGCGTAGAAATCTAATTACAATTATTCAATATATAATGGTACTATGCAGGACGAGGTGTTTTTAGATTAGCGAATGTACTGAAAGGAGATATAGCAATGCCGTGATATTTGATATATAATTTTCAAATTGGGTGATTTGTAAATCTAAATAAAGTTGACGTAGTTAAATTTTCCCTGACTACGTCAATGTTGTTTAGAGACAACATGCATGTGACTATATGTGTCCTTTTATGAACTGGTTGAGTTTTCTCGAAGTTTTTCGGAAAATTTCTGAAAAGTTGAAATTTAGTGGTGCAGATTTCCTGTTGTGGACGGAAAAATCTTTTAAGACGTCCGCAGAAGCCTTTTGATCCCCACAAGTGACTAGGCACGAGCGAATTCTATTTGGTTATATTTTTACAATTATTAAGGAAAGCTTTTGTACAAATAGCTAATTTAGTAATGCATCGCTTTTACGAAGTTTCTCATTAACAGCCGTGTGTTACAGATAGAAAGCTAAATGTTCAACAAACCCGTTTTGAAAAAATGATTATTCGAACCTTTTTAAATATTTGATACCCATGCACTGCAATTGAGGTGTGTTTTCAGATTTCGCGCTTCAAAAGTAATAGGACAGAGTATAGCATTGTCCTATAGAAAACCAGTGATTCTGACCTCATGAATAGTTGTATAATCCGCTGACTTTTTGTTCTTCTTTTACAAGGGTCTACCTTGTGCCCCCTTTTTTCTTCACATGCAGATGGAATAGACGTCAATTCATTCAGACGTCCTGTTAGCATTAAGCCTATTTTCCACTTGGCGAATTTGTTCGCGCGAACAGACAAAAAATAGGAACGGTTCCTACTTGTTCGCGGCGAATTTTTTCGCCAGCCAATTTTAACCAATCACGTTGCCGGATTTTTGTTTTCGCGTCGCGTGAACAAAGTCGCCAAGTGGAAAATAGGCTTTATTCTGTATATAACATCACGTATTTTACAAACAATATTTTGAAATAAGAATCCCCAAATATGCATGTGACCATTCGTCTAGAACTACAGGTATATCTTAAGGTAGGAAACCTTTGAAATAGTTGAGCCTATATTTGATAAGGCAATTTTTCTATTCAGTCACATAGAAGTAGTTCCAGCCGTTCCTGATGTGTTTATAAGAAAAGTCGAGCCGTATAATTTAGTAAGGCTGATTTTCCTCTGGTATAAAGGCGAACATTTTGATAAAGAAATGATTTAACAAGGGGTAGTTTGCCTGAGAATTGTAACCTCTTTATTAACGGTTCATATATAAAGATGCTGTAAGATTTGAGCAACATCCCTAGTTGTGTAAATGCGTTACTGTACTCAGGTGTATGTGATATTAAATTGCTACTCTTATTGGAAAAAACACTGGGCCGGTTGAAAATTTTGTCCAATCACAGTGTGAATCGAACGTACGACTTCAGGTTCGATTGCCACTGTGGTTGGACAAAATTTTCAACCAGCCCAGTGTGGTTTTCACTCAGGGTAGCAGTTTAATTTCAACATGTAAAGTGCATGGATCATGTGGTTTGTTACTAGAAAGCTTTTTAATTTCACGAAGTTATCACTGACAGTGTTGCAAAATAGCCATTGTATAATTAGTGAAATATTGCTTTTATAACACTAAAAAGATTATAATCGATCGTGATGTGTCACCATGCTGTAATGCAACCATTAGACAGCGCTTGTGTCTGTATGATAGATTGTGGTCAATATATTAACATATTTCCATCTTCAACTTTACGTACAGTACACGGTGTTAATTATTTTAATATTTTAGGAAGCCTGTGGAAAAGAACGAGAAAACCCAGACTTCACCGTGCTGTAGAATGTCAATTTTAAAGTTATAGCTAGAATGAAGAGTCGTCAGTTCAGGTTAGAGATACTAAAACATTAATTCTTATCCAGATACGGGAAGTTGGAAATGTTGCATAGAAATCTAATTACAATTATTCAATATATAATGGTACTATGCAGGACGAGGTGTTTTTAGATTAGCGAATGTACTGAAAGGAGATATAGCAATGCCGTGATATTTGATATATAATTTTCAAATTGGGTGATTTGTAAATCTAAATAAAGTTGACGTAGTTAAATTTTCCCTGACTACGTCAATGTTGTTTAGAGACAACATGCATGTGACTATATGTGTCCTTTTATGAACTGGTTGAGTTTTCTCGAAGTTTTTCGGAAAATTTCTGAAAAGTTGAAATTTAGTGGTGCAGATTTCCTGTTGTGGACGGAAAAATCTTTTAAGACGTCCGCAGAAGCCTTTTGATCCCCACAAGTGACTAGGCACGAGCGAATTCTATTTGGTTATATTTTTACAATTATTAAGGAAAGCTTTTGTACAAATAGCTAATTTAGTAATGCATCGCTTTTACGAAGTTTCTCATTAACAGCCGTGTGTTACAGATAGAAAGCTAAATGTTCAACAAACCCGTTTTGAAAAAATGATTATTCGAACCTTTTTAAATATTTGATACCCATGCACTGCAATTGAGGTGTGTTTTCAGATTTCGCGCTTCAAAAGTAATAGGACAGAGTATAGCATTGTCCTATAGAAAACCAGTGATTCTGACCTCATGAATAGTTGTATAATCCGCTGACTTTTTGTTCTTCTTTTACAAGGGTCTACCTTGTGCCCCCTTTTTTCTTCACATGCAGATGGAATAGACGTCAATTCATTCAGACGTCCTGTTAGCATTAAGCCTATTTTCCACTTGGCGAATTTGTTCGCGCGAACAGACAAAAAATAGGAACGGTTCCTACTTGTTCGCGGCGAATTTTTTCGCCAGCCAATTTTAACCAATCACGTTGCCGGATTTTTGTTTTCGCGTCGCGTGAACAAAGTCGCCAAGTGGAAAATAGGCTTTATTCTGTATATAACATCACGTATTTTACAAACAATATTTTGAAATAAGAATCCCCAAATATGCATGTGACCATTCGTCTAGAACTACAGGTATATCTTAAGGTAGGAAACCTTTGAAATAGTTGAGCCTATATTTGATAAGGCAATTTTTCTATTCAGTCACATAGAAGTAGTTCCAGCCGTTCCTGATGTGTTTATAAGAAAAGTCGAGCCGTATAATTTAGTAAGGCTGATTTTCCTCTGGTATAAAGGCGAACATTTTGATAAAGAAATGATTTAACAAGGGGTAGTTTGCCTGAGAATTGTAACCTCTTTATTAACGGTTCATATATAAAGATGCTGTAAGATTTGAGCAACATCCCTAGTTGTGTAAATGCGTTACTGTACTCAGGTGTATGTGATATTAAATTGCTACTCTTATTGGAAAAAACACTGGGCCGGTTGAAAATTTTGTCCAATCACAGTGTGAATCGAACGTACGACTTCAGGTTCGATTGCCACTGTGGTTGGACAAAATTTTCAACCAGCCCAGTGTGGTTTTCACTCAGGGTAGCAGTTTAATTTCAACATGTAAAGTGCATGGATCATGTGGTTTGTTACTAGAAAGCTTTTTAAATTCACGAAGTTATCACTGACAGTGTTGCAAAATAGCCATTGTATAATTAGTGAAATATTGCTTTTATAACACTAAAAAGATTATAATCGATCGTGATGTGTCACCATGCTGTAATGCAACCATTAGACAGCGCTTGTGTCTGTATGATAGATTGTGGTCAATATATTAACATATTTCCATCTTCAACTTTACGTACAGTACACGGTGTTAATTATTTTAATATTTTAGGAAGCCTGTGGAAAAGAACGAGAAAACCCAGACTTCACCGTGCTGTAGAATGTCAATTTTAAAGTTATAGCTAGAATGAAGAGTCGTCAGTTCAGGTTAGAGATACTAAAACATTAATTCTTATCCAGATACGGGAAGTTGGAAATGTTGCATAGAAATCTAATTACAATTATTCAATATATAATGGTACTATGCAGGACGAGGTGTTTTTAGATTAGCGAATGTACTGAAAGGAGATATAGCAATGCCGTGATATTTGATATATAATTTTCAAATTGGGTGATTTGTAAATCTAAATAAAGTTGACGTAGTTAAATTTTCCCTGACTACGTCAATGTTGTTTAGAGACAACATGCATGTGACTATATGTGTCCTTTTATGAACTGGTTGAGTTTTCTCGAAGTTTTTCGGAAAATTTCTGAAAAGTTGAAATTTAGTGGTGCAGATTTCCTGTTGTGGACGGAAAAATCTTTTAAGACATCCGCAGAAGCCTTTTGATCCCCACAAGTGACTAGGCACGAGCGAATTCTATTTGGTTATATTTTTACAATTATTAAGGAAAG
Organism: Muricea muricata; assembly: GCA_963855995.1. Taxonomy (NCBI): domain Eukaryota; kingdom Metazoa; phylum Cnidaria; class Anthozoa; order Malacalcyonacea; family Plexauridae; genus Muricea; species Muricea muricata. The sequence continues at coordinate 51,240,102 of OY979716.1, read as the reverse complement.
CTTTTGTACAAATAGCTAATTTAGTAATGCATCGCTTTTACGAAGTTTCTCATTAACAGCCGTGTGTTACAGATAGAAAGCTAAATGTTCAACAAACCCGTTTTGAAAAAATGATTATTCGAACCTTTTTAAATATTTGATACCCATGCACTGCAATTGAGGTGTGTTTTCAGATTTCGCGCTTCAAAAGTAATAGGACAGAGTATAGCATTGTCCTATAGAAAACCAGTGATTCTGACCTCATGAATAGTTGTATAATCCGCTGACTTTTTGTTCTTCTTTTACAAGGGTCTACCTTGTGCCCCCTTTTTTCTTCACATGCAGATGGAATAGACGTCTATTCATGCAGACGTCCTGTTAGCATTAAGCCTATTTTCCACTTGGCGAATTTGTTCGCGCGAACAGACAAAAAATAGGAACGGTTCCTACTTGTTCGCGGCGAATTTTTTCGCCAGCCAATTTTAACCAATCACGTTGCCGGATTTTTGTTTTCGCGTCGCGTGAACAAAGTCGCCAAGTGGAAAATAGGCTTTATTCTGTATATAACATCACGTATTTTACAAACAATATTTTGAAATAAGAATCCCCAAATATGCATGTGACCATTCGTCTAGAACTACAGGTATATCTTAAGGTAGGAAACCTTTGAAATAGTTGAGCCTATATTTGATAAGGCAATTTTTCTATTCAGTCACATAGAAGTACTTCCAGCCGTTCCTGATGCGCCCATAAGAAAAGTCGAGCCGTATAATTTAGTAAGGCTGATTTTCCTCTGGTATAAAGGCGAACATTTTGATAAAGAAATGATTTAACAAGGGGTAGTTTGCCTGAGAATTGTAACCTCTTTATTAACGGTTCATATATAAAGATGCTGTGAGATTTGAGCAACATCCCTAGTTGTGTAAATGCGTTACTGTACTCAGGTGTATGTGATATTAAATTGCTACTCTTATTGGAAAAAACACTGGGCCGGTTGAAAATTTTGTCCAATCACAGTGTGAATCGAACGTACGACTTCAGGTTCGATTGCCACTGTGGTTGGACAAAATTTTCAACCAGCCCAGTGTGGTTTTCACTTAGGGTAGCAGTTGAATTTCAACATGTAAAGTGCATGGATCATGTGGTTTGTTACTAGAAAGCTTTTTAATTTCACGAAGTTATCACTGACAGTGTTGCGAAATAGCCATTGTATAATTAGTGAAATATTGCTTTTATAACACTAAAAAGATTATAATCGATCGTGACGTGTCACCATGCTGTAATGCAACCATTAGACAGCGCTTGTGTCTGTATGATAGATTGTGGTCAATATATTAACATATTTCCATCTTCAACTTTACGCACAGTACACGGTGTTAATTATTTTAATATTTTAGGAAGCCTGTGGAAAAGAACGAGAAAACCAGACTTCACCGTGCTGTAGAATGTCAATTTTAAAGTTATAGCTAGAATGAAGAGTCGTCAACTCAGGTTAGAGATACTAAAACATTAATTCTTATCCAGATACGGGAAGTTGGAAATGTTGCGTAGAAATCTAATTACAATTATTCAATATATAATGGTACTATGCAGGACGAGGTGTTTTTAGATTAGCGAATGTACTGAAAGGAGATATAGCAATGCCGTGATATTTGATATATAATTTTCAAATTGGGTGATTTGTAAATCTAAATAAAGTTGACGTAGTTAAATTTTCCCTGACTACGTCAATGTTGTTTAGAGACAACATGCATGTGACTATATGTGTCCTTTTATGAACTGGTTGAGTTTTCTCGAAGTTTTTCGGAAAATTTCTGAAAAGTTGAAATTTAGTGGTGCTGATTTCCTGTTGTGGATGGAAAAATCTTTTAAGACGTCCGCAGAAGCCTTTTGATCCCCACAAGTGACTAGGCACAAGCGAATTCTATTTGGTTATATTTTTACAATTATTAAGGAAAGCTTTTGTACAAATAGCTAATTTAGTAATGCATCGCTTTTACGAAGTTTCTCATTAACAGCCGTGTGTTACAGATAGAAAGCTAAATGTTCAACAAACCCGTTTTGAAAAAATGATTATTCGAACCTTTTTAAATATTTGATACCCATGCACTGCAATTGAGGTGTGTTTTCAGATTTCGCGCTTCAAAAGTAATAGGACAGAGTATAGCATTGTCCTATAGAAAACCAGTGATTCTGACCTCATGAATAGTTGTATAATCCGCTGACTTTTTGTTCTTCTTTTACAAGGGTCTACCTTGTGCCCCCTTTTTTCTTCACATGCAGATGGAATAGACGTCTATTCATGCAGACGTCCTGTTAGCATTAAGCCTATTTTCCACTTGGCGAATTTGTTCGCGCGAACAGACAAAAAATAGGAACGGTTCCTACTTGTTCGCGGCGAATTTTTTCGCCAGCCAATTTTAACCAATCACGTTGCCGGATTTTTGTTTTCGCGTCGCGTGAACAAAGTCGCCAAGTGGAAAATAGGCTTTATTCTGTATATAACATCACGTATTTTACAAACAATATTTTGAAATAAGAATCCCCAAATATGCATGTGACCATTCGTCTAGAACTACAGGTATATCTTAAGGTAGGAAACCTTTGAAATAGTTGAGCCTATATTTGATAAGGCAATTTTTCTATTCAGTCACATAGAAGTAGTTCCAGCCGTTCCTGATGTGTTTATAAGAAAAGTCGAGCCATATAATTTAGTAAGGCTGATTTTCCTCTGGTATAAAGGCGAACATTTTGATAAAGAAATGATTTAACAAGGGGTAGTTTGCCTGAGAATTGTAACCTCTTTATTAACGGTTCATATATAAAGATGCTGTAAGATTTGAGCAACATCCCTAGTTGTGTAAATGCGTTACTGTACTCAGGTGTATGTGATATTAAATTGCTACTCTTATTGGAAAAAACACTGGGCCGGTTGAAAATTTTGTCCAATCACAGTGTGAATCGAACGTACGACTTCAGGTTCAATTGCCACTGTGGTTGGACAAAATTTTCAACCAGCCCAGTGTGGTTTTCACTTAGGGTAGCAGTTGAATTTCAACATGTAAAGTGCATGGATCATGTGGTTTGTTACTAGAAAGCTTTTTAATTTCACGAAGTTATCACTGACAGTGTTGCAAAATAGCCATTGTATGATTAGTGAAATATTGCTTTTATAACACTAAAAAGATTATAATCGATCGTGATGTGTCACCATGCTGTAATGCAACCATTAGACAGCGCTTGTGTCTGTATGATAGATTGTGGTCAATATATTAACATATTTCCATCTTCAACTTTACGCACAGTACACGGTGTTAATTATTTTAATATTTTAGGAAGCCTGTGGAAAAGAACGAGAAAACCAGACTTCACCGTGCTGTAGAATGTCAATTTTAAAGTTATAGCTAGAATGAAGAGTCGTCAACTCAGGTTAGAGATACTAAAACATTAATTCTTATCCAGATACGGGAAGTTGGAAATGTTGCGTAGAAATCTAATTACAATTATTCAATATATAATGGTACTATGCAGGACGAGGTGTTTTTAGATTAGCGAATGTACTGAAAGGAGATATAGCAATGCCGTGATATTTGATATATAATTTTCAAATTGGGTGATTTGTAAATCTAAATAAAGTTGACGTAGTTAAATTTTCCCTGACTACGTCAATGTTGTTTAGAGACAACATGCATGTGACTATATGTGTCCTTTTATGAACTGGTTGAGTTTTCTCGAAGTTTTTCGGAAAATTTCTGAAAAGTTGAAATTTAGTGGTGCTGATTTCCTGTTGTGGATGGAAAAATCTTTTAAGACGTCCGCAGAAGCCTTTTGATCCCCACAAGTGACTAGGCACAAGCGAATTCTATTTGGTTATATTTTTACAATTATTAAGGAAAGCTTTTGTACAAATAGCTAATTTAGTAATGCATCGCTTTTACGAAGTTTCTCATTAACAGCCGTGTGTTACAGATAGAAAGCTAAATGTTCAACAAACCCGTTTTGAAAAAATGATTATTCGAACCTTTTTAAATATTTGATACCCATGCACTGCAATTGAGGTGTGTTTTCAGATTTCGCGCTTCAAAAGTAATAGGACAGAGTATAGCATTGTCCTATAGAAAACCAGTGATTCTGACCTCATGAATAGTTGTATAATCCGCTGACTTTTTGTTCTTCTTTTACAAGGGTCTACCTTGTGCCCCCTTTTTTCTTCACATGCAGATGGAATAGACGTCTATTCATGCAGACGTCCTGTTAGCATTAAGCCTATTTTCCACTTGGCGAATTTGTTCGCGCGAACAGACAAAAAATAGGAACGGTTCCTACTTGTTCGCGGCGAATTTTTTCGCCAGCCAATTTTAACCAATCACGTTGCCGGATTTTTGTTTTCGCGTCGCGTGAACAAAGTCGCCAAGTGGAAAATAGGCTTTATTCTGTATATAACATCACGTATTTTACAAACAATATTTTGAAATAAGAATCCCCAAATATGCATGTGACCATTCGTCTAGAACTACAGGTATATCTTAAGGTAGGAAACCTTTGAAATAGTTGAGCCTATATTTGATAAGGCAATTTTTCTATTCAGTCACATAGAAGTAGTTCCAGCCGTTCCTGATGTGTTTATAAGAAAAGTCGAGCCATATAATTTAGTAAGGCTGATTTTCCTCTGGTATAAAGGCGAACATTTTGATAAAGAAATGATTTAACAAGGGGTAGTTTGCCTGAGAATTGTAACCTCTTTATTAACGGTTCATATATAAAGATGCTGTAAGATTTGAGCAACATCCCTAGTTGTGTAAATGCGTTACTGTACTCAGGTGTATGTGATATTAAATTGCTACTCTTATTGGAAAAAACACTGGGCCGGTTGAAAATTTTGTCCAATCACAGTGTGAATCGAACGTACGACTTCAGGTTCAATTGCCACTGTGGTTGGACAAAATTTTCAACCAGCCCAGTGTGGTTTTCACTTAGGGTAGCAGTTGAATTTCAACATGTAAAGTGCATGGATCATGTGGTTTGTTACTAGAAAGCTTTTTAATTTCACGAAGTTATCACTGACAGTGTTGCAAAATAGCCATTGTATGATTAGTGAAATATTGCTTTTATAACACTAAAAAGATTATAATCGATCGTGATGTGTCACCATGCTGTAATGCAACCATTAGACAGCGCTTGTGTCTGTATGATAGATTGTGGTCAATATATTAACATATTTCCATCTTCAACTTTACGCACAGTACACGGTGTTAATTATTTTAATATTTTAGGAAGCCTGTGGAAAAGAACGAGAAAACCAGACTTCACCGTGCTGTAGAATGTCAATTTTAAAGTTATAGCTAGAATGAAGAGTCGTCAACTCAGGTTAGAGATACTAAAACATTAATTCTTATCCAGATACGGGAAGTTGGAAATGTTGCGTAGAAATCTAATTACAATTATTCAATATATAATGGTACTATGCAGGACGAGGTGTTTTTAGATTAGCGAATGTACTGAAAGGAGATATAGCAATGCCGTGATATTTGATATATAATTTTCAAATTGGGTGATTTGTAAATCTAAATAAAGTTGACGTAGTTAAATTTTCCCTGACTACGTCAATGTTGTTTAGAGACAACATGCATGTGACTATATGTGTCCTTTTATGAACTGGTTGAGTTTTCTCGAAGTTTTTCGGAAAATTTCTGAAAAGTTGAAATTTAGTGGTGCAGATTTCCTGTTGTGGACGGAAAAATCTTTTAAGACGTCCGCAGAAGCCTTTTGATCCCCACAAGTGACTAGGCACGAGCGAATTCTATTTGGTTATATTTTTACAATTATTAAGGAAAGCTTTTGTACAAATAGCTAATTTAGTAATGCATCGCTTTTACGAAGTTTCTCATTAACAGCCGTGTGTTACAGATAGAAAGCTAAATGTTCAACAAACCCGTTTTGAAAAAATGATTATTCGAACCTTTTTAAATATTTGATACCCATGCACTGCAATTGAGGTGTGTTTTCAGATTTCGCGCTTCAAAAGTAATAGGACAGAGTATAGCATTGTCCTATAGAAAACCAGTGATTCTGACCTCATGAATAGTTGTATAATCCGCTGACTTTTTGTTCTTCTTTTACAAGGGTCTACCTTGTGCCCCCTTTTTTCTTCACATGCAGATGGAATAGACGTCAATTCATTCAGACGTCCTGTTAGCATTAAGCCTATTTTCCACTTGGCGAATTTGTTCGCGCGAACAGACAAAAAATAGGAACGGTTCCTACTTGTTCGCGGCGAATTTTTTCGCCAGCCAATTTTAACCAATCACGTTGCCGGATTTTTGTTTTCGCGTCGCGTGAACAAAGTCGCCAAGTGGAAAATAGGCTTTATTCTGTATATAACATCACGTATTTTACAAACAATATTTTGAAATAAGAATCCCCAAATATGCATGTGACCATTCGTCTAGAACTACAGGTATATCTTAAGGTAGGAAACCTTTGAAATAGTTGAGCCTATATTTGATAAGGCAATTTTTCTATTCAGTCACATAGAAGTAGTTCCAGCCGTTCCTGATGTGTTTATAAGAAAAGTCGAGCCGTATAATTTAGTAAGGCTGATTTTCCTCTGGTATAAAGGCGAACATTTTGATAAAGAAATGATTTAACAAGGGGTAGTTTGCCTGAGAATTGTAACCTCTTTATTAACGGTTCATATATAAAGATGCTGTAAGATTTGAGCAACATCCCTAGTTGTGTAAATGCGTTACTGTACTCAGGTGTATGTGATATTAAATTGCTACTCTTATTGGAAAAAACACTGGGCCGGTTGAAAATTTTGTCCAATCACAGTGTGAATCGAACGTACGACTTCAGGTTCGATTGCCACTGTGGTTGGACAAAATTTTCAACCAGCCCAGTGTGGTTTTCACTCAGGGTAGCAGTTTAATTTCAACATGTAAAGTGCATGGATCATGTGGTTTGTTACTAGAAAGCTTTTTAATTTCACGAAGTTATCACTGACAGTGTTGCAAAATAGCCATTGTATAATTAGTGAAATATTGCTTTTATAACACTAAAAAGATTATAATCGATCGTGATGTGTCACCATGCTGTAATGCAACCATTAGACAGCGCTTGTGTCTGTATGATAGATTGTGGTCAATATATTAACATATTTCCATCTTCAACTTTACGTACAGTACACGGTGTTAATTATTTTAATATTTTAGGAAGCCTGTGGAAAAGAACGAGAAAACCCAGACTTCACCGTGCTGTAGAATGTCAATTTTAAAGTTATAGCTAGAATGAAGAGTCGTCAGTTCAGGTTAGAGATACTAAAACATTAATTCTTATCCAGATACGGGAAGTTGGAAATGTTGCATAGAAATCTAATTACAATTATTCAATATATAATGGTACTATGCAGGACGAGGTGTTTTTAGATTAGCGAATGTACTGAAAGGAGATATAGCAATGCCGTGATATTTGATATATAATTTTCAAATTGGGTGATTTGTAAATCTAAATAAAGTTGACGTAGTTAAATTTTCCCTGACTACGTCAATGTTGTTTAGAGACAACATGCATGTGACTATATGTGTCCTTTTATGAACTGGTTGAGTTTTCTCGAAGTTTTTCGGAAAATTTCTGAAAAGTTGAAATTTAGTGGTGCAGATTTCCTGTTGTGGACGGAAAAATCTTTTAAGACGTCCGCAGAAGCCTTTTGATCCCCACAAGTGACTAGGCACGAGCGAATTCTATTTGGTTATATTTTTACAATTATTAAGGAAAGCTTTTGTACAAATAGCTAATTTAGTAATGCATCGCTTTTACGAAGTTTCTCATTAACAGCCGTGTGTTACAGATAGAAAGCTAAATGTTCAACAAACCCGTTTTGAAAAAATGATTATTCGAACCTTTTTAAATATTTGATACCCATGCACTGCAATTGAGGTGTGTTTTCAGATTTCGCGCTTCAAAAGTAATAGGACAGAGTATAGCATTGTCCTATAGAAAACCAGTGATTCTGACCTCATGAATAGTTGTATAATCCGCTGACTTTTTGTTCTTCTTTTACAAGGGTCTACCTTGTGCCCCCTTTTTTCTTCACATGCAGATGGAATAGACGTCAATTCATTCAGACGTCCTGTTAGCATTAAGCCTATTTTCCACTTGGCGAATTTGTTCGCGCGAACAGACAAAAAATAGGAACGGTTCCTACTTGTTCGCGGCGAATTTTTTCGCCAGCCAATTTTAACCAATCACGTTGCCGGATTTTTGTTTTCGCGTCGCGTGAACAAAGTCGCCAAGTGGAAAATAGGCTTTATTCTGTATATAACATCACGTATTTTACAAACAATATTTTGAAATAAGAATCCCCAAATATGCATGTGACCATTCGTCTAGAACTACAGGTATATCTTAAGGTAGGAAACCTTTGAAATAGTTGAGCCTATATTTGATAAGGCAATTTTTCTATTCAGTCACATAGAAGTAGTTCCAGCCGTTCCTGATGTGTTTATAAGAAAAGTCGAGCCGTATAATTTAGTAAGGCTGATTTTCCTCTGGTATAAAGGCGAACATTTTGATAAAGAAATGATTTAACAAGGGGTAGTTTGCCTGAGAATTGTAACCTCTTTATTAACGGTTCATATATAAAGATGCTGTAAGATTTGAGCAACATCCCTAGTTGTGTAAATGCGTTACTGTACTCAGGTGTATGTGATATTAAATTGCTACTCTTATTGGAAAAAACACTGGGCCGGTTGAAAATTTTGTCCAATCACAGTGTGAATCGAACGTACGACTTCAGGTTCGATTGCCACTGTGGTTGGACAAAATTTTCAACCAGCCCAGTGTGGTTTTCACTCAGGGTAGCAGTTTAATTTCAACATGTAAAGTGCATGGATCATGTGGTTTGTTACTAGAAAGCTTTTTAAATTCACGAAGTTATCACTGACAGTGTTGCAAAATAGCCATTGTATAATTAGTGAAATATTGCTTTTATAACACTAAAAAGATTATAATCGATCGTGATGTGTCACCATGCTGTAATGCAACCATTAGACAGCGCTTGTGTCTGTATGATAGATTGTGGTCAATATATTAACATATTTCCATCTTCAACTTTACGTACAGTACACGGTGTTAATTATTTTAATATTTTAGGAAGCCTGTGGAAAAGAACGAGAAAACCCAGACTTCACCGTGCTGTAGAATGTCAATTTTAAAGTTATAGCTAGAATGAAGAGTCGTCAGTTCAGGTTAGAGATACTAAAACATTAATTCTTATCCAGATACGGGAAGTTGGAAATGTTGCATAGAAATCTAATTACAATTATTCAATATATAATGGTACTATGCAGGACGAGGTGTTTTTAGATTAGCGAATGTACTGAAAGGAGATATAGCAATGCCGTGATATTTGATATATAATTTTCAAATTGGGTGATTTGTAAATCTAAATAAAGTTGACGTAGTTAAATTTTCCCTGACTACGTCAATGTTGTTTAGAGACAACATGCATGTGACTATATGTGTCCTTTTATGAACTGGTTGAGTTTTCTCGAAGTTTTTCGGAAAATTTCTGAAAAGTTGAAATTTAGTGGTGCAGATTTCCTGTTGTGGACGGAAAAATCTTTTAAGACGTCCGCAGAAGCCTTTTGATCCCCACAAGTGACTAGGCACGAGCGAATTCTATTTGGTTATATTTTTACAATTATTAAGGAAAGCTTTTGTACAAATAGCTAATTTAGTAATGCATCGCTTTTACGAAGTTTCTCATTAACAGCCGTGTGTTACAGATAGAAAGCTAAATGTTCAACAAACCCGTTTTGAAAAAATGATTATTCGAACCTTTTTAAATATTTGATACCCATGCACTGCAATTGAGGTGTGTTTTCAGATTTCGCGCTTCAAAAGTAATAGGACAGAGTATAGCATTGTCCTATAGAAAACCAGTGATTCTGACCTCATGAATAGTTGTATAATCCGCTGACTTTTTGTTCTTCTTTTACAAGGGTCTACCTTGTGCCCCCTTTTTTCTTCACATGCAGATGGAATAGACGTCTATTCATGCAGACGTCCTGTTAGCATTAAGCCTATTTTCCACTTGGCGAATTTGTTCGCGCGAACAGACAAAAAATAGGAACGGTTCCTACTTGTTCGCGGCGAATTTTTTCGCCAGCCAATTTTAACCAATCACGTTGCCGGATTTTTGTTTTCGCGTCGCGTGAACAAAGTCGCCAAGTGGAAAATAGGCTTTATTCTGTATATAACATCACGTATTTTACAAACAATATTTTGAAATAAGAATCCCCAAATATGCATGTGACCATTCGTCTAGAACTACAGGTATATCTTAAGGTAGGAAACCTTTGAAATAGTTGAGCCTATATTTGATAAGGCAATTTTTCTATTCAGTCACATAGAAGTACTTCCAGCCGTTCCTGATGCGCCCATAAGAAAAGTCGAGCCGTATAATTTAGTAAGGCTGATTTTCCTCTGGTATAAAGGCGAACATTTTGATAAAGAAATGATTTAACAAGGGGTAGTTTGCCTGAGAATTGTAACCTCTTTATTAACGGTTCATATATAAAGATGCTGTGAGATTTGAGCAACATCCCTAGTTGTGTAAATGCGTTACTGTACTCAGGTGTATGTGATATTAAATTGCTACTCTTATTGGAAACAACACTGGGCTGGTTGAAAATTTTGTCCAATCACAGTGTGAATCGAACGTACGACTTCAGGTTCGATTGCCACTGTGGTTGGACAAAATTTTCAACCAGCCCAGTGTGGTTTTCACTTAGGGTAGCAGTTGAATTTCAACATGTAAAGTGCATGGATCATGTGGTTTGTTACTAGAAAGCTTTTTAATTTCACGAAGTTATCACTGACAGTGTTGCGAAATAGCCATTGTATAATTAGTGAAATATTGCTTTTATAACACTAAAAAGATTATAATCGATCGTGATGTGTCACCATGCTGTAATGCAACCATTAGACAGCGCTTGTGTCTGTATGATAGATTGTGGTCAATATATTAACATATTTCCATCTTCAACTTTACGTACAGTACACGGTGTTAATTATTTTAATATTTTAGGAAGCCTGTGGAAAAGAACGAAAAAACCCAGACTTCACCGTGCTGTAGAATGTCAATTTTAAAGTTATAGCTAGAATGAAGAGTCGTCAGTTCAGGTTAGAGATACTAAAACATTAATTCTTATCCAGATACGGGAAGTTGGAAATGTTGCATAGAAATCTAATTACAATTATTCAATATATAATGGTACTATGCAGGACGAGGTGTTTTTAGATTAGCGAATGTACTGAAAGGAGATATAGCAATGCCGTGATATTTGATATATAATTTTCAAATTGGGTGATTTGTAAATCTAAATAAAGTTGACGTAGTTAAATTTTCCCTGACTACGTCAATGTTGTTTAGAGACAACATGCATGTGACTATATTTGTCCTTTTATGAACTGGTTGAGTTTTCTCGAAGTTTTTTGGAAAATTTCTGAAAAGTTGAAATTTAGTGGTGCAGATTTCCTGTTGTGGACGGAAAAATCTTTTAAGACGTCCGCAGAAGCCTTTTGATCCCCACAAGTGACTAGGCACGAGCGAATTCTATTTGGTTATATTTTTACAATTATTAAGGAAAGCTTTTGTACAAATAGCTAATTTAGTAATGCATCGCTTTTACGAAGTTTCTCATTAACAGCCGTGTGTTACAGATAGAAAGCTAAATGTTCAACAAACCCGTTTTGAAAAAATGATTATTCGAACCTTTTTAAATATTTGATACCCATGCACTGCAATTGAGGTGTGTTTTCAGATTTCGCGCTTCAAAAGTAATAGGACAGAGTATAGCATTGTCCTATAGAAAACCAGTGATTCTGACCTCATGAATAGTTGTATAATCCGCTGACTTTTTGTTCTTCTTTTACAAGGGTCTACCTTGTGCCCCCTTTTTTCTTCACATGCAGATGGAATAGACGTCTATTCATGCAGACGTCCTGTTAGCATTAAGCCTATTTTCCACTTGGCGAATTTGTTCGCGCGAACAGACAAAAAATAGGAACGGTTCCTACTTGTTCGCGGCGAATTTTTTCGCCAGCCAATTTTAACCAATCACGTTGCCGGATTTTTGTTTTCGCGTCGCGTGAACAAAGTCGCCAAGTGGAAAATAGCCTTTATTCTGTATATAACATCACGTATTTTACAAACAATATTTTGAAATAAGAATCCCCAAATATGCATGTGACCATTCGTCTAGAACTACAGGTATATCTTAAGGTAGGAAACCTTTGAAATAGTTGAGCCTATATTTGATAAGGCAATTTTTCTATTCAGTCACATAGAAGTACTTCCAGCCGTTCCTGATGCGCCCATAAGAAAAGTCGAGCCGTATAATTTAGTAAGGCTGATTTTCCTCTGGTATAAAGGCGAACATTTTGATAAAGAAATGATTTAACAAGGGGTAGTTTGCCTGAGAATTGTAACCTCTTTATTAACGGTTCATATATAAAGATGCTGTGAGATTTGAGCAACATCCCTAGTTGTGTAAATGCGTTACTGTACTCAGGTGTATGTGATATTAAATTGCTACTCTTATTGGAAAAAACACTGGGCCGGTTGAAAATTTTGTCCAATCACAGTGTGAATCGAACGTACGACTTCAGGTTCGATTGCCACTGTGGTTGGACAAAATTTTCAACCAGCCCAGTGTGGTTTTCACTTAGGGTAGCAGTTGAATTTCAACATGTAAAGTGCATGGATCATGTGGTTTGTTACTAGAAAGCTTTTTAATTTCACGAAGTTATCACTGACAGTGTTGCGAAATAGCCATTGTATAATTAGTGAAATATTGCTTTTATAACACTAAAAAGATTATAATCGATCGTGACGTGTCACCATGCTGTAATGCAACCATTAGACAGCGCTTGTGTCTGTATGATAGATTGTGGTCAATATATTAACATATTTCCATCTTCAACTTTACGTACAGTACACGGTGTTAATTATTTTAATATTTTAGGAAGCCTGTGGAAAAGAACGAGAAAACCCAGACTTCACCGTGCTGTAGAATGTCAATTTTAAAGTTATAGCTAGAATGAAGAGTCGTCAACTCAGGTTAGAGATACTAAAACATTAATTCTTATCCAGATACGGGAAGTTGGAAATGTTGCGTAGAAATCTAATTACAATTATTCAATATATAATGGTACTATGCAGGACGAGGTGTTTTTAGATTAGCGAATGTACTGAAAGGAGATATAGCAATGCCGTGATATTTGATATATAATTTTCAAATTGGGTGATTTGTAAATCTAAATAAAGTTGACGTAGTTAAATTTTCCCTGACTACGTCAATGTTGTTTAGAGACAACATGGATGTGACTATATGTGTCCTTTTATGAACTGGTTGAGTTTTCTCGAAGTTTTTCGGAAAATTTCTGAAAAGTTGAAATTTAGTGGTGCAGATTTGCTGTTGTGGACGGAAAAATCTTTTAAGACGTCCGCAGAAGCCTTTTGGTCCCCACAAGTGACTAGGCACAAGCGAATTCTATTTGGTTATATTTTTACAATTATTAAGGAAAGCTTTTGTACAAATAGCTAATTTAGTAATGCATCGCTTTTACGAAGTTTCTCATTAACAGCCGTGTGTTACAGATAGAAAGCTAAATGTTCAACAAACCCGTTTTGAAAAAATGATTATTCGAACCTTTTTAAATATTTGATACCCATGCACTGCAATTGAGGTGTGTTTTCAGATTTCGCGCTTCAAAAGTAATAGGACAGAGTATAGCATTGTCCTATAGAAAACCAGTGATTCTGACCTCATGAATAGTTGTATAATCCGCTGACTTTTTGTTCTTCTTTTACAAGGGTCTACCTTGTGCCCCCTTTTTTCTTCACATGCAGATGGAATAGACGTCTATTCATTCAGACGTCCTGTTAGCATTAAGCCTATTTTCCACTTGGCGAATTTGTTCGCGCGAACAGACAAAAAATAGGAACGGTTCCTACTTGTTCGCGGCGAATTTTTTCGCCAGCCAATTTTAACACCAATCACGTTGCCGGATTTTTGTTTTCGCGTCGCGTGAACAAAGTCGCCAAGTGGAAAATAGGCTTTATTCTGTATATAACATCACGTATTTTACAAACAATATTTTGAAATAAGAATCCCCAAATATGCATGTGACCATTCGTCTAGAACTACAGGTATATCTTAAGGTAGGAAACCTTTGAAATAGTTGAGCCTATATTTGATAAGGCAATTTTTCTATTCAGTCACATAGAAGTAGTTCCAGCCGTTCCTGATGTGTTTATAAGAAAAGTCGAGCCGTATAATTTAGTAAGGCTGATTTTCCTCTGGTATAAAGGCGAACATTTTGATAAAGAAATGATTTAACAAGGGGTAGTTTGCCTGAGAATTGTAACCTCTTTATTAACGGTTCATATATAAAGATGCTGTAAGATTTGAGCAACATCCCTAGTTGTGTAAATGCGTTACTGTACTCAGGTGTATGTGATATTAAATTGCTACTCTTATTGGAAAAAACACTGGGCCGGTTGAAAATTTTGTCCAATCACAGTGTGAATCGAACGTACGACTTCAGGTTCGATTGCCACTGTGGTTGGACAAAATTTTCAACCAGCCCAGTGTGGTTTTCACTCAGGGTAGCAGTTTAATTTCAACATGTAAAGTGCATGGATCATGTGGTTTGTTACTAGAAAGCTTTTTAAATTCACGAAGTTATCACTGACAGTGTTGCAAAATAGCCATTGTATAATTAGTGAAATATTGCTTTTATAACACTAAAAAGATTATAATCGATCGTGATGTGTCACCATGCTGTAATGCAACCATTAGACAGCGCTTGTGTCTGTATGATAGATTGTGGTCAATATATTAACATATTTCCATCTTCAACTTTACGTACAGTACACGGTGTTAATTATTTTAATATTTTAGGAAGCCTGTGGAAAAGAACGAGAAAACCCAGACTTCACCGTGCTGTAGAATGTCAATTTTAAAGTTATAGCTAGAATGAAGAGTCGTCAGTTCAGGTTAGAGATACTAAAACATTAATTCTTATCCAGATACGGGAAGTTGGAAATGTTGCATAGAAATCTAATTACAATTATTCAATATATAATGGTACTATGCAGGACGAGGTGTTTTTAGATTAGCGAATGTACTGAAAGGAGATATAGCAATGCCGTGATATTTGATATATAATTTTCAAATTGGGTGATTTGTAAATCTAAATAAAGTTGACGTAGTTAAATTTTCCCTGACTACGTCAATGTTGTTTAGAGACAACATGCATGTGACTATATGTGTCCTTTTATGAACTGGTTGAGTTTTCTCGAAGTTTTTCGGAAAATTTCTGAAAAGTTGAAATTTAGTGGTGCAGATTTCCTGTTGTGGACGGAAAAATCTTTTAAGACGTCCGCAGAAGCCTTTTGATCCCCACAAGTGACTAGGCACGAGCGAATTCTATTTGGTTATATTTTTACAATTATTAAGGAAAGCTTTTGTACAAATAGCTAATTTAGTAATGCATCGCTTTTACGAAGTTTCTCATTAACAGCCGTGTGTTACAGATAGAAAGCTAAATGTTCAACAAACCCGTTTTGAAAAAATGATTATTCGAACCTTTTTAAATATTTGATACCCATGCACTGCAATTGAGGTGTGTTTTCAGATTTCGCGCTTCAAAAGTAATAGGACAGAGTATAGCATTGTCCTATAGAAAACCAGTGATTCTGACCTCATGAATAGTTGTATAATCCGCTGACTTTTTGTTCTTCTTTTACAAGGGTCTACCTTGTGCCCCCTTTTTTCTTCACATGCAGATGGAATAGACGTCAATTCATTCAGACGTCCTGTTAGCATTAAGCCTATTTTCCACTTGGCGAATTTGTTCGCGCGAACAGACAAAAAATAGGAACGGTTCCTACTTGTTCGCGGCGAATTTTTTCGCCAGCCAATTTTAACCAATCACGTTGCCGGATTTTTGTTTTCGCGTCGCGTGAACAAAGTCGCCAAGTGGAAAATAGGCTTTATTCTGTATATAACATCACGTATTTTACAAACAATATTTTGAAATAAGAATCCCCAAATATGCATGTGACCATTCGTCTAGAACTACAGGTATATCTTAAGGTAGGAAACCTTTGAAATAGTTGAGCCTATATTTGATAAGGCAATTTTTCTATTCAGTCACATAGAAGTAGTTCCAGCCGTTCCTGATGCGCCCATAAGAAAAGTCGAGCCGTATAATTTAGTAAGGCTGATTTTCCTCTGGTATAAAGGCGAACATTTTGATAAAGAAATGATTTAACAAGGGGTAGTTTGCCTGAGAATTGTAACCTCTTTATTAACGGTTCATATATAAAGATGCTGTGAGATTTGAGCAACATCCCTAGTTGTGTAAATGCGTTACTGTACTCAGGTGTATGTGATATTAAATTGCTACTCTTATTGGAAACAACGCTGGGCTGGTTGAAAATTTTGTCCAATCACAGTGTGAATCGAACGTACGACTTCAGGTTCGATTGCCACTGTGGTTGGACAAAATTTTCAACCAGCCCAGTGTGGTTTTCACTTAGGGTAGCAGTTGAATTTCAACATGTAAAGTGCATGGATCATGTGGTTTGTTACTAGAAAGCTTTTTAATTTCACAAAGTTATCACTGACAGTGTTGCGAAATAGCCATTGTATAATTAGTGAAATATTGCTTTTATAACACTAAAAAGATTATAATCGATCGTGACGTGTCACCATGCTGTAATGCAACCATTAGACAGCGCTTGTGTCTGTATGATAGATTGTGGTCAATATATTAACATATTTCCATCTTCAACTTTACGTACAGTACACGGTGTTAATTATTTTAATATTTTAGGAAGCCTGTGGAAAAGAACGAGAAAACCCAAACTTCACCGTGCTGTAGAATGTCAATTTTAAAGTTATAGCTAGAATGAAGAGTCGTCAACTCAGGTTAGAGATACTAAAACATTAATTCTTATCCAGATACGGGAAGTTGGAAATGTTGCGTAGAAATCTAATTACAATTATTCAATATATAATGGTACTATGCAGGACGAGGTGTTTTTAGATTAGCGAATGTACTGAAAGGAGATATAGCAATGCCGTGATATTTGATATATAATTTTCAAATTGGGTGATTTGTAAATCTAAATAAAGTTGACGTAGTTAAATTTTCCCTGACTACGTCAATGTTGTTTAGAGACAACATGGATGTGACTATATGTGTCCTTTTATGAACTGGTTGAGTTTTCTCGAAGTTTTTCGGAAAATTTCTGAAAAGTTGAAATTTAGTGGTGCAGATTTGCTGTTGTGGACGGAAAAATCTTTTAAGACGTCCGCAGAAGCCTTTTGGTCCCCACAAGTGACTAGGCACAAGCGAATTCTATTTGGTTATATTTTTACAATTATTAAGGAAAGCTTTTGTACAAATAGCTAATTTAGTAATGCATCGCTTTTACGAAGTTTCTCATTAACAGCCGTGTGTTACAGATAGAAAGCTAAATGTTCAACAAACCCGTTTTGAAAAAATGATTATTCGAACCTTTTTAAATATTTGATACCCATGCACTGCAATTGAGGTGTGTTTTCAGATTTCGCGCTTCAAAAGTAATAGGACAGAGTATAGCATTGTCCTATAGAAAACCAGTGATTCTGACCTCATGAATAGTTGTATAATCCGCTGACTTTTTGTTCTTCTTTTACAAGGGTCTACCTTGTGCCCCCTTTTTTCTTCACATGCAGATGGAATAGACGTCTATTCATTCAGACGTCCTGTTAGCATTAAGCCTATTTTCCACTTGGCGAATTTGTTCGCGCGAACAGACAAAAAATAGGAACGGTTCCTACTTGTTCGCGGCGAATTTTTTCGCCAGCCAATTTTAACACCAATCACGTTGCCGGATTTTTGTTTTCGCGTCGCGTGAACAAAGTCGCCAAGTGGAAAATAGGCTTTATTCTGTATATAACATCACGTATTTTACAAACAATATTTTGAAATAAGAATCCCCAAATATGCATGTGACCATTCGTCTAGAACTACAGGTATATCTTAAGGTAGGAAACCTTTGAAATAGTTGAGCCTATATTTGATAAGGCAATTTTTCTATTCAGTCACATAGAAGTAGTTCCAGCCGTTCCTGATGTGTTTATAAGAAAAGTCGAGCCGTATAATTTAGTAAGGCTGATTTTCCTCTGGTATAAAGGCGAACATTTTGATAAAGAAATGATTTAACAAGGGGTAGTTTGCCTGAGAATTGTAACCTCTTTATTAACGGTTCATATATAAAGATGCTGTAAGATTTGAGCAACATCCCTAGTTGTGTAAATGCGTTACTGTACTCAGGTGTATGTGATATTAAATTGCTACTCTTATTGGAAAAAACACTGGGCCGGTTGAAAATTTTGTCCAATCACAGTGTGAATCGAACGTACGACTTCAGGTTCGATTGCCACTGTGGTTGGACAAAATTTTCAACCAGCCCAGTGTGGTTTTCACTCAGGGTAGCAGTTTAATTTCAACATGTAAAGTGCATGGATCATGTGGTTTGTTACTAGAAAGCTTTTTAAATTCACGAAGTTATCACTGACAGTGTTGCAAAATAGCCATTGTATAATTAGTGAAATATTGCTTTTATAACACTAAAAAGATTATAATCGATCGTGATGTGTCACCATGCTGTAATGCAACCATTAGACAGCGCTTGTGTCTGTATGATAGATTGTGGTCAATATATTAACATATTTCCATCTTCAACTTTACGTACAGTACACGGTGTTAATTATTTTAATATTTTAGGAAGCCTGTGGAAAAGAACGAGAAAACCCAGACTTCACCGTGCTGTAGAATGTCAATTTTAAAGTTATAGCTAGAATGAAGAGTCGTCAGTTCAGGTTAGAGATACTAAAACATTAATTCTTATCCAGATACGGGAAGTTGGAAATGTTGCATAGAAATCTAATTACAATTATTCAATATATAATGGTACTATGCAGGACGAGGTGTTTTTAGATTAGCGAATGTACTGAAAGGAGATATAGCAATGCCGTGATATTTGATATATAATTTTCAAATTGGGTGATTTGTAAATCTAAATAAAGTTGACGTAGTTAAATTTTCCCTGACTACGTCAATGTTGTTTAGAGACAACATGCATGTGACTATATGTGTCCTTTTATGAACTGGTTGAGTTTTCTCGAAGTTTTTCGGAAAATTTCTGAAAAGTTGAAATTTAGTGGTGCAGATTTCCTGTTGTGGACGGAAAAATCTTTTAAGACGTCCGCAGAAGCCTTTTGATCCCCACAAGTGACTAGGCACGAGCGAATTCTATTTGGTTATATTTTTACAATTATTAAGGAAAGCTTTTGTACAAATAGCTAATTTAGTAATGCATCGCTTTTACGAAGTTTCTCATTAACAGCCGTGTGTTACAGATAGAAAGCTAAATGTTCAACAAACCCGTTTTGAAAAAATGATTATTCGAACCTTTTTAAATATTTGATACCCATGCACTGCAATTGAGGTGTGTTTTCAGATTTCGCGCTTCAAAAGTAATAGGACAGAGTATAGCATTGTCCTATAGAAAACCAGTGATTCTGACCTCATGAATAGTTGTATAATCCGCTGACTTTTTGTTCTTCTTTTACAAGGGTCTACCTTGTGCCCCCTTTTTTCTTCACATGCAGATGGAATAGACGTCAATTCATTCAGACGTCCTGTTAGCATTAAGCCTATTTTCCACTTGGCGAATTTGTTCGCGCGAACAGACAAAAAATAGGAACGGTTCCTACTTGTTCGCGGCGAATTTTTTCGCCAGCCAATTTTAACCAATCACGTTGCCGGATTTTTGTTTTCGCGTTGCGTGAACAAAGTCGCCAAGTGGAAAATAGGCTTTATTCTGTATATAACATCACGTATTTTACAAACAATATTTTGAAATAAGAATCCCCAAATATGCATGTGACCATTCGTCTAGAACTACAGGTATATCTTAAGGTAGGAAACCTTTGAAATAGTTGAGCCTATATTTGATAAGGCAATTTTTCTATTCAGTCACATAGAAGTAGTTCCAGCCGTTCCTGATGTGTTTATAAGAAAAGTCGAGCCGTATAATTTAGTAAGGCTGATTTTCCTCTGGTATAAAGGCGAACATTTTGATAAAGAAATGATTTAACAAGGGGTAGTTTGCCTGAGAATTGTAACCTCTTTATTAACGGTTCATATATAAAGATGCTGTAAGATTTGAGCAACATCCCTAGTTGTGTAAATGCGTTACTGTACTCAGGTGTATGTGATATTAAATTGCTACTCTTATTGGAAAAAACACTGGGCCGGTTGAAAATTTTGTCCAATCACAGTGTGAATCGAACGTACGACTTCAGGTTCGATTGCCACTGTGGTTGGACAAAATTTTCAACCAGCCCAGTGTGGTTTTCACTCAGGGTAGCAGTTTAATTTCAACATGTAAAGTGCATGGATCATGTGGTTTGTTACTAGAAAGCTTTTTAATTTCACGAAGTTATCACTGACAGTGTTGCAAAATAGCCATTGTATAATTAGTGAAATATTGCTTTTATAACACTAAAAAGATTATAATCGATCGTGATGTGTCACCATGCTGTAATGCAACCATTAGACAGCGCTTGTGTCTGTATGATAGATTGTGGTCAATATATTAACATATTTCCATCTTCAACTTTACGTACAGT
Source organism: Muricea muricata (assembly GCA_963855995.1). NCBI lineage: Eukaryota > Metazoa > Cnidaria > Anthozoa > Malacalcyonacea > Plexauridae > Muricea > Muricea muricata. The sequence goes on along the minus strand of OY979716.1, from coordinate 51,219,364 downwards.
ACACGGTGTTAATTATTTTAATATTTTAGGAAGCCTGTGGAAAAGAACGAGAAAACCCAGACTTCACCGTGCTGTAGAATGTCAATTTTAAAGTTATAGCTAGAATGAAGAGTCGTCAGTTCAGGTTAGAGATACTAAAACATTAATTCTTATCCAGATACGGGAAGTTGGAAATGTTGCATAGAAATCTAATTACAATTATTCAATATATAATGGTACTATGCAGGACGAGGTGTTTTTAGATTAGCGAATGTACTGAAAGGAGATATAGCAATGCCGTGATATTTGATATATAATTTTCAAATTGGGTGATTTGTAAATCTAAATAAAGTTGACGTAGTTAAATTTTCCCTGACTACGTCAATGTTGTTTAGAGACAACATGCATGTGACTATATGTGTCCTTTTATGAACTGGTTGAGTTTTCTCGAAGTTTTTCGGAAAATTTCTGAAAAGTTGAAATTTAGTGGTGCAGATTTCCTGTTGTGGACGGAAAAATCTTTTAAGACGTCCGCAGAAGCCTTTTGATCCCCACAAGTGACTAGGCACGAGCGAATTCTATTTGGTTATATTTTTACAATTATTAAGGAAAGCTTTTGTACAAATAGCTAATTTAGTAATGCATCGCTTTTACGAAGTTTCTCATTAACAGCCGTGTGTTACAGATAGAAAGCTAAATGTTCAACAAACCCGTTTTGAAAAAATGATTATTCGAACCTTTTTAAATATTTGATACCCATGCACTGCAATTGAGGTGTGTTTTCAGATTTCGCGCTTCAAAAGTAATAGGACAGAGTATAGCATTGTCCTATAGAAAACCAGTGATTCTGACCTCATGAATAGTTGTATAATCCGCTGACTTTTTGTTCTTCTTTTACAAGGGTCTACCTTGTGCCCCCTTTTTTCTTCACATGCAGATGGAATAGACGTCAATTCATTCAGACGTCCTGTTAGCATTAAGCCTATTTTCCACTTGGCGAATTTGTTCGCGCGAACAGACAAAAAATAGGAACGGTTCCTACTTGTTCGCGGCGAATTTTTTCGCCAGCCAATTTTAACCAATCACGTTGCCGGATTTTTGTTTTCGCGTTGCGTGAACAAAGTCGCCAAGTGGAAAATAGGCTTTATTCTGTATATAACATCACGTATTTTACAAACAATATTTTGAAATAAGAATCCCCAAATATGCATGTGACCATTCGTCTAGAACTACAGGTATATCTTAAGGTAGGAAACCTTTGAAATAGTTGAGCCTATATTTGATAAGGCAATTTTTCTATTCAGTCACATAGAAGTAGTTCCAGCCGTTCCTGATGTGTTTATAAGAAAAGTCGAGCCGTATAATTTAGTAAGGCTGATTTTCCTCTGGTATAAAGGCGAACATTTTGATAAAGAAATGATTTAACAAGGGGTAGTTTGCCTGAGAATTGTAACCTCTTTATTAACGGTTCATATATAAAGATGCTGTAAGATTTGAGCAACATCCCTAGTTGTGTAAATGCGTTACTGTACTCAGGTGTATGTGATATTAAATTGCTACTCTTATTGGAAAAAACACTGGGCCGGTTGAAAATTTTGTCCAATCACAGTGTGAATCGAACGTACGACTTCAGGTTCGATTGCCACTGTGGTTGGACAAAATTTTCAACCAGCCCAGTGTGGTTTTCACTCAGGGTAGCAGTTTAATTTCAACATGTAAAGTGCATGGATCATGTGGTTTGTTACTAGAAAGCTTTTTAATTTCACGAAGTTATCACTGACAGTGTTGCAAAATAGCCATTGTATAATTAGTGAAATATTGCTTTTATAACACTAAAAAGATTATAATCGATCGTGATGTGTCACCATGCTGTAATGCAACCATTAGACAGCGCTTGTGTCTGTATGATAGATTGTGGTCAATATATTAACATATTTCCATCTTCAACTTTACGTACAGTACACGGTGTTAATTATTTTAATATTTTAGGAAGCCTGTGGAAAAGAACGAGAAAACCCAGACTTCACCGTGCTGTAGAATGTCAATTTTAAAGTTATAGCTAGAATGAAGAGTCGTCAGTTCAGGTTAGAGATACTAAAACATTAATTCTTATCCAGATACGGGAAGTTGGAAATGTTGCATAGAAATCTAATTACAATTATTCAATATATAATGGTACTATGCAGGACGAGGTGTTTTTAGATTAGCGAATGTACTGAAAGGAGATATAGCAATGCCGTGATATTTGATATATAATTTTCAAATTGGGTGATTTGTAAATCTAAATAAAGTTGACGTAGTTAAATTTTCCCTGACTACGTCAATGTTGTTTAGAGACAACATGCATGTGACTATATGTGTCCTTTTATGAACTGGTTGAGTTTTCTCGAAGTTTTTCGGAAAATTTCTGAAAAGTTGAAATTTAGTGGTGCAGATTTCCTGTTGTGGACGGAAAAATCTTTTAAGACGTCCGCAGAAGCCTTTTGATCCCCACAAGTGACTAGGCACGAGCGAATTCTATTTGGTTATATTTTTACAATTATTAAGGAAAGCTTTTGTACAAATAGCTAATTTAGTAATGCATCGCTTTTACGAAGTTTCTCATTAACAGCCGTGTGTTACAGATAGAAAGCTAAATGTTCAACAAACCCGTTTTGAAAAAATGATTATTCGAACCTTTTTAAATATTTGATACCCATGCACTGCAATTGAGGTGTGTTTTCAGATTTCGCGCTTCAAAAGTAATAGGACAGAGTATAGCATTGTCCTATAGAAAACCAGTGATTCTGACCTCATGAATAGTTGTATAATCCGCTGACTTTTTGTTCTTCTTTTACAAGGGTCTACCTTGTGCCCCCTTTTTTCTTCACATGCAGATGGAATAGACGTCAATTCATTCAGACGTCCTGTTAGCATTAAGCCTATTTTCCACTTGGCGAATTTGTTCGCGCGAACAGACAAAAAATAGGAACGGTTCCTACTTGTTCGCGGCGAATTTTTTCGCCAGCCAATTTTAACCAATCACGTTGCCGGATTTTTGTTTTCGCGTTGCGTGAACAAAGTCGCCAAGTGGAAAATAGGCTTTATTCTGTATATAACATCACGTATTTTACAAACAATATTTTGAAATAAGAATCCCCAAATATGCATGTGACCATTCGTCTAGAACTACAGGTATATCTTAAGGTAGGAAACCTTTGAAATAGTTGAGCCTATATTTGATAAGGCAATTTTTCTATTCAGTCACATAGAAGTAGTTCCAGCCGTTCCTGATGTGTTTATAAGAAAAGTCGAGCCGTATAATTTAGTAAGGCTGATTTTCCTCTGGTATAAAGGCGAACATTTTGATAAAGAAATGATTTAACAAGGGGTAGTTTGCCTGAGAATTGTAACCTCTTTATTAACGGTTCATATATAAAGATGCTGTAAGATTTGAGCAACATCCCTAGTTGTGTAAATGCGTTACTGTACTCAGGTGTATGTGATATTAAATTGCTACTCTTATTGGAAAAAACACTGGGCCGGTTGAAAATTTTGTCCAATCACAGTGTGAATCGAACGTACGACTTCAGGTTCGATTGCCACTGTGGTTGGACAAAATTTTCAACCAGCCCAGTGTGGTTTTCACTCAGGGTAGCAGTTTAATTTCAACATGTAAAGTGCATGGATCATGTGGTTTGTTACTAGAAAGCTTTTTAATTTCACGAAGTTATCACTGACAGTGTTGCAAAATAGCCATTGTATAATTAGTGAAATATTGCTTTTATAACACTAAAAAGATTATAATCGATCGTGATGTGTCACCATGCTGTAATGCAACCATTAGACAGCGCTTGTGTCTGTATGATAGATTGTGGTCAATATATTAACATATTTCCATCTTCAACTTTACGTACAGTACACGGTGTTAATTATTTTAATATTTTAGGAAGCCTGTGGAAAAGAACGAGAAAACCCAGACTTCACCGTGCTGTAGAATGTCAATTTTAAAGTTATAGCTAGAATGAAGAGTCGTCAGTTCAGGTTAGAGATACTAAAACATTAATTCTTATCCAGATACGGGAAGTTGGAAATGTTGCATAGAAATCTAATTACAATTATTCAATATATAATGGTACTATGCAGGACGAGGTGTTTTTAGATTAGCGAATGTACTGAAAGGAGATATAGCAATGCCGTGATATTTGATATATAATTTTCAAATTGGGTGATTTGTAAATCTAAATAAAGTTGACGTAGTTAAATTTTCCCTGACTACGTCAATGTTGTTTAGAGACAACATGCATGTGACTATATGTGTCCTTTTATGAACTGGTTGAGTTTTCTCGAAGTTTTTCGGAAAATTTCTGAAAAGTTGAAATTTAGTGGTGCAGATTTCCTGTTGTGGACGGAAAAATCTTTTAAGACGTCCGCAGAAGCCTTTTGATCCCCACAAGTGACTAGGCACGAGCGAATTCTATTTGGTTATATTTTTACAATTATTAAGGAAAGCTTTTGTACAAATAGCTAATTTAGTAATGCATCGCTTTTACGAAGTTTCTCATTAACAGCCGTGTGTTACAGATAGAAAGCTAAATGTTCAACAAACCCGTTTTGAAAAAATGATTATTCGAACCTTTTTAAATATTTGATACCCATGCACTGCAATTGAGGTGTGTTTTCAGATTTCGCGCTTCAAAAGTAATAGGACAGAGTATAGCATTGTCCTATAGAAAACCAGTGATTCTGACCTCATGAATAGTTGTATAATCCGCTGACTTTTTGTTCTTCTTTTACAAGGGTCTACCTTGTGCCCCCTTTTTTCTTCACATGCAGATGGAATAGACGTCAATTCATTCAGACGTCCTGTTAGCATTAAGCCTATTTTCCACTTGGCGAATTTGTTCGCGCGAGCAGACAAAAAATAGGAACGGTTCCTACTTGTTCGCGGCGAATTTTTTCGCCAGCCAATTTTAACCAATCACGTTGCCGGATTTTTGTTTTCGCGTTGCGTGAACAAAGTCGCCAAGTGGAAAATAGGCTTTATTCTGTATATAACATCACGTATTTTACAAACAATATTTTGAAATAAGAATCCCCAAATATGCATGTGACCATTCGTCTAGAACTACAGGTATATCTTAAGGTAGGAAACCTTTGAAATAGTTGAGCCTATATTTGATAAGGCAATTTTTCTATTCAGTCACATAGAAGTAGTTCCAGCCGTTCCTGATGTGTTTATAAGAAAAGTCGAGCCGTATAATTTAGTAAGGCTGATTTTCCTCTGGTATAAAGGCGAACATTTTGATAAAGAAATGATTTAACAAGGGGTAGTTTGCCTGAGAATTGTAACCTCTTTATTAACGGTTCATATATAAAGATGCTGTAAGATTTGAGCAACATCCCTAGTTGTGTAAATGCGTTACTGTACTCAGGTGTATGTGATATTAAATTGCTACTCTTATTGGAAAAAACACTGGGCCGGTTGAAAATTTTGTCCAATCACAGTGTGAATCGAACGTACGACTTCAGGTTCGATTGCCACTGTGGTTGGACAAAATTTTCAACCAGCCCAGTGTGGTTTTCACTCAGGGTAGCAGTTTAATTTCAACATGTAAAGTGCATGGATCATGTGGTTTGTTACTAGAAAGCTTTTTAATTTCACGAAGTTATCACTGACAGTGTTGCAAAATAGCCATTGTATAATTAGTGAAATATTGCTTTTATAACACTAAAAAGATTATAATCGATCGTGATGTGTCACCATGCTGTAATGCAACCATTAGACAGCGCTTGTGTCTGTATGATAGATTGTGGTCAATATATTAACATATTTCCATCTTCAACTTTACGTACAGTACACGGTGTTAATTATTTTAATATTTTAGGAAGCCTGTGGAAAAGAACGAGAAAACCCAGACTTCACCGTGCTGTAGAATGTCAATTTTAAAGTTATAGCTAGAATGAAGAGTCGTCAGTTCAGGTTAGAGATACTAAAACATTAATTCTTATCCAGATACGGGAAGTTGGAAATGTTGCATAGAAATCTAATTACAATTATTCAATATATAATGGTACTATGCAGGACGAGGTGTTTTTAGATTAGCGAATGTACTGAAAGGAGATATAGCAATGCCGTGATATTTGATATATAATTTTCAAATTGGGTGATTTGTAAATCTAAATAAAGTTGACGTAGTTAAATTTTCCCTGACTACGTCAATGTTGTTTAGAGACAACATGCATGTGACTATATGTGTCCTTTTATGAACTGGTTGAGTTTTCTCGAAGTTTTTCGGAAAATTTCTGAAAAGTTGAAATTTAGTGGTGCAGATTTCCTGTTGTGGACGGAAAAATCTTTTAAGACGTCCGCAGAAGCCTTTTGATCCCCACAAGTGACTAGGCACGAGCGAATTCTATTTGGTTATATTTTTACAATTATTAAGGAAAGCTTTTGTACAAATAGCTAATTTAGTAATGCATCGCTTTTACGAAGTTTCTCATTAACAGCCGTGTGTTACAGATAGAAAGCTAAATGTTCAACAAACCCGTTTTGAAAAAATGATTATTCGAACCTTTTTAAATATTTGATACCCATGCACTGCAATTGAGGTGTGTTTTCAGATTTCGCGCTTCAAAAGTAATAGGACAGAGTATAGCATTGTCCTATAGAAAACCAGTGATTCTGACCTCATGAATAGTTGTATAATCCGCTGACTTTTTGTTCTTCTTTTACAAGGGTCTACCTTGTGCCCCCTTTTTTCTTCACATGCAGATGGAATAGACGTCAATTCATTCAGACGTCCTGTTAGCATTAAGCCTATTTTCCACTTGGCGAATTTGTTCGCGCGAGCAGACAAAAAATAGGAACGGTTCCTACTTGTTCGCGGCGAATTTTTTCGCCAGCCAATTTTAACCAATCACGTTGCCGGATTTTTGTTTTCGCGTTGCGTGAACAAAGTCGCCAAGTGGAAAATAGGCTTTATTCTGTATATAACATCACGTATTTTACAAACAATATTTTGAAATAAGAATCCCCAAATATGCATGTGACCATTCGTCTAGAACTACAGGTATATCTTAAGGTAGGAAACCTTTGAAATAGTTGAGCCTATATTTGATAAGGCAATTTTTCTATTCAGTCACATAGAAGTAGTTCCAGCCGTTCCTGATGTGTTTATAAGAAAAGTCGAGCCGTATAATTTAGTAAGGCTGATTTTCCTCTGGTATAAAGGCGAACATTTTGATAAAGAAATGATTTAACAAGGGGTAGTTTGCCTGAGAATTGTAACCTCTTTATTAACGGTTCATATATAAAGATGCTGTAAGATTTGAGCAACATCCCTAGTTGTGTAAATGCGTTACTGTACTCAGGTGTATGTGATATTAAATTGCTACTCTTATTGGAAAAAACACTGGGCCGGTTGAAAATTTTGTCCAATCACAGTGTGAATCGAACGTACGACTTCAGGTTCGATTGCCACTGTGGTTGGACAAAATTTTCAACCAGCCCAGTGTGGTTTTCACTCAGGGTAGCAGTTTAATTTCAACATGTAAAGTGCATGGATCATGTGGTTTGTTACTAGAAAGCTTTTTAATTTCACGAAGTTATCACTGACAGTGTTGCAAAATAACCATTGTATAATTAGTGAAATATTGCTTTTATAACACTAAAAAGATTATAATCGATCGTGATGTGTCACCATGCTGTAATGCAACCATTAGACAGCGCTTGTGTCTGTATGATAGATTGTGGTCAATATATTAACATATTTCCATCTTCAACTTTACGTACAGTACACGGTGTTAATTATTTTAATATTTTAGGAAGCCTGTGGAAAAGAACGAGAAAACCCAGACTTCACCGTGCTGTAGAATGTCAATTTTAAAGTTATAGCTAGAATGAAGAGTCGTCAGTTCAGGTTAGAGATACTAAAACATTAATTCTTATCCAGATACGGGAAGTTGGAAATGTTGCATAGAAATCTAATTACAATTATTCAATATATAATGGTACTATGCAGGACGAGGTGTTTTTAGATTAGCGAATGTACTGAAAGGAGATATAGCAATGCCGTGATATTTGATATATAATTTTCAAATTGGGTGATTTGTAAATCTAAATAAAGTTGACGTAGTTAAATTTTCCCTGACTACGTCAATGTTGTTTAGAGACAACATGCATGTGACTATATGTGTCCTTTTATGAACTGGTTGAGTTTTCTCGAAGTTTTTCGGAAAATTTCTGAAAAGTTGAAATTTAGTGGTGCAGATTTCCTGTTGTGGACGGAAAAATCTTTTAAGACGTCCGCAGAAGCCTTTTGATCCCCACAAGTGACTAGGCACGAGCGAATTCTATTTGGTTATATTTTTACAATTATTAAGGAAAGCTTTTGTACAAATAGCTAATTTAGTAATGCATCGCTTTTACGAAGTTTCTCATTAACAGCCGTGTGTTACAGATAGAAAGCTAAATGTTCAACAAACCCGTTTTGAAAAAATGATTATTCGAACCTTTTTAAATATTTGATACCCATGCACTGCAATTGAGGTGTGTTTTCAGATTTCGCGCTTCAAAAGTAATAGGACAGAGTATAGCATTGTCCTATAGAAAACCAGTGATTCTGACCTCATGAATAGTTGTATAATCCGCTGACTTTTTGTTCTTCTTTTACAAGGGTCTACCTTGTGCCCCCTTTTTTCTTCACATGCAGATGGAATAGACGTCAATTCATTCAGACGTCCTGTTAGCATTAAGCCTATTTTCCACTTGGCGAATTTGTTCGCGCGAACAGACAAAAAATAGGAACGGTTCCTACTTGTTCGCGGCGAATTTTTTCGCCAGCCAATTTTAACCAATCACGTTGCCGGATTTTTGTTTTCGCGTTGCGTGAACAAAGTCGCCAAGTGGAAAATAGGCTTTATTCTGTATATAACATCACGTATTTTACAAACAATATTTTGAAATAAGAATCCCCAAATATGCATGTGACCATTCGTCTAGAACTACAGGTATATCTTAAGGTAGGAAACCTTTGAAATAGTTGAGCCTATATTTGATAAGGCAATTTTTCTATTCAGTCACATAGAAGTAGTTCCAGCTGTTCCTGATGTGTTTATAAGAAAAGTCGAGCCGTATAATTTAGTAAGGCTGATTTTCCTCTGGTATAAAGGCGAACATTTTGATAAAGAAATGATTTAACAAGGGGTAGTTTGCCTGAGAATTGTAACCTCTTTATTAACGGTTCATATATAAAGATGCTGTAAGATTTGAGCAACATCCCTAGTTGTGTAAATGCGTTACTGTACTCAGGTGTATGTGATATTAAAAAATTGCTACTCTTATTGGAAAAAACACTGGGCCGGTTGAAAATTTTGTCCAATCACAGTGTGAATCGAACGTACGACTTCAGGTTCGATTGCCACTGTGGTTGGACAAAATTTTCAACCAGCCCAGTGTGGTTTTCACTCAGGGTAGCAGTTTAATTTCAACATGTAAAGTGCATGGATCATGTGGTTTGTTACTAGAAAGCTTTTTAATTTCACGAAGTTATCACTGACAGTGTTGCAAAATAGCCATTGTATAATTAGTGAAATATTGCTTTTATAACACTAAAAAGATTATAATCGATCGTGATGTGTCACCATGCTGTAATGCAACCATTAGACAGCGCTTGTGTCTGTATGATAGATTGTGGTCAATATATTAACATATTTCCATCTTCAACTTTACGTACAGTACACGGTGTTAATTATTTTAATATTTTAGGAAGCCTGTGGAAAAGAACGAGAAAACCCAGACTTCACCGTGCTGTAGAATGTCAATTTTAAAGTTATAGCTAGAATGAAGAGTCGTCAGTTCAGGTTAGAGATACTAAAACATTAATTCTTATCCAGATACGGGAAGTTGGAAATGTTGCATAGAAATCTAATTACAATTATTCAATATATAATGGTACTATGCAGGACGAGGTGTTTTTAGATTAGCGAATGTACTGAAAGGAGATATAGCAATGCCGTGATATTTGATATATAATTTTCAAATTGGGTGATTTGTAAATCTAAATAAAGTTGACGTAGTTAAATTTTCCCTGACTACGTCAATGTTGTTTAGAGACAACATGCATGTGACTATATGTGTCCTTTTATGAACTGGTTGAGTTTTCTCGAAGTTTTTCGGAAAATTTCTGAAAAGTTGAAATTTAGTGGTGCAGATTTCCTGTTGTGGACGGAAAAATCTTTTAAGACGTCCGCAGAAGCCTTTTGATCCCCACAAGTGACTAGGCACGAGCGAATTCTATTTGGTTATATTTTTACAATTATTAAGGAAAGCTTTTGTACAAATAGCTAATTTAGTAATGCATCGCTTTTACGAAGTTTCTCATTAACAGCCGTGTGTTACAGATAGAAAGCTAAATGTTCAACAAACCCGTTTTGAAAAAATGATTATTCGAACCTTTTTAAATATTTGATACCCATGCACTGCAATTGAGGTGTGTTTTCAGATTTCGCGCTTCAAAAGTAATAGGACAGAGTATAGCATTGTCCTATAGAAAACCAGTGATTCTGACCTCATGAATAGTTGTATAATCCGCTGACTTTTTGTTCTTCTTTTACAAGGGTCTACCTTGTGCCCCCTTTTTTCTTCACATGCAGATGGAATAGACGTCAATTCATTCAGACGTCCTGTTAGCATTAAGCCTATTTTCCACTTGGCGAATTTGTTCGCGCGAACAGACAAAAAATAGGAACGGTTCCTACTTGTTCGCGGCGAATTTTTTCGCCAGCCAATTTTAACCAATCACGTTGCCGGATTTTTGTTTTCGCGTCGCGTGAACAAAGTCGCCAAGTGGAAAATAGGCTTTATTCTGTATATAACATCACGTATTTTACAAACAATATTTTGAAATAAGAATCCCCAAATATGCATGTGACCATTCGTCTAGAACTACAGGTATATCTTAAGGTAGGAAACCTTTGAAATAGTTGAGCCTATATTTGATAAGGCAATTTTTCTATTCAGTCACATAGAAGTAGTTCCAGCCGTTCCTGATGTGTTTATAAGAAAAGTCGAGCCGTATAATTTAGTAAGGCTGATTTTCCTCTGGTATAAAGGCGAACATTTTGATAAAGAAATGATTTAACAAGGGGTAGTTTGCCTGAGAATTGTAACCTCTTTATTAACGGTTCATATATAAAGATGCTGTAAGATTTGAGCAACATCCCTAGTTGTGTAAATGCGTTACTGTACTCAGGTGTATGTGATATTAAATTGCTACTCTTATTGGAAAAAACACTGGGCCGGTTGAAAATTTTGTCCAATCACAGTGTGAATCGAACGTACGACTTCAGGTTCGATTGCCACTGTGGTTGGACAAAATTTTCAACCAGCCCAGTGTGGTTTTCACTCAGGGTAGCAGTTTAATTTCAACATGTAAAGTGCATGGATCATGTGGTTTGTTACTAGAAAGCTTTTTAATTTCACGAAGTTATCACTGACAGTGTTGCAAAATAGCCATTGTATAATTAGTGAAATATTGCTTTTATAACACTAAAAAGATTATAATCGATCGTGATGTGTCACCATGCTGTAATGCAACCATTAGACAGCGCTTGTGTCTGTATGATAGATTGTGGTCAATATATTAACATATTTCCATCTTCAACTTTACGTACAGTACACGGTGTTAATTATTTTAATATTTTAGGAAGCCTGTGGAAAAGAACGAGAAAACCCAGACTTCACCGTGCTGTAGAATGTCAATTTTAAAGTTATAGCTAGAATGAAGAGTCGTCAGTTCAGGTTAGAGATACTAAAACATTAATTCTTATCCAGATACGGGAAGTTGGAAATGTTGCATAGAAATCTAATTACAATTATTCAATATATAATGGTACTATGCAGGACGAGGTGTTTTTAGATTAGCGAATGTACTGAAAGGAGATATAGCAATGCCGTGATATTTGATATATAATTTTCAAATTGGGTGATTTGTAAATCTAAATAAAGTTGACGTAGTTAAATTTTCCCTGACTACGTCAATGTTGTTTAGAGACAACATGCATGTGACTATATGTGTCCTTTTATGAACTGGTTGAGTTTTCTCGAAGTTTTTCGGAAAATTTCTGAAAAGTTGAAATTTAGTGGTGCAGATTTCCTGTTGTGGACGGAAAAATCTTTTAAGACGTCCGCAGAAGCCTTTTGATCCCCACAAGTGACTAGGCACGAGCGAATTTTATTTGGTTATATTTTTACAATTATTAAGGAAAGCTTTTGTACAAATAGCTAATTTAGTAATGCATCGCTTTTACGAAGTTTCTCATTAACAGCCGTGTGTTACAGATAGAAAGCTAAATGTTCAACAAACCCGTTTTGAAAAAATGATTATTCGAACCTTTTTAAATATTTGATACCCATGCACTGCAATTGAGGTGTGTTTTCAGATTTCGCGCTTCAAAAGTAATAGGACAGAGTATAGCATTGTCCTATAGAAAACCAGTGATTCTGACCTCATGAATAGTTGTATAATCCGCTGACTTTTTGTTCTTCTTTTACAAGGGTCTACCTTGTGCCCCCTTTTTTCTTCACATGCAGATGGAATAGACGTCTATTCATGCAGACGTCCTGTTAGCATTAAGCCTATTTTCCACTTGGCGAATTTGTTCGCGCGAACAGACAAAAAATAGGAACGGTTCCTACTTGTTCGCGGCGAATTTTTTCGCCAGCCAATTTTAACCAATCACGTTGCCGGATTTTTGTTTTCGCGTCGCGTGAACAAAGTCGCCAAGTGGAAAATAGGCTTTATTCTGTATATAACATCACGTATTTTACAAACAATATTTTGAAATAAGAATCCCCAAATATGCATGTGACCATTCGTCTAGAACTACAGGTATATCTTAAGGTAGGAAACCTTTGAAATAGTTGAGCCTATATTTGATAAGGCAATTTTTCTATTCAGTCACATAGAAGTAGTTCCAGCCGTTCCTGATGCGCCCATAAGAAAAGTCGAGCCGTATAATTTAGTAAGGCTGATTTTCCTCTGGTATAAAGGCGAACATTTTGATAAAGAAATGATTTAACAAGGGGTAGTTTGCCTGAGAATTGTAACCTCTTTATTAACGGTTCATATATAAAGATGCTGTGAGATTTGAGCAACATCCCTAGTTGTGTAAATGCGTTACTGTACTCAGGTGTATGTGATATTAAATTGCTACTCTTATTGGAAACAACACTGGGCTGGTTGAAAATTTTGTCCAATCACAGTGTGAATCGAACGTACGACTTCAGGTTCGATTGCCACTGTGGTTGGACAAAATTTTCAACCAGCCCAGTGTGGTTTTCACTGAGGGTAGCAGTTTAATTTCAACATGTAAAGTGCATGGATCATGTGGTTTGTTACTAGAAAGCTTTTTAATTTCACGAAGTTATCACTGACAGTGTTGCGAAATAGCCATTGTATAATTAGTGAAATATTGCTTTTATAACACTAAAAAGATTATAATCGATCGTGATGTGTCACCATGCTGTAATGCAACTATTAGACAACGCTTGTGTCTATATGATAGATTGTGGTCAATATATTAACATATTTCCATCTTCAACTTTACGTACAGTACACGGTGTTAATTATTTTAATATTTTAGGAAGCCTGTGGAAAAGAACGAGAAAACCAGACTTCACCGTGCTGTAGAATGTCAATTTTAAAGTTATAGCTAGAATGAAGAGTCGTCAACTCAGGTTAGAGATACTAAAACATTAATTCTTATCCAGATACGGGAAGTTGGAAATGTTGCGTAGAAATCTAATTACAATTATTCAATATATAATGGTACTATGCAGGACGAGGTGTTTTTAGATAAGCGAATGTACTGAAAGGAGATATAGCAATGCCGTGATATTTGATATATAATTTTCAAATTGGGTGATTTGTAAATCTAAATAAAGTTGACGTAGTTAAATTTTCCCTGACTACGTCAATGTTGTTTAGAGACAACATGCATGTGACTATATGTGTCTAGTCAGTTTAGAGATACTAAAACATTAATTCTTATCGAGATACGGGAAGTGGGAAATGTTGTGTAGAAATCTAATTACAATTATTCAATATGCAGTGCGACAATAGCGGGCGGTATGTTTTAAATTGACGAATGTATTCAAAGAAGATTAGTGCATGCATACTATAGCAGATCGAGATATCTGGTGGGTTCACTTTGTGCCTAGAGTTCGAAATACTTATCAATTCCATTTCTTAAGAAAATTGTGAAAAAAATCACAGACATGTTGTGCATGAATCTTTAGTTATTCTATTTCGTGCGTTTTTGCTTTATCACTTTGCTTTTATTACTGTGTGTTCGTCTCCAGCAAATTCTCTGTTAGTTAATGTATCCTCATCATGACATACAGGGTGAAATGGAGAGACGACAGTTTAATTAATTTATATTGTACAAGACGTGTGTGAAATATAAGGCTAATTCAATGAAGGTTGTCCTTCCGTAAACTGTGTGCGCGCAAGGGGTGATTAGCCTACGACGTAGACCTCTGAGGTCTACATCGTAGGCTAGGGGTGACGGGCTGTTGCTGATTTTCACCTCTAAATTGGGATTATTTTTTTCAAACAGCATTGAGGACACATCGGAAACTTACTACCTAAACCATCAACCATCATCACTTGCGGGCTCACAGTTTTTGCTTTTGGAAGGACAAGCTTAATTGGATTAGGTGCATACTTTACTATATCCCTTGTAAAAGTGGTTGAAGCCACTTAATATCTGTGTAAACCATCGGATAAATTCATGTATTGATAGTTATATCTTATCGATCATGTCCAGAATATACTATATACTGAGTGCCATGCAGGATAGGTGATCACAAAAAATAGCGAGTAGGAGCTTGTAAGCAACCGTTTAACGATTTTGTTTTGGTAAAATTGGTTGTCTGTTATATTGTGTTTACATGTAAAAATCTCTACCTTACGTAATGTTTCATGTCTTAAACGTACTAGTAAACTTTCAGACACATTGCGAATATTTTTAGACCAATTCAGTCGCGTATCACCATTGAACGTAATACAATGTATTTCTTAGCACAGCCTGACAGAGACAAGAAATAGTAATAGGCAATGCGATTTTCCAGTTTCAGGAATCCAAAATTAATTACTTGATCCGAAAACTCTGAAAGCAACTTTTTTTATGCCACGACATGATGCGCGGGAATCAGCTATCGCACCTTGCAATATAACAGAAAAAAGATTCAGGCAGCCGCGCGTGTTTTTTTACGCTGTAGGAATAGAAACCTGTTATGTTGTAAGATGTGGAGCCTCGTCATAGCATGCTCATCGCACATGCGCAAAAAGAGCTGTAATCTACCTGACTATCTTTAGTAACTGACAGTACGTTTTATGCTGTCTACCATGTTGTGACGTTATCGAAATAGACCTGATTAATAAATTAGGTAGTGTTATTTAATCTTTAAGATGGTCTTCCACTCAAAATTACTAATATTAGCCATTGTTTAAAATATACATAATGCAAATCCTGACACCTGTCTTAATAACATCTGCATATTTTTAAAACATAAAACTATATCAAAAGCTGAGAAATCCAGCCTAAGCTACGAAGATAATCAAAGTAAAAACTATGATTTTACCCCGAGGAAATAATAGTATTCAATTGGTTTATCCTTTTTTGCCATTTCAATGGCATTGTTGTAATTAAGCTCTCTAATATATGCATAAAGTTTAAAGTGGATTATCACACTTCTAAAATGCTTCTAAATCTAATATTGTACAAATTTGTCTGAAATTTTTGGTACTTACGTGTTGTGCCAGGGCCAGGGTGTGAACCTAATCTTATACAAAGCCATCAAAAACAACAAGAAAAACACTTTATTAGAGTTTTTCTTTCGATATATCTATTAAAAAGGTAACTCTGATGGTTTAAAATTATAAACTCTGTTTTTAGGTTCAGGACAAGAAATGCTCTTTTAGGTGTGCACTAAATTTTTTAAAAGTCCTAGTAGTTTAGTTCGGATCAAATCCTTTTCAAAGTATACCCTTTTTTTTTCGATAGGAAGTCATTTCTAGGTAACTAAGGCAACACGAAATGTAAAAGTGACAGGCCCTGTATCGGTGACACTCAGTCTTTTGATTAACATAAGCATGTTATGCAAAATTTAACAACCGATATTACAATTACTTCAAATGTTCTTCCCCACAAATACAGTGTGTATTGGGAATTTGGTCCCCACAAATACGGTGTGTATTGGAATTCGGACCCCACAAATACAGTGTGTATTGGGAGTTTGGTCCCCACAAATACGGTGTGTATTGGAATTCGGACCCCACAAGTACGGTGTGTGTTGGGAATTTGGTCCCCACAAGTGACCAGGCACCACCGATTTCTAGTTGGTTATATTTTTTAACTATATTAAGGACAAATAACTACTTCATTGATAGCATCGTTTCTGCTTCTCAACAGTCGTGTATATGGACAAAAAGCGATAGAAACTGCTTTAACCCACTGCAAGTAAGGTGGGTATGCGGATTTCGGTCTCCAAGTGCCGAAACCCATGTAATATATATTCGAATCTACATTTTTTAATTATTCAAAATTATTGATTATTCTATAATGGAACCTCCATACAACGGACAGCTTGGGACCAACATCCAGTGTCCGTTGTTTGGAGGTGTCCGCTGATAGAGGTTTTCTACTGTTTCGCTTATTTTGATGCACTATGTATGTTTTGTTGTGTGAAAACAATTCTGTAGCTTTCGATTTTGTTATAACATCTTCAGAAACATTAGTTAACAAAAGAAGTGATTTTTTATATGTACCCATTTTATTTTTAAATCAAGTTTTAAAAAACCGATTATCATAACATCTTCAAATAAATATGGGCCTATTGTTATCGTTTTTAAAAGCAACTTGTACCAACGAGAAATGAAAAAATAAAGATATTCACTAATTTGCAAAAGATATTTTTGAAACTTCACAACATAAAGTTGTTTCAGTGTGTATTTTAATTATTTTTGATTTTGGCTGTACGTTACATGGAGGTAGATTTCTAGCAAGAACTTCAATTGAAAATAAAAATGTGTTCGTTGTTTGGAGTTGTCCGCTGCTTAGAGGGTTTTATAATAGAGATCTCAATTACAAATGATTCGGACTTGAACTGTCCGCTATTTGGAGGTGTTCGTTGTTAACAGTGTCCGTTAGCAAAAATTCCACTGTATGTATTATTGGTTGTATGTCTTCAAGCAAAACAATCGCGATTTTTGATGGATGGCAGTAAATAAATGCGAGGTAGAAGCAAATTGGTTTCTGTATTCCATATCTATTGTATGTTTAATGATCTTTTTGTTCCAACTAATGAACATTGTTCGCTTTTTGCCCAAAATATACAGAGTGCAAATTGCTTGCTTTGCTTTAAAAATATTGTGGGGACCATTATATTGACTACACACTTTTGGTGGTCCCCACAAATCTGCATAATTATGTGTGTTGCTAGTTGTGGGGACCGGTATTTGTGGGGACCGCCGTGTGTAAAGACATGGTGTGTAAACACGCAAATCCAGCGGTTTTTCTAGTTTTCAAGGATTGTATGGGAGATATATATGGTATGGTCCATTCAGTACCGTTTTCATCCAATTTTGGAGAGTTTCATGCACACACTATAACCGACTTGTGGGGACCGTTAGAAAATTCCTTTTATACTTCATGCTCTTTGAATTGTCTCTTGCTTATTGCCCACAGAGTATTGAATATGCCAGCAAAATCCGCTGGTCCAGGTTTGAAATAAATATTTAGCAAAATTGTCATGGTATAAAGCAAAATATTTGTGGGGTCCGGCAAATGGTCCCCACAACTCCCGCAGACCCCACAAGTGTAGTGTGTATTCAGGTTTTGGTTCACACACACACGCACACACACACACACACGCACGCGCGCACGCACGCACACGCACGCACACACACACACACACACACAGCTAATTGAAGGAGGTTGTTTACTTATGGTTATAAAATATTGTAAATATTCGGTGGACATTTGGTGAAAGGTAAACTCTTACACTTTCATTACCTAGGTTTTGTTGTAATACTAAAACATACAATGCACAAAAATTAGATTTCTACATGTATATAGGATTTCAAACAAGATGGACTGCGTAATTAACAATAGTTTATTTTTTAAAAAACATGCCATTGACCATAATAAAAATATGGTGGATGAACATATACCAGTTTGAGAATGCATTTTGGCAGCCCAGGAAGATGTATGTGTTGATTACATGCGGTTTGCTGGGCTACTATGTTTAAAATGTAATTGAGATTTTATAAAAAAACAACTCTTTGAATTGGCTATATTATTTACAGTATTTACATGCTATTTAAAAATAATTTATTACAATATTTATATAATTATAGAGCCTTTGCACATGATTATGGTGGCCCATTGTTCTCATAAGAAAACAGACTTGAAATATCACATTAAAGTTTAAAATTTATGGAAACAATGGAAAAAAATAGTAATTATTTTCACAAAACTTTTAAAAAAAACTTTAAAAATAACAAAACCTAAAAATATTTTAAAAAAATAAAATAAAATACGTAAATATAATATAAAAAATAAAAAAAAGTAAAATTAAACATAAAAGAATTCAAAACAAAATTGAAAATAAAAACTGAAAACAAAATTTGTATAAACAATGAAAATCACAAGGAATTTTAAAAAACAAAATGAAATTTAAAATAAGATGTCGTTATCGAATCACTATGAAAACAATGGCCCATGCACTGGCCCATCGTTCTCATAACATTTCAAAAAAAATATCAGCTACGTTTCACCGGCCCAGCGTTCTCATAGCCCGCGACGCCCTACGGTCAGTGGAGTTTTCCCGCGCAAACAATACGAAACAAATACGAAAATTATGTGTTCTTTCTTGTATGTCCACCACCTGTAAAAGCTTGCCACTTTGATAGTAGTATAACGGGAAATATTTGTTAAGCTACAGCTGACATACATTTTTAAGAATTATGAAGCGAAGGCAAGAGACATGGGACCGTTTAAATAGAGAAATGAGTGAAAAAAGAACAAAATCTGGCAATGCAATGTCTGGTCGAAAAAAGAAAGGATCAGCTCCGACTGAAATAATAGTCCAGAGATTAGCCTCTGAAGCAGACTCGAAACAAACTTATTGGCCTGTGCAACCAAGAGAGTTTGTTGAATTTCCGTTTGTAGATTTAAGTTTGAACAACTTAAAAAAGGCATGTGCAACTCATTTCAATCTACCTGTGGGAACATGTGATATCTTAGTATCTAACAAAGGACCGTCATGTTCGAATATATCACAAATACCTCACAGGAAAGACAAGGTATGATATGTGGGAAATAAATTTTTTAGCTGTAAACTATTTTTTAGCCTCTTCAGGAAAGTGTTATTGGTTGAACCTTCACATGCTAGGGAATTAAGTTAAAGACAATTAATTCCAGAGAAATTTTGAATTTGAAGCAAGTGCATTTTATTTAAAGGTTATAAAACACTTAAAGTCAAATTTTTGGAATATTTAATTAATTTTTAGGGATTTTTTCCTGATCTTACAACCCCAAAAGTTGCCCCTTTATTTATCTCACACACCAAACCTTATTGCAAATTAGTTGTTGCAGTGCTTTTTGTCATTGATCCTTTCTAATAAAATTTTCAATACATGATTTTTCAATGATAAAATCAATTGATACTTTTTATATTAGGTGTACCTAGTAAGGCTTGTGGTCCTTCAAGACCAAGAGAGTTCAGAATTGCCTTGGGAAGAAAGTAGCAGCAGTGTTAGAAGTTTACCATTGTCTAGTAGTGGAACAAACAGACAGGCATTCAGCATGGACGACCCTCCTGTATGCCCAAGGCCAGCTGTCCCTCAGACCAAATTCTCTGCATCAGTATCAATAGAAACTTTATTAAATGCAGGAAAGCTAGTCCAACCAAGAAAAAAGACTGTACTAGACTTTGAAAAATTTGATATCGAATCAGGCTCATGGAAAAATGCAATGAATGTGGAATGTGAAGTAGAGTGTGAAAAGTTTTCTTCTGGGGCATTCCGAGATGCCTTCCATGTTACGACCAAGCAAGGGGAGAAGTGGGTTTTGAAGAAGTACAATGGGAAAGCAACTGAAACTACACTCAATACACTGAAGTCAACCGTGGAAAACCGTGGAAAACCATTGCAGAAAACAAGTTCAGATGCATTCAGTTGCAAGACACATTGCCAGTAAATTCAGGAAAAGTGCACTTTCTACATTTGGGCAGTGCTTTACATAGAACCGGTGTTACTATACAAGTTTGGACGGTCAGCCTGCTACAATCGAGGAATATGTTCTTGGTGACTTCACAAAGTATATCAATAACAATGGAATGTGTATTACAGTTCCAGAGGATACCAGTCAGGTTCTAAAAGATTTATATGAGAAATCTGAATGTTTGGTTCACTGTAGCTGTGTTGTTACAGATCACAAGCTTATGCTGCTTGATATCCAAGGATCTGAGTCGACATTGTATGACCCAGAAATTGCCAATGAAGAAATTATGGATGCAGATGGCAAAGAAGTATACTTTTGCTTTGGCAATTGTTCAACCCTTGCAATTGAAGGATTTTTGTCAGACCACAAATGCAATAAGTATTGTGAAATGATGGAACTGAAATAGTGTAATATGGCTGGTATACTATCATTTCATTTTTTCAAACAATTAAATAGAAATTGGAACGCATGAATATTTATGCAGAGAGAACTGTTTAAAGACTAAATTATTGCTATTTGAACATCATTTTTATTGCTTGTTAACATGCTATTGTTATCCAATATTGTTATTGGTATTGTTGTTAATACTATACAGAAAAAACTAATTATAGCATTTCTTTTAGCATGTTTGGCTAGTAATTGTGGAATTATTAAGTTGCTTCCCGGTAATGGGCCTTTAAAAATAGATATGTATCAGCAGCATCAACAGCTTTCACATTTTTAATGTTGGGTATGATTCTTTCACATTCTCTCCCGACATCACATGGCAAAAAATCACTCCCCACTTGCATCACACCTGAAATTTCTGCAACTTCGTTGAGTGCTTCGTCTGTTAATGGCAAACCAATTTATGTAGCAAAAAGGTAAAAACACTGAATATATCATGTAATAGGTTCCATTTCAGGATCCATCCTGCTACAGATGAAATTAACACCCACCCTCTCTGGACATACTATACAAATTTAAGACATTCTTTAGATGATCCCCCCTCTCTGGATGGTGGAAAATTTCTGTGTGGGTGGGTTATGGACCTTTTTTGGAACAACTCAATGATACACCACCATTAGGTACAAAATCTACTAATTAAAAACAGGTAGAACAGCATAATAAAGAAATATTTACCACAGTCCTCTGCTCCATACTGTTCTGGAAATGAATGTGTGTGGTTCGGTATTCCTTTTGGTAACTGGGTGTCTCTTTAGTGTCTTACTCTATGCGAATTCCACACTGTTTCCCTAAATAGGTCCATTTCTTTCTGAACCACAGGAATATAAATGAGTGCCAACAAGTTTCTGCAAGAGAATAAAAAAATTAAATTAAAAAACCATTATTTCAATTTGCTAACTTGCATTTCAAGAGAATGTCATATTGAAATTAGGTTATCTCATGGTCTACTTGCTTTTGCAATTGGCTCTTTCTTATGTTTAAAATTGTTGAATGTGTAGTAGTAAAGATGTGAATTGAAATCAACACATCTTAAATTATAAACTAAATACCTATCAATTTCACTGTCTGGATCATATTGTCCTCTTTCCATTAATACCACAAGCTGGCGTTTAAAAAATCTTTGAAAGCGGTTGTGGAGCTCACGCCACCACCTTTCAATCTGTGGGTTAATTTAAAAGAAAATTTGTTCAAAAAAGACAAAGTGGTTAAAATTAATAACACCACAAACTAGACAATATAATATGCTTACTTTATTATTTGTGGACAGGCCATAACGAACAGTTTCTGTTCCATTAATAGCTTCATCTCCTTGCTGCCTTAAGTATGAATGAATTGTTGCCATATGTCCTGTTTCTGATCTTTTATCCAATCGTAGATTTTTACTGATGACTGGAAATAGAATTTAAAAAATAAAACTGAATGGGTCACATAATTCTCACCTTTTGACTCATACAAGTGTTCCAAATACCACCTGCCCACAATTTTTGGATCTGAGTTTGATGTCCATATCTTCAAGTACAGAATATACCCACTATAAGCATCTTGGATGCATACACAGCCAATGGAAATGTACAATTCATGTATCCCATTAACTTATCATGTCCATCACCAGAATAGGTGTGATTGGGTCCCTGCCATACAAAGTAAGAAAAACATTAACTGTCACACTATATTATTTACTGTACTATAAATTTATGCACCAGTCATTTGAAAACCCCAACTATTCACCTCATGCAATACAAGGGGTATTCACTTTGTATGTGTGTGGAATTCAAGGTTTTTAAGGAAAAACTTTATTTTGTTTTCCATAAGAAATTGACATGAAAGTGAAAAAAAAACTGCCTTAAATTTCACAAGCATGCAAAGTGAATATCTCTGGTATGCCTCGAGGTTGGGGGTCTTAGTGGTTTGAAATGACTGGGCATTATACCAGATAACTATAAAACACTAGTAACATTGAACCATCATTGATCTATAAATCTATGTCAGAGCAGTCAGACCGTATGTTGGCCATTCAGCTGTTGTGACTGAATGTTTTAGTCAGTTTGGGTAATCTAGTAATTTACCAATGGTGACATAAATGCATTGTAGTTGATCATGCCTCTTTAACCTATGCAAATAGCAGAGTACTAATAAACCTAGATACTAAATACCAACCCAGATTCCATAAAATGATACAATTATTAACACCACGGACCATACCTTACACCTAACCCTTGCATTAGTTACCCAACCACTTTAATAACCCACTCATACTCACCATGGATGTAGAAGTACCAGCATTTCCTCTCTTTACCTTTTTTCCCCACATCCCCTCTTCGATCAAGGCCCTCTTGATCTAAACCGGCCATCATATCGTATACTAAATTGCGAGGTACAGCTAGATTGTGTTCTTCCCGTATCTTGCGCTGCATGGAACGATAACCGAGGAACTGGCCTGCATCTTGAACAACATTTAGGTCGGTATTGTAGTCAATGTACTTAACATTAAAAAACGCTAATCTCCTGCTAAGGGTACCTAAACTCCAAGCATACTGTGCGTAGTCTCTGGAGACAAAGTCTAATATCCATAGGCGTAGGAGGTGGGGGGGGGTGGCAAGTGGGGCAATTGCCCCCCTAAAAGTTTTGTAACCAAAAAATTCGGGCACTTTCTTCATCTGTGGTCCAGCGGGCTTTCGTTATTGTGTAAATTCTCTTATTTTATCAAAAATTAAAAATCTGATAATCAAAACTCATAATTGAATATTTTATCCTGATGACTAGTGTCCCAGGAGCTGCAGCAGTTAGTCTAATTAAATGAACTACAGTATGTTACGCGTTAGTTGGCTTACATGAAGTTTTGCTTACATTTGGTGCGGAAACTGCTGTCTGGCAAGTCAATAGAAAGTACGGTGGAGAAATCAAACAAAATTATTCATGACCATGTTTATCTTTCAAGCCTCAACAATTAATTAAACTCAGGTAAGTCCGCAAGTTTTGTAAGACGTCGCTTAAGTGCTTGCCTGTAATTCAAAAGAGAAAAACACTATGCAGTACTGTCATAATCTATTAACGTGAAAGGAAGAAGCTTGAGGGTTAACACGTCGCTACTCGCCATAAAATTTTGAAAACTTATGTCATGAATATTCATTATATAAGTACGTATCTCAGTGAGAAAGTCAAAGATAGTTTTAATTTTTTAAAGAACGCATTGATAAGATACAAAGCTTTGTTTAAGAATAATTCAAAGTATTTCACATTTCTAATTTCTCGCCGAAATAACTTTTAAAAAACAGAGACATGCGCTCCACAAAATGGCAGTATCAGGCTATTTACGGCAATTCATTAGATACTCGCAAATTTTGCACAAAATCAGGAAAAAGTGTGCTTTTAAGCACAAAATGAAGAAAGGTATAACAAATGCTAAGAGTAAAAGCTTGTACAGAAAAGCAGATGGTCGAAATTAAGTGAGGATTTAGTTAGATGGTATAATAGCATCTTCAAAAGTTGTTGGCGAACAGTCAAACACTCTTACACGTTTTGGTCAATTTATACGAAGCCGCCGTCTTACTTTTGTATGGTATAATACTTTGTAAGAATGATTGCATTAATACAGTACTCTTATTTACTGCTACAGTCGGTATAAGTGCCAGTCTGTCATATATTATACTTTAATATGTAAATAGAAATTATCTTAACAAATTTTCTAAAAGGGGTTGTTACTTAGAATGTGCGCTTACTCTCTTATGTCAGACTCCATTCCACCATTGCTTTCAAGTTATTGATTTTGCCCGGATTTTTAGATCCTCTTGTATACTGTAATGAACACACCATGCCAAAAACGGAAAAGGCCTTATCGCCAGCGTGTTAAATGCGGAGAATGCTGCAAAGAAATTGATTCTGATTACAAAGAAAAGCATGCAAAATCGCATGAAGGAAAATTAGTACACTTTTCTACAGTGTATCGCCTTGACAGCGCACAAACGTTGGTCAGTGGATATTTTAAAAAGCAAATTGTCAATTCATCTTCTGAGCCGCAATGTGTTTCAACAAATTCCAACACAGTTTCCGAAGCTTTACCCAGTCAGTTGGACACAGTGACTGACATATGTAACACCAAAGAATCAACTACCATTGCTCTTGATACATGTCTGGGAATTGCTCAATCATGTCGGAGACCTGATGATGCAAGTTCAAACAGTGATAGTGACAGTGATATTGAATTAGATAACGAGAATGTCAAAGATTATTCACATTTACTTGGTTGCACTTCCAATGGCGAAAGACATGAAGATACAACGATAGCAGAATCACAACCATGTCAGCCAACTCTATCGCAATATGATCGTAAGAAGTGTGGAGCAGAAAAAACTACTCGGGTCTTCAATCCAGAGTGGTACAAGACGTATCCATGGTTAAGTTACGAGACAGCTGAGAAGCGCTGTGTGTGTTTTCCCTGCCAGAAATTTGTAGATGGTAGATTTCAGTTCACTAATTGGAAGAAACCTGAACGGCTAAAAAAGCATGCGAAAAGTAGCAAACATCAATTGGCTATGACCAAATGGATAGCGTATCGGGGAAACAACACGCGGGGTACGTCTATTCTTTCACGATTACAAAGTGATCACAAAATGGAAGTGACATCCAATCGAGAATATTTGAAAGTTATTATACAGTGTTTGCTTTACACTGCACAGCAAAATATAGCCCAACGTGGTCATGTGGAAGACAGATGTGAAACTTTTTAGAACTGTTGCATCTTCGATGTAAAGACATACCATGGCTGGCAGGAAAGTTGAATCTTCAGCTAAAGAATCGAGCTCAGTGGACTTCGCCGGAAGTTCAGAATGAAATTCTGTCAATCGTGGCCAAAATAGTCCTAGAACAAATAGTATGCAACGTACAAGAAAGCAAGCACAGTTCGATTATTGTAAACGAAACATCTGATATCAGCAGAACGGAGCAGGTAGCTGTTTGTCTAAGATATGTTTTCGAGGGCGATACTAGAGAATCCTTTGTAGGTTTCTATTCTACCCCCTCCACTGAAGGAGAAACTTTGTTTGAACTTGTGAAGGACGTTTTCCGTAAGTTATGGCTTTCATTAGAAAAGGTTGTTGCAGAATGTTTTGACGGTGCGTCAAACATGAGTGGTGTCCACAGAGGTCTTGCTGCCAGGATGAAAGTATGTTCACCATTAGCGATCTATATTCATTGTTATGGACATCTACTTAATTTGGCTATCCAAGATACTACGGCCGAAATTGAGCCATTGCATAACGCATTGGGAATTATTCAAAGCCTACACAACTTTATTGAAGGTAGTCCTAAACAACACGCAGTGTTTTGTGACATTGATAATGGCGCTCAATTTGTGCGCACGCTTAAATCCCAAAGTGTAACAAGGTGGTGTTGTCGATGGGAAGCAGTCAAATCCGTATTTTATCAGATACCCCAAATCATGAAAGTACTGTTAAAGCTGGCTGACGATCGTAATAGTAAAACCTACTCTGACAGTCGTTCCTTGCTTCGGGCTATTTGTGATTTTGAGTTTGTGTTCGGGTTGGTAGTGTTAAAGGTGATACTGTCAAATACAAGTAGCTTGAGTAGTTACCTCCAAGGTAAATGTGTAGATGTGATAATGGCTCAGAAAACTGCAGATGCTACAATCGAAACCCTCAATAGTTGTCGGAATGAAGAATGCTTTAACTTAACATGGAAAAGAGCGAAGGTTCTTAGCAACGAAATCAAACAAAGTATAAAAGGTTCCGAGTTTGTATTCAAAGAAAGAAGCAAAGGTACCTAGAAATTGACAGCCATCATGGCAACTTCAAGCTCTATTTGGTGAGACAACATGCGAGAATGACAGTCAAACGACCGTCTCTTCAGAAGAACATTATCGCGTGTCAATATTTTATCCAAGTTTGTCGAGTGTGACTGCTGAGATGAAATCTAGATTCGACAACAATGATCAAGATCTGTTATGTGGGCTAGGGGACATATTATCGCACGAATCTCCCAAAGCAGAGAGTTATGACCTGATTGCCAAACACTATTCTGTTGATAAAGAGCTCTTAGAAGCTGAGCAAAAGATCTTCATGAAGTTTTTGGCCACTAACCATGATTTGTTACAGCAGGCAGTAACTGCCCCAAAGATTGTTGAATTAGCGTACAAGCAAGGCCATCATGAAGTTCTTCCCTTGTTTTACAAAGTAGCTTCTATTCTTGCAACAATCCCGGCGACATCGTGCTCCGCAGAACGGTCGTTTAGTACGCTGCGACGCATGAAGGCGTACTTGCGAAGTACAATGGGTCAGGACAGATTGCACGATCTAGCTATCATTAACGTAGAACGTGCATACACAAATGAAGTCATTGACAATTATATGGATAAAATAATTGATACATTTGGGGAAAGAAAAGGAAGAAAATCGTTATTTTTCTGATTATTGTTAGTTGTTATGTATTCATTTAAAGAAGTTTGTAAGTTTGCAGACTCACTTGTTGCAATATAGTCTATTCATGCGAACACTGAAAGGGAAAAAAATTATTGAAAAGAAATACATTTGTGTTCGTCTTATATTGGGGTTTTTTCGGGCAAAAATGCGTTGTTGCCCCCCCAAACGAGGATAGCCAGCTACGCCTATGCTAATATCTCTCGTCAAGATAAATTCTGAAGTACGTAACGCTTCAAATCTTCTTTTAACTGCTCGTTTTCTTTCCAATCTGGGTTTCGTATATGCTGGGGTTCCGCCATATTGGCTCGGTCCATAAAAAGGATGAAACACAAAGTTGATGCAGTCAGCCGGGAAAACTTCGTGATTTTCATTGTTTATACAAATTTTGTTTTCAGTTTTTTTTTCAATTTTGTTTTGAATTCTTTCATGTTTAATTTTACTTTTTTTATTTCTTTTATTATATTTACATATTATATTTTATTTTTTTAAATATTTTTAAGTTTTGTTTTTTTTTAAAGTTTTTTTTAAAGTTTTGCAAAAATAGTTACTATTTTTTTCCATTGTTTGAATTTGTTTCCATAAATTTCAACTTTAATGTGATATTTCAAGTCTGTTTTCTTATGAGAACAATGGGCCACCATACATGACATCACAGATATTATTAACAGATATATATTTACATTAATTTACAAAACATGTCTGAATTTAAATTCTTGTGTACTATAAACATTTAGCATAAATTTCCAGGTGACTATCAATTTCCCTAGATTCTCTCTCGGAAGTGATAGAGCGTAGGTGATTGTTATTTGTAAACACCCGGAATTTATGCTAAAGCAATTAGTCAGCAATGAGAGGACTTCATGAATTCTGACATCAGTGCAATTGGTCTATATATTATTATTAAACAATAAATATGCAATTTTAATTAAACAATGAAATATATAAAGTTCACAATTGCACATTTGTTTGATTTAATCAAGCTTCTCAAATGTGCAATTGTGAAATGGTTCATTGAATACCACTGAATGACTGGCATTGGTATTGCCTTTAAAGAGGGGACACTTGTACTTGGTGTGTCCCCTTTTGCCACATACATAGCATCTCATTCCTAAATTAAGTGAAATATAGTTTTAGCAGCCTGCAATTAAATAACATGCTTACCAAATTGAAGGAAACTAATACAAGAGGTTATTTTTTTTTACTTGCTATGAAAAATGCTTCCTGATAAAATTAGGTAGTAACAGGATTTTCAGGGGTTTTTTTTGCTGTAAAAGAGAGAACCCTAAATAGATTATGTTTTACATACAGAATATACTTACGAGCTCTGCACTCAGCTTTAATGTGGCCTTTTAGGCCACACTTGAAACAACGGCCTGTTAGTGAGAAAAAAGACATAGTATTGTAAGCATATGTAATAACTCATAAATATAACATGTACTTAAAGGTATTATGCAATAAAACAGAGTTGATGCATACCATATTAGAATCTAAATTAATATAATGGTTGTTACTGGTATAGTAACTGTACTTACATCCTTCTTTGTTGTCAGTCTTGCTATTAATTGAAGCAATAAAAAAGAATAAATGCATGTTAGGATCTTATAGTGATGGTATGCATGACTAATACTGTTAATATCTGTATATGAATGGTATTGCAAGCAAATGAATACAATTTAGTATATTTATTATAGGAGTATGGAGATTTACGGGTAGTATTCAGCTGAAATAAAACTCGTATTTCACTGCATACTATATTTTTTCACATGTGAGAAAAGTCATATGAGCGTTTTGATTGGCTGACATTTTCTTACCCAAAAATTCAATGCCTGTTCGCAGGCTAATGTAAACATTGTTGTGTTAGTGTTACATGAAGTATTGCGATGATAGAAGGGGGAGAATGCTAATGGCGGAATACAGAGATAATTACATTGTGAAAGGGTTTAAATAAATACCGTATTTTCGATACATAACATTGGCGACGAGGACAAAATTGTGACGTACAGGTAATATTAAAGAACAAATCATATATTTTTGGCGGTTTCAAACAGTTGGTGTTTATTTGTGATGGAAAAATTCAGTTAAGGGGAGTAAGTCATTATGGCAAGCGCGGGAAATCTACAACCTATGCCACCATTTGACCCTAAAATGGACATTAGTACTGTAGCACAACGTTGGCAGCAATGGCTCAAAAGATTTAAAAGGTATTTGTTAGCAATGGATATAAAGTCAAAAGCTCGTCAATGGGCTATGTTTTTGTATGCAGCGAGTCTGGAAGTTGAAGCCATTTTTGACACACTACCTGATAATGGAGAGGACGACGATTTCGACACGGCGTGTGAGAAGCTCAACGAATATTTCAGCCCTTCCAAAAATGTTGCTTTTAAAGTTTACAAATTTCGGCAAGCCAGACAGCAAGAACACGAGACATTAGATGCCTACTATACTAGACTATGTACTTTGGCGAAAACATGCGAATTCTCAGATACAAATGTCGAGCTGAAACAACAAATAATTGAGGGATGTTTATCCAACAGATTACGACGAAAAATTTTGATGGAAAAAAACTTCAATTTGTCACAAATTTTAGACTATGGAAGAACCTTGGCACGTACAGATCAACAAACAAAGGAAATCACATAGAAAGACAACTTGGATAGTTATGAGGAGCAGGCTCATCAATTAAAACAAGAGCGCCGACGACCGTCCACAACTGGTAAATATCCATCATCATCAAAAAAATCATGTTTCAGATGTGGAATGGACTTTCCACACAAAGAAGGCCAAAAATGTCCTGCTGTAGATAAAGAATGTTACCAGTGTCATAAACAAGGCCATTTTGCTCGGGTATGTAGAAGGACAAGCCACTCGAGCAGTTCCTCCAAACGTGTACATAAAGTTCTTGATCGAAACCCTTCGTCCCCCAAGTCATCAAGGCATTCAAGCAGTGACCCTGATAGTAGCTCAGAAGAGACCTTCACACTTCGACAGACACAAGGTAAGCACCCGTATTCTACTGTTTGGGTTAATGGGGTTCCTATGAAAATGGATAGTGGTGCATCTGTCAATATCTTGGGTCCTGAGGATTTTAAACTGTTGACAAAGCAAAGCAAACAGACCGTATTTTTAAAGAAAGCCAGTACAAAAATTCTTGCTTTTGGGGAAACCAACTCCATCCCATTATTGGGCAAACTAGATACAGTAATTGAGTCAAAACATTGTATGACAGTGGCCACCATCTACATCACAGCATGGTAGATTGCTGAGTTGCAAAACAGCACAACAGTTAAAGGAGCAGTGTCATATTTCACGCATATGCTTCTGCGCATAATAAACTTGAAAGCGTTGGGCCAACGTTTTCAAGTTCGGAATCCAAGATGGCGTCCTCAATGGAGGGCGAGCATGGTCTGAAATTCGATATTTCCGGATGATTAAAAAGCAACAGAATGACAAACTTCGAAGGAAATTATACGAAAATCAACGCTAAAGAATTTATTCGGTGTACAATGTATTTAAAGCATGGAAAATGCAAAAATCGAGGCGGGATGTAACTGTTGGAATTGCAGCGATTCCACCGCACATCTGTTGCTCTTGCATACAGAAGAAGGTAAAAATAATGCAATTTATGTGCTTTAATCAAGCTGAATCTACAAGAAATTCGTGAAATAGCAAGAAAATAAAGAAACAAAATTTGCGTGAAATGTGACACTGCTCCTTTAAAGCTTGTTAAGTTTGACATCAATTCAGTTTCTCAGACAGTACCCAAACAGCTGGATCCCAGTAAAAAATCTTCACCACAAGCAAATACCCAAGATCATGTACGAAGTAAGTCATCAACACATGAGGGAGCACAACCAACAAAATTACCCACAACCGCACCAGAACAGCGGCGAGTTTCTGCTCTGTTAGAACAATATGCTGACGTATTTGAAGGAGTAGGGCACCTCAAAGGGTTTGAGCAAAAATTACACATTGATGCCACGGTACCGCCTGTGGCCCAGCATTACCGCAGAATACCTTTCAATCTTAGACCTCCGCTATAGAAATGGCTTAAAGAGTCACAAGAAAATGATTTGATTGAACCTGTATCTAATAAAAGTACTGAATGGGTGAGTGGAGTTGTAATTGCACCAAAACCAAAAAAATCTAAACGAGATACGTGTGTGTGGAGATTATCGTAGAGTTAATGAAGCAATTAAAAGGTAGTACCACCTCATGCCTACGATTGAGGAGTTAACAGACGATATGAGTGGCGCAGCCTACTTCTCTCATTTGGATTTACGAAGTGGATACCATCAGATTGCGCTAAAAGAAGAATCACGGGGGTTAACAACCTTTACAACTCATAAGGGTCTTTTTCAGTGAAAAAGGCTACCTTTTGGAATCAATGCTGCTAGCGAAGTGTTTCAGAATGCCATCCAACAAGCGTTGCAAGGTTTACATGGTGTTAGAAACATTGTAGACGATATTATTGTCTGGGGGAGAACTCAAACAGAATATGATGATAATCTCCAGGCTTTGTTGCAGAGGCTCAGAGAAACGGGTTTAACTGCCAAGAAGAGCAAATGCCTTTTCAACAAGGATAGTTTATGGTTTTATGGAATGATTCTTACCAAGAATGGGATTAAACCCGACCACGAGAAGGTAGTAGCTATAAAAAATACCCCACCTCCGACCAACGTGACCGAACTTCGTACTTCCTTGGGTCTTGTAAATTATTGCTCGAAATTCATTCCCAATTTTTCCACTATTACAGCTCCATTACGCAAATTGGACTGCAAAAATATACCATGGAGATGGGACGCAAATCATCAAGAAGCATTTGAGCAGGTCAAGTCTCAGTTATCCAAACAGTGTACTTTAGCATATTATAATCCGAATAGAACAACGGGGGTGGTTGTGGATGCTAGTCCAGTAGGTCTTGGTGCTATTTTGATCCAGCATGATGAGCAGGGAGTTTTGCAAGTGATTGCATTTGCTAGTCGAGCATTAACGTTAGTGGAACAGCGGTATTGTCAAACTGAGTGGGAAGCACTAGCGTGCGTGTGGGCCTGCGAGAAGTTTCATTTGTATCTAGTTGGTTGTCAGTTAACTTTGTATACTGATCATCAAGCATTAGAAATTCTTTATTCAGCAAAATCCAAACAATCAGCTCGCATTCATAGATGGGCATTGCGACTTCAATAGTATAACTACACGGTCAAATACCGACCAGGAACAGGGAATCCAGCAGACTTTTTATGACGAGCTCCAACGAGCAATTCTCCTGGCCAGTCTGTTGCTGAAGAGTATGTTAATTTCGTCGCAGAGATGGCCATTCCAAGAACAATTCAGTTATCCGAAATTCAAGAAGCTACAATGAAGGATGAAGAGTTACAGCTGGTCCAACGAGCACTCGAAACGAGTAGATGGGATGACAAATCCATATCGGCATATGTAGCAGTGAGAGAGGAAATAACAACAGTAAACGGTGTATTATTAAGAGGACAAAGGCTAATTATGCCGTATTCGCTGAGAAGCAGAACTATAGCACTTGCCCACAGGGGACATCTGGGAATCGTCAAGACCAAACAAAATTTACGAACCAAAGTATGGTGGCCTAAAGTAGACAAACAAGCAGAACAACATGTGAAAGAGTGTTTGACGTGCCAAATATCTGGTAATCCTGAACCGCCTCCGCCTTTAGCAGTTGTATCACCTCCAATAGAACCATGGTCATGTGTTCATGTGGATTTCTATGGACCAACACCCACAGGGGAGCATATTTTGGTCATGTTAGACGAAACAACAGGATTTCCAGAAGTGGAGATCATGACGAAGACCACTGCTTTTCTTACTATCAGAGCGTTTGACAAAGTGTTTGCGCGACATGGATTACCATGCACACTAAAGAGTGACAATGGGCCGCCTTTTCAATCACAGGAAGTTAAAGATTATCTGGCCGCGTATGACATCCACCATCACCGTGTTACACCCTTATGGCCACAGACCAATGGAAAGGTCGAAGGCTTTATGAAACCTATGGGTAAAGCTATTCGAGGGGCGTGGGCAGAGGGTCGTGACTGGCAGAGAGAGCTTTTTGCTGAATTATCGCACCACGCCGCACTCCTCTACAGGTGTCGCCCCAGCCGAAATGTTGTTCAAGAGAGTGATTCGGTCTACAGTTCCATCGTTACATCAAGATCCTAAGAATACGGTTGATGAACGAGTTTTGGGAAGAAAAGAGAAGGTAAAGCAATATGTGGATGCACGGAGACATGCAAGAAATTCAACCATAAAGGCAGGAGATACAGTGTTGGTCAAGCAGAAAAAGAAAAGTAAATATACTACCATGTTTCGCTCTCAACCGTATAAAGTTATCAAGGTGCGCCATTCCCGAGTAACAGCACAGAGGGGTGATCATGTGATTACAAGGAACATTTCACATTTCAAGAAATATAGCGGAGTGAATGCAGACACAACTGTTTCGGGGCACGAGTCAGAAGATGACATCACATTGACTGAAGCACAAGTGGAAAGGAACAATGATCAGAATAATGACCAGAACAGAATTGAACATAGATATCCTTTAAGAATAAACAGAGGCGTACCGCCAATTTTTTATTGACAGTAAAACGGTTTTTAATTTCTAGTTGGGTTCTTACACCCATTTATTTAAGAACAGTCGCATGGACGACATACTTAGTTTAGTTTCATATTATTACTAACAAACTGTCTATTTTGAGGAAAAGGGGAGATGTTGTGTTAGTGTTACATGAAGTATTGGGATGGTAGAAGGGGGAGAATGCTAATGGCGGAATACAGAGATAATTACATTGTGAAAGAGTTTAAATAAATACCGTATTTTCGATACATAACAAACATGAAGTCCGATTTTGTCAACTTACTGAGGAGAGAGGTTTATAATATTTTGTCTGCAAAAATCTCGAAAGATCATGAAAAAATACATTTGTGGTTTCATTAACATGAAATAAACCTCATGGTTGTACTCTCTGAACGAAAACAAATCTTTAAATGGTATGAAATTTTGTTTTTATATTTCGCTTGTATTTTGTTGTCCGTCAGTATATCAAATATTTGGTATCTCTATACTCATCTTTACACTTATATAATAAACAATTTACTTCATGTTTGGTTCGTTTGTACGATTTTTATTATTCACTCGTAATGAAGGATCGCTAAACTCACTCGTTCACTGCGCTCACTCGTTCGTTTAACAATCTTTCACAACTCGTGAATAAAAATCGTACACACTCACCAACCATGAAGTAATCTCTATATACGTATAATGTTCATTACACAAATGTACTTACGTCTCGCTTGATTATTACCAGCTGCTGCTGTCAAAGCAATAAAAAAGAATGAATAGATGCAATTTAGGATCTTTAGTTGAGGCTATACACTGACTGCTATTACACAAATGTACTTATGTCTCGCTTAATTATTACCAGCTGCTGCTATCAAAGCAATAAAAAAGAATAAATGTATGCAATTTAGGATCTTTAGTTGAGGCTATACACTGACTGCTATTACACAAATGTACTTACGTCTCGCTTGATTATTACCAGCTGCTGCTGTCAAAGCATTAAAAAAGAATGAATGCATGCAATTTAAGATCTTTAGTTGAGGCTATACACTGACTGCTATTACACAAATGTACTTACTTCTCACTTGATTATTGCCAACTGCTGCTATCAAAGCAATAAAAAAGAATAAATGTATGCAATTTAGGATCTTTAGTTGAGGCTATACACTGACTGCTATTACACAAATGTACTTATGTCTCGCTTGATTATTACCAGCTGCTGCTGTCAAAGCAATAAAAAAGAATGAATGGATGCAATTTAGGATCTTTAGTTGAGGCTATACACTGACTGCTATTACACAAATGTACTTACGTCTCGCTTGATTATTGCCACCTGCTGCTATCAAAGCAATAAAAAAGAATGAATGGATGCAATTTAGGATCTTTAGTTGAGGCCAGGCGCGGCGTGGCCCACCGGGACACCGGGAGATTTTCCGGTGGGCCACCAAAAATTTGTAGCTTGTGGGCCCTCAAGACAAACAATATTTTCCCCAATTTCTTTAGTCAAAATCAATAAATTATTTGTAATATCTGCGCCTGCTAGTCTGATTCTAATTTTCACTTATGGAGCAATAAAAGCAAAGGAGAGATTTCTAAATCATGAAAAAATCTACAAAGATTTTGCTTGCTTTGATCCAAGAAGGTTCAATGAGCTGAAACAGGCAGGAATTCCTTCGTCTGCCACAAGCAAAGTTTGCGAACTTCTTTGAGACAGAGTTAACAGAGAGCTTCTGCGGACGAAGCTGGAAAGTTTTGTGGGTTCATACCAGAGGCTCGCTATGTCTCCTCCAGAGGAATTCGAGATCCTTGCCAGTGGGGAAGAGTCAGAAGACAATGGCGATGAAGAAAAAAACGATGTCTCAACGTGCAAAAAAAACAGCAAAACGTGTTTTACTTGTTCATACAAAGTTCTTCATCAATACAGCCTGAACAGCACATAATACTCAGAGTTATACACAGTGTATCATTTCCCACTGACTTTGGCCATTACTCAAGTGGAATGCGAAAGATCGTTTTCAAAGTTGAAGCTAATCAAGACAAAGCTGCAATCCACTCTGAGCCAAGAGAATTTGGACAGCCTAATGCTAATTAGCGTGGAGAGTGACATTCTAAATAGAGTGTCGCTTGCAAAAGTTGTTGATAAGCTAGCATCAACGTCAAAAGAATTAAAAAGGTTTTTGGCCTTGGTTTTTGGCATCTAACAAAGATCATCTTACGAGTCACATGTTGAAAAAAAGCACGCAGACGGACACTGTAAAATACACTGAAAAATTTCATTATTTGGAGACCACTGACAGCTAGTAACATTGACTATTTGTAGCAATCCTTTTCATAAAGATCTTTTATGATAATTAAATTTAAAATTCATGTAATAAAAGTTGGTAGCACCATTCACACAATTTCAAATACAACGTGTTTGCAAAAGTTATTATAAAAAGATACAATTGTTCTTCACCAGCAACCCCCCCCCCACCACTTAAAAATGGGCCCTTAGAACGTTATCTCCCGGCCCCAATTTGATAGCCACGCCGCGCCTGGTTGAGGCTATACACTGACTGCTCTTACACAAATGTACTTACTTCTTGCTTGATTATTGCCAACTGCTGCTATCAAAGCAATAAAAAAGAATGAATGGATGCAATTTAGGATCTTTAGTTGAGGCTATACAACACTGACTGCTATTACACAAATGTACTTACGTCTCGCTTGATTATTGCCACCTGCTGCTATCAAAGCAATAAAAAAGAATGAATGGATGCAATTTAGGATCTTTAGTTGAGGCTATACACTGACTGCTATTACACAAATGTACTTACTTCTTGCTTGATTATTGCCAACTGCTGCTATCAAAGCAATAAAAAAGAATGAATGGATGCAATTTAGGATCTTTAGTTGAGGCTATACACTGACTGCTATTACACAAATGTGCTTACGTCTCCCTTGATTATTACCAGCTGCTGCTGTCAAAGCAATAAAAAAGAATGAATGGATGCAATTTAGGATCTTTAGTTGAGGCTATACAACACTGACTGCTATTACACAAATGTACTTACGTCTCGCTTGATTATTGCCACCTGCTGCTATCAAAGCAATAAAAAAGAATGAATGGATGCAATTTAGGATCTTTAGTTGAGGCTATACACTGACTGCTATTACACAAATGTACTTACTTCTTGCTTGATTATTGCCAACTGCTGCTATCAAAGCAATAAAAAAGAATGAATGGATGCAATTTAGGATCTTTAGTTGAGGCTATACACTGACTGCTATTACACAAATGTGCTTACGTCTCCCTTGATTATTACCAGCTGCTGCTGTCAAAGCAATAAAAAAGAATGAATGGATGCAATTTAGGATCTTTAGTTGAGGCTATACACTGACTGCTATTACACAAATGTACTACCGTTTAATAATATCAGTATATCAATTGGATTGCTGTAACAATCCAAATATGAATCATGAACAAGAATCCATACATTACTGTGGCTATAATCATTGTTGTTACTTACTTGGATGTCCATTATGTATTAACAGTGAGATCAGTCATGTATCAATCAGTCAATGAGAATATTTACCTTCTCCACCTCTTCCTTGTTCTGAAAAAGGATGGTGAACACCGAAGTTGAAAACAGTGTTAGCTCTGACGTAATTACCGAAAAGGTATATTGTGCAATGTCTGCCTTTTCAAAAACACAGTAATAAAGGCATAGATATACTATCCCTCTAAAACTAGTGTTTAGTAACAGGCAATTTGTACAAGTAATAGTCCATGGTTTTGAATGCAATGTCGAGAAACATTACTTGTACTAATAATATGCATGAAAAACCTGTGATTTTGAAAATCTAAATATTTTGCTAACTCATGTTATTCTTGTAAAAAATATTTATCTATTTTTTTTTAATCTGTATAGTTCCTGTTAGCCGTGTGGTACATTTCAAAAAAAGTTCCTATCCTACTCCTTGCAGTAGACTTGAGATTTTTTCATTCATATTAATAAACCTCGAAAGCACTACATACCATGTAGACATATAGTACCCAGTATCTTTCTTATGCTCAAGAACATGCAACACTAAGTTTTGAACAACCATATTGGGTTTTAACATCTCATACCATCACTGATGCTTGAATAGCACCAACTTCAAAAACTGTTTACGTATAATCTTGTCATGCATTCTTGCATTTCTCGATTTCGCTAAATGATGCATATGTATTGTCACGTAGCTCTGACAACAACACTTGATCAGACTCAACAGGTGGTTATCCACTGCGGTGGAATCAAACATGTGTTTGTTTAACACGCTGAAGACTCCACTTTCAACACATACAGGTAACACTGTTGCAATGATCGCGTTTGAAACTCCAGCAGCTCGTGGTTAGTCACCACCATTAGAATTTAGCATTCTCATTATACACTTTTCTGTTTCCTGGCAAATTTTGAGAAGTCCAGGTGACGGAAGTTTCAGGCCTCTGTTCGATTTCCATGTCACAGATAGATTTGGAATGTTTTCTTTGGATGTTGTCAAAGCCGCTATACATTCAACGCAGTGGATCTTTTTCTCTACCATTCTGACAACATAGCCAGCAATGTATGATATCGCAGCCTCTTTATATTCGGATAGTTCCACGATGTTAGGAACATCACAGTAATCGTGATCGCTACTTTCGGGCTCTCTAACCTGCATGTCGTATCTTCGTGCAATGGCCACATCTGAAATGCTCGTAGGCACCGAGTTAATCTCGCATTGATTCCTGACGCTGTCCACAATTTCTGTTTCATCTTGAGCAGTGCAGTTTCCACATCCCCCTTTGATGTTGTGTCGCATCAAAAGCTGCTTGTATGCTGCTATGAAATGGCGAGTCGTTGGATTATTATTCCAGCCTCCGCATGCTCTCATGGCTGAGAAGAATAATTCTAAATGATCCTGACTCACCTTGTACGTCAACAGGTACTTGAGCACAGATTTCTTGGGAAGAACCAGATCTTTTGCTAGGCCTAAAACAGAATCAACGCAAACAAGAAAACCAAAGAATCCTGTTTTTCGCTTGGACGTGAGGATTGGTTTGCCATCTGAACATTTCAGCTTACGAATGTACTTGTCTGCCTCATCGAGTTTGATCTTTATGTACGCATAATTCGATTTCCTGATGGGCGCTTTGAAATTTCTGGCAAGTGGATTTCTGGAATTTAGAATATCAAAAAGACGATCAAAAATACGAATAAACTTTACTGTTGCTTTACAACCTTGAATTGTGGCAATTTCAGCTTACCTTCACAAAACTCTAATGCATCCGCAACACTCGAGCTTAGCGCCTGCTCTGCTAGGTTTACCTTCATTTTCTGTGGTTTCCATTTTATGTGTGCCAAGCGTAGTTTATTTGCAAGGCGCAAACCTTTGGCTTCCTGCAGTTTTTCCAATTCAATCAAACACTGCCATTTGATTTCTTTGCCATCTTTGTCCTTCAGTACGTACCAGTCTGACATGGTGTTTCTTACCAACTTCATCATATGGCAAGCATCTAGAAATATGTAAATCTTCGCCCCAATGTCACACGGATGTGGAAAGTAGGCTTGTATACTATCTGGCAAAAGTTGCGCTCCCAAAAGTTTCAACATGGATTGGTGGCATGTTGGACCATCGCACGTTAAGGAAACCACCTTCACACCTACTTCGTGCAATTTGGCGATGCAATCCTTCATCAAGTTGGCCTTCTCTTCCCCAGTCATACCAGCCACTAGAAAGTATCCGCAAGGCACCTTCCAACTTGAGTTTACCGCCACTGCCATGAAGACAAGAGCATCTGTCGCTTTGGGCAGTGAGTCGTCATCGGCGATGCCTGTACCGAGATCAACAAAGCCACGATAGCGTTTGCCATCCCATTCGATGTGCTTGCGTATGGACATCTCGTCGAGCATTAGTGAGCAGACAACTTCTTGGCCATCTCTTTTTGCAGCCAGAACTTTAGCTTTCATTGCTGTTAGCGCATCCTTGGTGAAACCTGGCTCGCTGTCGACTGAACTATACCATCTCGCACATAGTTATACGCTTTAGTAGAATAGAATTTTAGCGTCATGGCAAATCGTCTGAGCTCTGGTGGATAAGCCCCAGGATTCTTATTTGCTTTTTGACTAACTAACCTTTTCATTAATTCCCTTGGAACAGCAGAAAATGTTGATTCAAGCAGTTCTGCGCAGCCACTACTTGAGAGATTATTTGTCTTCAAGTCGTCCACAACCGAAGTCAACGTATCAACCTTTCGCGCCAGTCTTCTGGCCTTCTGTTTGAATAATTTGATTTTCTTAGTCAGACACTCTCCCTTATCTACAAGATCATCTA
Organism: Muricea muricata; assembly: GCA_963855995.1. Taxonomy (NCBI): domain Eukaryota; kingdom Metazoa; phylum Cnidaria; class Anthozoa; order Malacalcyonacea; family Plexauridae; genus Muricea; species Muricea muricata. The sequence continues at coordinate 51,179,314 of OY979716.1, read as the reverse complement.
TTCGTCTTTTCAATCTACGAGGAGATTTGGACATACTATATGAGTGTTCCTCATTAACCTGATAAGGCGTTTCTTTCTGAGGAGAGCTTACCTCATTTGAAATCTCAATATCATCTGAGATTTTTCTTCCTGAAATACTTGCGGTATCATAACTGACATCTTCTTCCATGACCTGCTCTACACTAGTTACAACTACATCTTCTCTGGTAACAATCACTTCAGTGCCCTCAAAATCCAATTCATCACTTACCTCATTTTCACTTGGTACTACTGGTTCTGGCCGCAAAATATTTACCACTGACAAACCTGTAGCCTGTCCTACCTCTACATCTATAACCTCTATAAATTCACTTTTGACTTCCTTACCTGATGCACCTTGCTCTTCACAATTGTTTACCTGTAATCAAATGAAATGAATGTACAATCAATAAATACATGGCATATATATCAGATAAAGGTACTCAGACTTTGGAGTACTAAAGTATCAACATTTGTGTAAAATTTGACGAAAAATAAAAATAGCTGGTCATAATAACAGATTTTCACTTCTAAGCATTATGATGGGAGTGAATAAGGAATAAAAAACCATGTAATCAATTTACCTTTCAAGATAAATATGTCAATGTTAGTTTCTACATATATTTTCAATGGATTCCCAACAGTGAAAATGTGACTGACTGGCAAGTTTTTACTGATTTGTATTTACTCAATTTTTCTTCAAATTTTGCAACAAGGGTCATTGACATTCAAAAGCTAAAAGTCTGGTATTTTGAACTGTGAGAGTATTGCCTTAGGTCACTGCAAATTTTGACTATCCCATACAATCTGTAGTAGAATCTCAAATACATGGACAGGTAAGTAGTACTGCATAGCAAAAAAAATGAAAATTTTATAAATACAGAAATAGATGTTCTCTGAGGACAGGGGAACAACTATATAATTATATGCTATGATAATATCATAACCCTAACCCTATCCATATCTTAACACTAGACTAATCTTGAATGTACAAATACACCAAAAACGCACTTGTCTCCTTCTTATGTACTAAATGTGGAACAACTTTGGGGAAATGAAAACCTACAGATACTGACCTGAGAGTGATTAAAATTGAGGGGACAGCATTGTGTTTCAAAATAGCTCTTTTTTATCCTCTTTGAACATATCTGGACTAAAGTGCTTCGAACAAACATGACTTCCTTTCCCTGGAACAAACTTAACAGGTGCATCCTTGTTCACATTTTCTAGCCACAATGCATACATCTCAGGATTTTTTTCTGGATCTGGAAAACTAACAACACATATAAAATATGTTTAAACCATCACATTTTCCTTGGAGAATGCAATGTGCTCCACAAACATCCCTCTTTTCTCCTTCAGTCCATGGAGAAAATTTAAAATATTCTCAGGAAATCCCAAAGCTAGCCAGGATTCAGGACATGCTTTAATTAAAGACACAAATACACAATACTAACAGTGTTCACTGAACATCCCTAGACTGAGCGAGGCCCATTAAGGACAACAAAGCCCTTTAATTTAGACCAACTGGAAAATTTCTAAAACAAATTCTGGGCAATAATATAAATTTTTGAGATAAACAACTTTAAAAAAACCCTGCCCTCAATGTTAACAATATATAACATTTATCATTTATAGGCCCGCAGCGAGTGGGATTCGGCGAAATATTTCCTGAAGTGATATTTCTCGAGGGCTTTAGCCCGAGGAAATATTTCGCCAAATCTCACAAGCTGTGGGTTTTTAAATGATATATTATACTGAAAAATAAGCCACAGAAAAAATAGAACGACAAAATTTCGCCAACCTTTTGTCGAGCATTTCTTTATCTGTAAGTCCTTCCACATCCCCAACTGCCTCCGAAAATGTTTTTAGAGCATTTTTTGTTGCCCTTACTGTATTTTTGGCGTGTCTGCCGTCTAATATACGTGTAATTTCTTCGTCTTCTGACTCAATATTTGACAGGTTGTCTTCACTCTGCCATTTTAATTTTTTCCCGCCAGTGTTATCTCGCGTGGCTTACGCGAATGTCCCACCCCATGTTCACTGGGGAAAATGACCTGTGACATTGTCAAAAGGAACGCAGGCTCGCTAAATGATGACATAATGCGTGATATCGTGTTTAATTCGATGCTCACGTGGTACAAACTGAGATTTCTGATTCGACAATATGAGGTTGAGGTATAATATTGTAAGTTGTCAATCATCTTCTTCAAAGCACTACATAATACAGATGATGGGATTTTGGCTTGAATTATGGCCAGTTATATTTCCCTAGCTGGACAGCCAAGGATTACCAAGAGTAGTGCCATGTGTGGTAAGGTTTTGCCCTGGCATATCAATATTTTCTGGAACAACCACATGCTACTCACATAATTTTACAATTTGTAAAAAGAACATTGAAGTTGCAGTACATATAAATGAATCCCCCTCCCCCAAAAAGCTAACACTGAAGATGTCACTGTTGTGCAATTTGTACAGCAAAGTGTAAGTGCAACTGTGCAAGATCTTTCAACGAAAATTTATTATATATAACATAAATTATAAGCATGTTAAATTATGCATTAGTTTAGGGTCAAATAATGGGTATTTTTTGGAAATAGTAACTATTATTATGCCCTGTAGTAGATGAGAAGACACTATATCACTGGTTTTAGCTCTTTTGGTATTTACCTTCTTGGCTGGTCAAGAACAAGTTACACAGAATCAGCGAAGGAAAAAACCATAAATATGTATAAATTTATACAAATGTGGAAAAAATCGCACATTTTAGAAATGTCTAAATTACCATAATGTAAATTTCATGCACTATTTAAAAAGTTGCGTCTTTTCAGATGTCAACAATCTTTATATCGATTACCCAACAACCGGCTGGAACCGGACTGAACCGACTCCACGCACAGGCGCCTTGCAAATGCAGCATACCGAAAAAAACAAACGTCTTCTGTCTTTGTCCGTCTTGAAAGCTCATGAAATATTTATGCTACAATTTATTTATGACTATTGAAATAAAATGCAACTAAAATTGTAATACGAGGCCAACAATGATCGCAAGCAAATTGTTGGCACAGTTTGCCTACTTTATATTAAATATTTGCACTAAAAAACACTAAAGAAATCCTCTCATTAAATTTCTCACCGGTGGGTAGAAATACTTCTATCGTCCAGAGCGTTTACGCATCCATAAAAGGAGCATAAACGAGGCATATTTGAAATAAATAAAATAATTTAGATTGCTTCGTACAGCCTTTGTAAAAAAAAAACAGCCAAGACGAGAAAAAAAATTCCAGGGGGGTGAAGGATTTTGTCGGATGTATAGCATTGCATTTTGGGTCAGTGGTAGCTACCTGTAGCACAAGTTAGACATTCTACCAGATGTCTCAATAAGCAAAATTTATGTCCGTGATTTTCAAGAGCTCGCGTCAGCCTTCGTCGGATTGCTCGCATCAGATTTGCTCACGTGGCATGAATCTTTTTTGCTAAAAAGCAGCAGCGTATCATTTATCAGTAAAATTCGTCAAGAAAATAAAGATCAATAGGTAGTTGCACCTAAAATCGCCATTTTACTGCCAAAATTCTGCATTTATCCATCTTTTTTCTAATAAAAAATGTGCATTACACTTGCCAGAGGTGTTGCGTGTCCAATTCATGCTCTCGCGTAAGCAGTATACAAGCCTTAAAATATCAAACAGCATGTCGTCTGTCAAAATGTCCGGTGTGTTTCAGAATGGGTCGGACATTTTAAAAATTATGTCCGATGGTCATATGTTTATTTAGGCACGAAAATCAATTATTTTAAAATCGTTTTGAGAGTTAATTTTGAGCAGTTATAGGCATTGATACATCAAAAGTCGACTTAGGTTGTCAATAATAGAAATGGGTCGATAACACGTTCAAAAAATTGTATATTTGCAGGTAGGAACAAATCGTACGCCGATTAGATGCGCTGCAAAACAAGTTATAGTTCACTATACGATAACTATAAGTACGTTCATCAACTCATTTCAAATGTTTTACTTCAACAATAGATTAATGGTCCTTTTAGTCAAGTTCATCTTCAGAATCAGAGAATAAACTCTGACTTTCGGTTTCTTCTAAACTTTCTTGGTTCTTCTAAACTTTCTTGCATCATCTCGCCTGTGCAATTCGTGATAAGTCGAAAAATCGTGGACACGAAAACATTAGGAATAGATAGGAAGTTGAGACATCTGGTAGAATGTCTAATTTGTGCCTGTAGCCGGGAACCAATTTTGGTAGATACTTCATCTTGCAGGGATATTTTGGATCCTGTACATATTATTTATGGCCACTATAACGACTTTACCATGCTTTAGCCCACCTTAATACACCACGTTAGACCACCTTTCACCACCTTAGACCATCTTACACCACCTTACACCGTTTTACACCATCTTACACCACCTAAAACCACCTTACACCACCTTAGCCCGCCTTACACCACCTTAGCCTGCCTTACACCACCTTAGCCTGCCTTACACCACCTTAGACGGCCTTACACCACCTTAGCCCGTCTTACACCACCTTAGTCGCCTTACACAACCTTAGACCGCCTTACACCACCTTAGCCCGCCTTAGATCACCTTAGCCTGCCTTAGAACGACTTTACCATGCTTTAGCCCACCTTACAACGACTTTACCATGCTTTAGCCTGCCTTAGACCACCTTAGTCGGCCTTAGAAGGACTTTACCGTGCTTTAGCCCACCTTACGTAGACTTTACCATGCTTTAGCTCACCTTAGACCACCTTAGCCTGGCTTAGAACGACTTTACCGTGCTTTACCTTACCTTACAACGACTTTACCATGCTTTACCCCGCCTTAGACCTCCTTAGCCGGCCTTAGAAGGACTTTACCGTGTTTGAGCCCACCTTACAACGACTTTACCATGCTTTAGCCCGCCTTAGACCTCCTTAGCCGGCCTTAGAAGGACTTTACCGTGTTTGAGCCCACCTTACAACGACTTTACCATGCTTTAGCCCGCCTTAGACCACCTTAGCTTGCCTTAGAACGACTTTACCATGCTTCAGCCCACCTTATAATGACTTTGTCATGCTTTAGCCCGCCTTAGACCACCTTAGTCTGCCTTAGAACGACTTTACCATGCTTCAGCCCACCTTATAACGACTTTACCATGCTTTAGCCGGCCTTAGAAGGACTTTACCGTGTTTGAGCCCACCTTACAACGGCTTTACCATGCTTTAGCCCGCCTTAGACCACCTTAGCTTGCCTTAGAACGACTTTAACATGCTTCAGCCCACCTTATAATGACTTTGTCATGCTTTAGCCCGCCTTAGACCACCTTAGTCTGCCTTAGAACGACTTTACCATGCTTCAGCCCACCTTATAACGACTTTACCATGCTTTAGCCGGCCTTAGAAGGACTTTACCGTGTTTGAGCCCACCTTACAACGGCTTTACCATGCTTTAGCCCGCCTTAGACCACCTTAGCTTGCCTTAGAACGACTTTAACATGCTTCAGCCCACCTTATAATGACTTTGTCATGCTTTAGCCCGCCTTAGACCACCTTAGTCTGCCTTAGAACGACTTTACCATGCTTCAGCCCACCTTATAACGACTTTACTATGCTTTAGCCCGCCTTAGACCTCCTTAGACGGCCTTAGAAGGACTTTACCATGTTTTAGCCCACCTTACAACGACTTTACCATGCTTTAGCCCGCCTTAGATCACCTTAGCGTGCCTTAGAACTACTTTACCGTGCTTTAGCTTACCTTACGACTTTACCATGCTTTAGACCGCCTTAGACAACCTTAGCCTGCCTTAGAACGACTTTACCATGCTTTAGATCACCTTACAACGACTTTACCATGCTTTAGACCACCTTAGACCACTTTAGCCTGCCTTAGAATGACTTTACCATTCTTCAATTCACCTTACAACAACTTGGCCATGCTTTAGCCTGCCTTAGACTACCTTAGTCTGCCTTAGAACAACTTTACCGTGCTTTAGCCTACCTTACAACGACTTTGCCATGCTTTAGTCCGCATGGGACCACCTTACCGTGCCTTAGAACGACTTTCCCGTGCTTTAGCCCACCTTACAACGACTTTACTATGCTTTAGCCCGCCTTAGACCACCTTAGCCTGCGTTAGAACGACTTTACCATGCTTCAGCCCACCTTATAATGACTTTATCATGCTTTAGCCCGCCTTAAACCAGCTTAGCCTGCCTTAGAACGACTTTACTTTGCTTTAGACCACCTTAGATCGCCTTAACCATGCTTTAGCTTACCAGAAAACATCTTCATGAGTCTTCAAACTAACCACCTTAGCCCATGTTAGACTTCCTTTGCCTGCCTTACAAGGACTTTACAGTGCTTTAGCTCACATTGACCACCTTAGTTTATTTATTTATTTAACATAACTGGTTACATACGACATTTTAATTAGGCTTTTTTTCAATCGAGTGTTTCTTTAATATCTGTTGTCACCATACTTACCCGTGTGGATGGTTAGGTGCAGACGCGGTCAGTTAAAGTCTGGCATTTGTGTTACTTGGATTCAGGTCCGAGTCATGTGAATCTGTACAGCGAGGGCCTGACCACCGAAACGTCTGCACCTTATCACACCGAACTGAGTTCGATGGAGACTAACGCACAAAGTTAGGCTATATGTCAGTTAAAAAAAATAAATTTTTCTAACTCTATTTCCCGCAAATTGCTGTAGCTGGCTTTATTAGCTAGCGAATGCTCCCCCTGCACAGTCGATTGATGCTTTTATATATCCAGCTCAGCAGGAGGGTCACTCAGACCCAGATCGTGCACTGGTTCCTAACATATTAACCTTGGTTACTACGTAACCTCATTTAATATCCGTTGTCACCATACTTACCCTTGTGGATGGTTAGGTGCAGACGCGGTCAGTTAAAGTCTGGCATTTGTGTTACTTGGACTCAGGTCCGAGTCATGTGAATCTGTACGGCAAGGGCCTGACCACCAAAGTGATATTTCTCTGAAATTCACCACTCCAAGGAACTAACTCCCCGTCCGTTCTAACCACCTCCACAAGGTAACTTTAAATCAATAGCGTCACAGATAACATCAGCGCAACAGAATAAAACTAATTGCTCAGCTGTCACCACAATGAATCTAGCACAGAAACTACACCCAAGTACTCACTGGCTGTCATTCAAATGCAGTTAGCAAAGGGACCACCCCGATTGCTAAGCTGTTGCCAAATTCAACATTAGCACCGGGACCACACCCAATGCTAAGCTGTCACTAAAATAAAATTAGCAAAGGAACCACACCCAATTGCTAAGCTGTTGCCACATTAGAATTAGCAAAGGAACCACACCCAATCGCTAAGCTGTTGCCAAATGCAAATTTAGCATAGGGACTACACCCAATGCTTAGCTGTTGTTAAAATAAAATTAGCAAAGGGACCACACCCAGTTGCTAAGCTGTTGCTGCATTAAAATTAGCAAAGGGACCACACCCAATTGCTAAGCTGTTGCCAAATTAAAAATTAGCACAGGGACTACGCCCAATGCTAAGCTGACGTTAGAATAAAATTAGTAATGGGACCATACCCAACTGCTAAGCTGTTGCCAAATTTAAATTACCAAGGGCCACACCCAATTATTAGGCTGTTACTGACTCACTAGGGACCACACCCACATTGCAAAGACCTCAAAAGAACATGACAATTAAATCTTGGAAACTATGTATTGTTATTATTGTGACTATTATTACAAACAATGTGTGCAGGAACGGTCTCGATAATGTGGTGAGGTGTTCATATGTACAATTGATAGGCATTGCTGAACCATCTCCCTAAGGTCTTGATTGCATGATCTGGAATACCTGCAGCAGCGGCGGATGTTGCTGCTCCAATGTGAAAACTATGACCTGAAAAGTTTCCTGATAAACCAGCACGAGCTACTGCATTTTTGAGCCAAGTGGTTAGTGTTGCTCTAGTCAGTGGTGATCCAGTTTAATGACGAAAAAGGGGTCTTGCATCACCCCCACGAAGATGAAGGTAGTGCTGCAGCGCCCTAACTGCGCAGATGTCCTTGCCTGTGATCCCGAGGCGTATAGTGGACCCTTGCTGAAAGGGATCGGTTTTCGAGCATTTGATATGCAGAAAGATTACCTTTGGGTTGATATGCTTGTCGATTTTCACATCGAAGAGAGCTAAATGGATTCGTGAGTCAAACTTGCTGCTTGGCGTTGTAAACTCACCAGATCGAAGGAAGCCAAAAAATCCCGTGCAGCATGCTGTCCAAAGAAAATATCATCGTAGCATTCGAAATTTAACACTGCCCGTATACTTGACAGTACTGCTAACGCCATTGTCGAGATACCCTGCGAGCGTTTAACACCGCACAAGACTTGCTTGAGCCGTAAACAATTAGACAGCGGATTTGCGAAGTTGTTTTCTATATGGAGCGATCACACTCCAGTTAAATAAACCTTGATAGTGTTAACCGACGCTTTAACCGTATGCGACAGGTGAGTGGTGAATAACATCAAAGTCCATTCAGACGCTGGTAGAGGGGAACCATTGTCATTTAAACACTTGTTCCAATGACAAAACTCATGAAATTTGCACTGCGCCGAGTCGTATGCTTGTCAAGGTGAATTAGCAATGCCCTGAAACATTAGTGTTCGCATCTGCTGCTCTAATTTAGATAATTCAAACAGGCTAGCACTGCTGAAGGGACCATAACCGGGGTTAGGTGAGCGTGTGTAGCCAGTTGACAAAAGACCTGCATGTGAAAACGAGACAGCGAATCAGCTATGTTATTATCCTTTCCGGGGACATGTTTTGCGATGATAGTAAAGTTTATGCGAGCAGCGCACAAAAATATCTCTCTGACTAGCTTCATAATGTGACTGTCTTTTGATGTCCCAGAATTAATTATTGCAACAACACTTTGGTTATCACAATCAAATTGAATACGTCGATTCCGCCATTTTTCCCCCCATACATAGCAGGAAAGGACTATGGGAAAAAATTCCTTATAAGCAATGCTGAGCAATTGTTTGGCCACTGACCAAGCGCCATTAAACCATTTCCCCGAGTAGAGCACACCATACCCCAAACTGCCAGAGGCATCCGTGGACAGAAAAAGGTCGAGAACTGGGGCCCACTCAGGCAGATCAAAAAAATATACCCCATCCCAACCAGGCAGAAAAGATCGCCACAATTCAATGTTGAGTTTGCATTCATTATTCAGACATATAAACCGAGACTTCTTGCTTGAGTGGCCTTTCAATAAATCAAGAAGATGCTGCAAAAAGGTCCGCGTTAGAGGAACAACAGCGCATGCATGGCTGAGTTTGCCAACCAGCGATTGGAGTAACTTTAACCTACACCAGCATTTGTTAGCCCACTCGTCCAATAGTGCAATGAGTTCCGCATGTTTATCAGCGGGCAATCGGGCAGTCATGCGGATAGAATCTAGTTCAATGCCCAGAAACACCAAACAGGTAGTGGCCAGGGCCCACGCATTTGTCGGGAGACAATGGAATACCAATGTCACTAGCAGCCCAGTCAATTGCTTTAAGACACGACTCACAAATATTAGAATTAGGTGGTCCTAACGTAAAATAATCATCGAGATAATGTAATAAATCAAGAACGTTCCAGCTGTTAACCAAACACCAGTGAAACGAATCTGCAACTGTATTAAAAATGGTTGGTGCTGAACGTAAACCGAAAGGCAAGGTTAAGTCAATGTAATAACAGTCGCGCCAGAACATTCCCAGTAGATGACGATCGGACAGATGTACGGGGATAATGCGATAAGCACTTTTAATGTCAACTTTACCCATTAACGCACCCAGTCCGAATTTGACAATTAAGGCAATTGCATCAGACACTTTACTATATGTTACGGTGAAGTCCTCTTTATTAATACCATCATTAACACTATGGCCAAATGGAAAAGACAAATCAAGTATCAGACGCCAGCCGCCATCCTTCTTAGGAATTACACCGAAGCGACTAATGTGTAAACTGCTTAAATACAGGAGCTTGGAAAGGCCCAGCGACCCTGCCTAAGGAGACTTCTTTCGCGAGGTATTTATCAATGATAGCGGGGTGCTCAGCAGATGAAGGGCAGTTCTTTTTAGCTGACTTAAGAGTGATGGTATTGGAGTGAAGTCCTAGCCGGAACCCATAACGAAAACCATTTAAAATGTACTCAACTTTGCTTCTGTCCAGATGATTGCATAATTGTAAGCCCAGCTTGGCTACATTAATTGGAGAAACTACAGATACATCCGGCAGGTTAAAAGTATGTGCGACATTTACACAGGAAGAAACATGCCTATTACCAACATCGTTTCGGCTGTCGCCGGCGGGTTGGGTCATTGCCAGGGCTTCGCCCCCGCTTTTGCGCAAACTCTGTGCAGGGGATTCTACAGTGCGCTCCACCGCACCCGTTTTGATTGATTGTGTCGAAATCTACAGGACTCGCGTGGAATGCTCATGCCCCTGTATTCCATGATTTGCAAAAAAATCATCGAATGGGGGTCACCGCAAGGCTCGCTAGGTCTTGCCACTTGGGGTTGATGCTTGACTGCTACAGATGTATGATAGTGATACAGATCTGACTTAATTTGACTCCAATTCTTTGAATTGGACACAGCGGCTTCGAGACGAAAGGCGTGATCATAGCTATACCAACAGCGTCCTGGAAATTGCTTATAGTCCGGTCGCTCAGCGTCAAAAATTGGCAAGATCGTGACAAAGCTGACAAAATCAGTATTCTCTTTCCCCGTGATTCCTCATGACAATTGAAATGTTTTTGGGGGTGTAATGAAGAAGTTGAAAAATTTATCACTCCCGTGGGGGGGAGGGGTGGGGGGGGGTGGGTGAAAAAAGTACTTTTTTAAAATAGGTTGTGAACGTTTGTTCATCTCACACTTAATTATCGTACTTAATAATAATGTGTTTGGTTTTTATCTCGAAGACATGGACCTATAGGGCATATAAAATTTTCTGTTTGATGTTTTCAAATTAAATATTATTGACTGGCAGAGAAAAATTGCCAATTGCTGGCATGCCATCTCATTGAAGCAACACCCCCTGACTTGAAAATTTTTGGCACCCCTTCTTAAATTCATTAGGATGCATAGTTAATCAATTGTACAAGGGGTGCCCAAGTTTGTCACCGCCAGTAACGATTTTTACCATAAGCCACCAGACTATTAGCCATGCGCATCATTAAGGCTATATAGGCGAGTAAGTCGCGAATTCTTTCTGCACAGTAGATGAACAACACAGTAGATGTAAATATACAGTAAATTAATCTAGTGTAATATGCAGGGTTTCACTAAGCAGAATTAAGAACTTTTCACAGACTGAAATATTGCACAGAATATCTACAATAACTAATCAATTTTAATGCAATGGTACTGGCTGAGGTGATTTCTGAAAACCCCCAACTAAAACCATAAAAAAGAAGCAATAAAACCTGTTTTTTTGTTAACATTATTAACTTATCTGTGCCATACGACAGTTGCAGCAGCAACACTCAATTTATACAATTTAAAACAATGTTTTCTATGATAGTTTTATGAAAAGCACAGCATGAATTTTCTGCCAAGAAAACAAGCATACACTACCTCGTCCAGTTTCCGGACAGTACCAGTATCCGGACACTTGAATTTCCTTTGCAAATTTCTCTTTATAAACAAAAAGCCCTATTCAAACGGTATGGTCCAATGATTCTCCTATATATTACGAACATTTTTATGTTTTTGGCGGTCTTTTTGGATTGCTTGTTGTGGTGATAAAGAATTTTTGTGAAGGTAAATCAGACATTTTCTTTTCAAAATGTATGTAGTTTAAGGCGCTCTAAACAAATGCTATACTCTGAGGAGCAAATTAACAGGAACTGGGGGCAAATCTCAATCGATTTTATGTTCATAAAGCAGGAAAAAACGTTACCTTTCATCCAACGAAAAAAACTAGCGCCATTTTTAAAAAACATTAGGAAGATTTGAAGTTTAAAATATTCATGTATTTGGCATATCTCGTCCAGTTTCCGGACACCGACGTACAGCACGTGCAAAACATAAAAATATCTCGTTTTTATTGGAAAAGAATTGAAACAATTTTTTAAGGGTAACCCTACTATGTTTGTATGATATGCTAGGACTCTAGTTAGATAGGAGATAAATCCGTACAGGTATTCTTTGTAAAATCACTGGAAAAGATGTCATTTATTACGCAAATGGTCAAATGCAAGAAAAAACCGTTTTAACAATAAATGTTACTTAAAAACGATTTCTGTTGTAATATTCAATTAAAGAAGAACAAAATGTATCAAGTTTACGTCACCTCAGTGTAAAATAAGGATATCAAAATGGTGTCCGGAAACTGGACAAGCTGTCCGGAAACTGGGCACGAAAATTGCACGAAAATTTAAAGAATAAACCAAACTGGTTTTTCTTTCAACATAAGTTTTCAAACAAGTATATCTACAGAATGTGAAAGTTTTACGCATCACAGCATCTTTAAAGGCGAGATACAGCAAAAAAACTGTTTGGTGTCCGGAAACTGGACGAGGTACTGTATCTAATAATCCAATAACACAACAGAAGTTTTTGGGCACCTGTAAAAATTGTCGTGAAATTTGTGGATTTTTTCCAGGTTTTTTGCTGGGGTTTTTAACAAAAAACCTTTAAAAAACAAATATTAACCAATAAACCATCTCAGCCTAAATTTAAGCACCTTTAAGGGTTTCAAGCACCTGCACGAATAGTGAATTAGTAAATAAATATTGCTACAGAAAGTGATAATTGTTTGAAAAAAGTTTTTGGTAAAAAATATTGCTACACTATAAAAAGTTATGCTTGGTTCAATCAAGTTTTAGATCTCCTGAAAGTCATTGATTAGTTGTTCTAAGCATGTTGAACACTCACAGGCCTTCTCACACACACTGCAACAAAGGTGTAGTGGATTTTTTTCCTTGTTGTATATATAATCTAGTGACTTCAGGGGTTCTTTTCTCAGGCACTTCTTATCTTGATGGCAAAACTTCCTCATATCATTTTGCATTTCAACTTTATTTCTGGCAATATCCCTGTTATTGTAGTATAGAATGGCATCAGCTTGTTTTCCATCCCGACCTGCTCTTCCCGTCTCCTGAAAATACTGCTTTACAGAGCAAGGAGGGCTTATATGGATGATCCGACGGATGTTTGGTATATCTACACCCATCCCAATGGCAACTGTCACCAATATTACACAGACAATGCTAGTTGGTGAGCACAACTGTCGTAATATTTCCACTTTCATTTGTTCAGTTTGAGGTGCATGGAACTGTGCAAACATGCGATTCTCAGGTACTGCAGGTCCTCCTTCTGAATAATATTGCTTGTGGGATAGAATTGACTCAAACAATCTATATGCAAAGCCACACCAGCTGAGGGGTAGATAGACAATGGTCAAAGGTAAGTCCAGTTTTGATGTCAACAATTCTTTGGCAATTGGCCTTAAAGGGAAATGGCAACATATTTTTTTTTACCCTTAATTGAAAGTACATATCCCAAAGTACTTTTAAACTATAAACTTACAGCATCATGTGTTAATGTTCACGAGCAAATACATTTTTTTTGACAACTTTAAACGTTTTTCCGCCATCTTGAATGATATTTCGAGATAATTAAATTTATTACGCAATGAAGTAGTGACGTCACAACCTGGGTTGTTTTGAGTGTGGCTGTACTAGCAAATTTCTGAATCAAGTATGGCAACTTCGAAAGACAATTTGAATAGTGAAAATGAGTGTATTCAACTATACATGTTCGAACCCAGTAGAGAAGATGAACCACAGGGACTCAGTGATGACTCGTCAGAGAATTCCACCTCATCTGATGATGAATCTTTTGATTAGGAATTTGAGGCTGCAAATGCTTGGCGCCGATCATCTCTACAATGGTGCAAATGCGGAAAATGTTCCATCATGAACAAAACAATCGAAAGCTTTTGTTGCCATGAAAAGGCCCTAGAATACGACGAATATGACGACCTCCTAACTGGTGCACAAAATCAAGGACTGGAGTGCATAACAAGCTTGTCGTCGTTCATTCAAAATATGTTGTCGAAGGACGTTCTCGCCATTGATGTTTTGCAATATTTGGAACAAAATTGGCCAGTTGGCGATGACGAATTAGAGCAAACGCATAAGTTGTATCGTTTGGTTTCCTATCGAAGGTGTTCCAGATGGGTTTTTGCTATTTTAGGCAAAAAGTGTCGCAGAGTTTTTCCTTCTTGTGTGTACACCACCATCAGAAATCAATTTACCTCTCCAAGCGGTTTGTATACACATTTTAAGTTTGCAAAATAAATATTATAATATTAATCGTTTATATGTACATATATTTTACAAAAGTATTATTAACAGAAGCATTAGTACTAATTGCCTGATCAACAATACTCCATAGACTGGAACGTTTGTAGTACATCGCAATCACAACAATATATATAAAGTTGCATTGCCAAGATCATAAGTTACTTCTCTGTACGTATGTTACAAGTATTACCAATATAAATTGGTTGACTTAACTTTCATTAAAAGTACATTTTATAAAATTTAGATCTTTATTGACATTTAGACTATTACAAACTTTCTTGTCTCATAAACTGTTTATCATATGATATTCATACAAATTTTATTTATTTTCGCACTTGTCTATTTTACATTTGCAGTCTGGTGTGCAGTACTTAGCAACAAACCTACAAGAGCATTTAACTGTTGCACATTTACCAGAGCACTTACAGGTAGAGCCATCATTCTCATTTGCATAAGCTGGTTTTGTAAACCTGCTATATCGCCGAGCAATTACTAATTCCTTAGGTTCTGGTTGGCTACCACCAAGATACTTTCTAACAAGTGATTCTGGCTCTTTAGGCAGGGTCTTTCTTGCATTCTCCTCAGCTTTTTTCAGGGTTGGGTGCTGTTTTCTCAGGTTAAGAGCTTCAGTCTGAATTGCTTCAATGTAATCTAAATTTAAGCAATGTTAGGCCTAATATAACTATGTATCGTGGAAAATATTTTATATGTATGATAATTTCAAGGTAATAGGGCAGACAAATATTAGAGTGGAAACTTACTGCATGTTGGATCTTCTTTAATTTTTCTGGCAATTGCTTTTTCCCCATTGTGTGCCTTTGGGTATATAACCACCCATCGGTCATCACCTGCTTTGGTCTTGGCCTGTTTTCTTTGTGCATTTTCATTAAAGTGCAGGTTTGAGCAAAACAATCTAGAAATAATAAAATAGTATTTAATTACACTTTAGGTGATATACATATATAAGGATATCAATTTAGTACACTGCATCATTTGCATAAATGAAACAAAATATTGCACTCTAATATTACTCTCTTAATACTAAATGGACAGCAGCAAAGCTATTATTACACAAACTACTAACAGCTAAGTATAATTTATCTTTATTAAAATGTTGCACCTTGCCATCAAGGAGTGGTATGGGTAATAATTTTTCTTTGATGCAAATTGGTTGTCTAAAGCATGTTTTGCCTCTAGTGAGGAGGTTTGATGGTAATCAGATAGCTTTTCAATGGCTGTCAGTAATCTGGGTCTGGTTAATATCTCCTTAAGCTTCTTGTGAGCTGCAGAACGTAGTAAGAAAAAATAAAGCTTTTTCAAATGTGCCTGCCTGGTGTATACATGGTAAATGAACACTTCACTAATGTTTTCATTCTGAATCTTTATTATGTTACTGCAGTTGTAAAGTAAATGAATAGAATTTCCCTACCTGATTTAAGCCAAGCCCTGTCAATTTCTACATGAGTGCATTTTGTAAATATTTTGTTTTCCTTGTGAATGTGAATATCCACTATATGATTAAATAGGCTTAACCACTTTTCCCGACGCTCTTTTTCATTTGATGTTGATGAAGCCACCCAGTAAATGTGATTAATGATTGACTAAGAGATAAGAAATACCTGTTGTAGTCTAAAGTATAACTTCTACATTGTAAGGAAGTCATTTACTAAAAAAAGACTTATACCCCAATCCAAGGTTGTATTGATTGAAATCTCTTTGTTTTTGCAGCTTTGAGCAATTTCTTTTTCTCACCTATGAAAATTGAAAAATAAATCAGCTTATTTTTCTTTGCTTTACATTGTCTGCTTGCCTGCATGTTGTTATTAAGAGAATGGCAACCAAAGGGCATTTTGATTAAAAAGTGTTACAGAATTTTTGATTTTCAAAAATCCCTGGATTTTTCCATGGATCGAATTTTCTGATTTTTCCCGGATTTTAATTCGGATTTTGTCAGATTTTTGTCAGATTTTTAAGGATTTTTTCGGACTTTCGAGGATTTGCTCAGATTTTCTTAGATTTCTCAGACTTTCGCTAATTTTTTCTAACCCAGGGTTTTCCAACAAAGTGCACGAGATTTTTGGAGTGAAGTACACCTCGATGGCCAAAAGGAATGCATGTAAATCCAATATTACGGCATCGCTAGATAGTGTACCGCGCAAGAACAGGTGGACTAAAAAATTACGTGTCAGATATCAGTTCCTCGTTCTTTAAAAACTTTGAATTCGAAGTGTTTTCATACCAGAATTAACCAATATGAACGAGGCAATGAAATCCGTTATAAGTCATTTTTTGGTTCCAGGCTTGTCTCGCGGAAACCCTATTTTGAAGTGTACTATCTAGCGATTACCAATCCATTAACTACTTAAATACCAGTCCATTAAAAACATGAGAACCTTTGGCTAATCATAAGTGTGTTTGATGTGAGGTTTCTTTTGGGACATGTAGGCTGACACTTGCGAGTGTCTATCAGTGACTAAACTCTTCACAGCAACATTGGAATCTTCAAGGTATTGAAGTTGTCTTTTGAGTGACTCCAATTCCATTCCATTCGAATTGTTTACCTCTGTGCTCTCTAGGAAACAACGTATGTATAATTGTTTATACTAAGAGAGCGCATAAGAAGCTGTGTATAAATTTATTGTTATTTTATGTTTTAGTTTTCTCTTCCGGCTGTGAAGTTAGAGACTTACCTTTACTATTTGAGTATCAAGAATGACGTTTCTTGTAACATCCAACGTACTCCCAGCTCCGAGAAGCCCACTATGCCCAGGACTGTCCACTCTCATGTCAGATGCAATATCAATACATTTGCCCTTACTATCAGCCAGTAGTTTGTGTTGTTCTGTTTTCCACACATTAAAAACAGCTGGAATGACATAAGCACTTTGGACACTTGAAATTTCTCGCCTCTTAATATGTAGGATGTGTAGCGACTCCAGGAATCGCATTAACTTGTTGCATTCCATACCCGTGCTAAGAATACTGGACGCCATAAGCAGATTTAATGCTGGTAAGTGATTCAAAAGCGGTCCCGTTGACCACGAGAAGTTGTGCTCTGACGAGGAGGTGCAAGATACATAGATCTTACAGTAACTTCCAACGACGTTTCCTACAGAAACTTTGCAGTGACCCCCACATATTAAACATGCACCAAATGCGGTTACAAGAGACTCTTCACATATTATAAACTTAAGCTGATCTTTAATGGACTTTTTATTGTTAAGAGTTATTGTTTTATCACATATTTCATTGTCATCCAGGTATTCAAAATCACTTTCCTCGCCCGTTTGCGAAAATGCTTCACCACAGCTCTCGTCTTTGTTGTCGTCCGAATCGAGGTCCGCGTGGATGTCCGTATTGATGTCCGTATCGATGTCCGCATCGTCCACATCGGAATGTATTTCTTGTTGGTCAATCTGATCATTGTCTTTGCCGACACCATCGTCATATTCCGTCTCACCGGATTCACTGATATTACCATGTTCCTGTACAAGATCTTTCGAGTCAGTTTGCGTCGACGTTGATACGCCCTTTGCTTTTGGCATAAACACGTTTTTAAGGGAATCGCAAGTAACAAACGTCTGTGTACCTTTTGTTGCAAGGGTGTACTTTTGCAGTTCAGCTTTTGTCTGGGTACTTTTATTTTTTCCAAAATATTCGGTAGGAATGGTCTGAACACATGTTGATGTCATCAAAGTTTCTTGGGCTTGCGTTTCAAGTGGGCACGTCTTGGTGCAATCAACGGTTCTGGTTGCCTTGTTGATATCCTCTTGACTCCTAGCCTGTTCAGCAGAACTTCCAGCTTTAAGGATCAAACTATCTACTTCCTTGAAAAAATGAAACAACGTGAGACAAGCGTATGAACCTTAATTTTGCTTGTTAATATTTATTTACATTTACCCACCTTTTTCCTTGCGAGAATACCGGTCGATCTCTTCTTTGTTTCTGGTGCATAATCATTTGTAGTGTTGCCAATTGGTTTGTTTATCGTAGATACAGCGTCAGGTTTAAGAATTAGCTTTCTTTTTCCAGAAAAATTTATTGATTTCAAGAAGTCAGGCGAATGAGATGGAAGATATGCATCGGAAGTGAAATGTAACGAGCATAAACAAGTACATTTAGTTGGCTCAAAGTTTTTACATCTGCAAAATTCTATCCAATTTTTACGTCTTTTAATTTCCTCTTTACTTGACGGCTTCGGAAATGAAAAAAAACTAATAGCATTCTCTATTCTTTTTAAAATCACTTGAACAACCGTAGACGGGACAATACATTTTGCAGTACAACGAATTTGCATTTTGCGCTAAAACTATGTTTTGACTGTAAACCCAGGTTGTGACGTCACGATGCATAAATTTGCATAAAATAGTAATTTCAAAATGGCGGATGAAACACGATGTATACACAAAAACAAACGCTTTATTTGTTTGACCAAGCGCTCGCAATCATGTTGTTATAATAATTTCAAACATTTCACAAGGTAAGCTTTTTAGTTGAGAAGAAAAAAAATATGTTGCCATTTCCCTTTAAAATAGATTCAATTGCATCAATGTCTCTTCCTGAACGAAAAATCTTTTTATAAAAAATATTGGTTCTGTCTGGGTTGCCAATCACTTGTTTACATTTTTTCAAGCCAAGAGATTCTTGAATCTTGACTGCATCAGATAAGCTGGCAGTTGCTGTCATTGCAACAACTGGGATGTCATGAAAGGTTGCACACAAAAAACACCCAATTTTCCGTAATCCTTCCTAAATTCAATACCCCTGAAAAATTAAAAAATCATCCATTGAGCATCGACCCTTCTACTGGAAGTGAATACTGAATAGAAAAATCACATGGGTCATTTACTTGTAAGTAACTTAATTGATCTTGCTGACAAAATACTGACAGTTGTATACTAGAAAGTCAATGTGATGTATATTCATAGAGGTGTTTGGGTTTCTATATAATAAAAAAGTAAGCAGACCAGTATATAAAATAAGAAGAAGAACAAATGGTATATACAAAAGTTTTAACCGAACCGACTTGCCAATCCAATATGCAGTGAGCCTCGTCAATGACAATTGAAACAACACGTTCTTTGTACGTTTCACTCAAAATCATATCACGTCCAAATTTGGTTAATATGATCGACTCTGGGTGAGCAAACACGATGTGATATTGTCCTTTAAGAAGACAATCTTCTTCACAGTCTAAAGTCACAATTGTATAAAGGCGTACTCCCCAGGTTTAAATCGTCGTTGGTGATTTCTTCTAATTCCCGAATGTTTATTGAAATGGCAGACGCGCGGATGCCACAGGATTTCAGTCAAGATATTTGATCTTGTATCAGTGAATTTAATGGAGAAACAACAATAACAATCGTCGAGACGTCTTCAGTACATATTCCGTTTGATTTCCATCAGGAAGGAGAGTCCGTTCGTTTAATATAGTCCTTCGCAAACATCAACATTGGAGTAAGATGAAAGATCAGAGACTTTCCATAACCCGTTGGCAGAATACAAATAACATCTTTCCCCAAATATATGCTTTCCAAACATATTACTTGCTTCGGCTTCAGTATGTTATTATGATATGCACTATTCAGAACAGCGAATTCCAAACAGGCAAGAAATGCAATCAACTCAAGCATATTTGTGCGTTCAAATTCGTTTTACTTTTAATGCTCCTTTATTCCAATTTGTATCCGCAGGGCGCTCTAAATCGTGTGTTAGGGCTCCTGGTATCAGATTAACAAAGAACAGTTCAAATTACACGTTTTATAATTTTGTTCGCTCCTTGCAAATGAATATTATTATTGGAAAGTGGAAGCATTGTAAATTCAGATTTGTCCATCCCTCCCTTAGTAATTTGATATCCTGGGAGCCACGTGACCAGCGGGCGCCAGGGTCTCTCCGCAGCGCCGGGCGTAGGTAAGACCCTGGGTACGAGGTTGGCAGTGATCACGGAAATGTAACTATTAAAACACTCTATCCAAGTCAGAATATCACTGATTTCAGGTTTTTTTTCGCGACAACGTAGTCATCGTGGGCACAATCGAGCGGCCTTCAATTGTAAAGGAGGTAGATTCGGTCGTTGGGGCATCTAAGTTTTCTGGCATGAGCTCGGACAATTCAATAAACTTGCTGGATAAAATGTGTGAGACAAGTTTAGCAGGGACAGGTGGGCGACCCAGGCCCAAGATAAACGCTAGGCTAAAACTGCTGCTCATTCCCATAGTAACTCTAGGAGCGGGAACTGACTCACGGACAAAGGTAGGGCAAGAATTAACTGTCCGATCAACGACGCTCGATTGTGTCAACGCATCCGACAAGCCAATAAAAACAGGAGCAGTCAACATACCGTGAGATGGCGCATGCGATGTGGTTGTGCTTGGAATTGACGGACTAACGTCACCCATTTGCTCCAATGTTGTAACATTGCTTGCCAATGAACGCGATCTTGATGAACTTGCGATGGCTTCTGCTACTGCGGTCTGTAAGCCAGCACAGAACTCCAGTGATTTGAATGCAGCAGCCCAATCAATAGTAGAGTGGGATGAACCCGGCACCGTATCATTGGTGATCTCTCTTACAGGCTCCGACATATTTGTTTTCAAACAAAAAAATAATAATTTTTTTTCTAACTCTACTTCCCACAAATTGCTGCAGCTGGCTTTATTAGCTAGCGAATACTCCCCCTGCACAGTCGACTGATGCTCTTATATATCCAGCTCAGCAGGAGGGTCACTCAGACCCAGATCGCGCGCTGGTTCCTAACATATTAACCTTGGTTACTACGTAACCTCATTAAATGTGTTCTATTTTATATTTTAGTTTCTCGATCCCCCAATTTGTGGGTTGCAAACAACATTGTAAGAAGTAATACTGAAGCCATAAATTCTCTATATAAAAGAATGTCAACTTATTTTTGTAAGATGATTCGTGCTTATTTGACCTCAGGAGCAAAGCCAAAATATCGCAATGTGCGTGTGCAGTGGCGTACAAAATCATCGATCTTCTTCGTGTGCCACTCATTGACATAAATACATATTTGCTGCTAGCTCGGCTTTGAAAAGCGTTATCAAAGATGACCAAAATATAAGAATGTTTGCTCATGAAGCTGACCAGTGTTTTTTGTATGATTTAAGAGCCTGCGATGCTCAAACACTCTCATATTCATTCGTCTTAGTAACTTTCAATTTATAATGCAAAATTCAAGCAAATTTATAGCGAGGAGGCAGTCCAGATGTATTTATGTCAATTGCATCACTACAAACGCGTGCCTATGATTACGCGATGTATGATCAAGTCAAATTGAATTTGTAACACAACAATAGCTCTATACACAACCAGTTTACAATTATAACCAACTGCATATACACTGCTCTAAATACTAAGTGTGTCAGATTTGACACACTTAGATTTGTTTCTTTTTGGAGCGATGTTGTACTTGATTCTTTGGTTTGTAATAGGTTACAAGTGCGTCTTCTAAGGATCTTGTACTTTTTCTTTTTGCTATGGTGATCTAAGGCAGTCTAAAGCATGGTAAAGTCGTTGTAAGGTGGGCTAAAGCACGGTCAAGTGGTTCTAAGGCAGGCTAAGGTGGTCTAAGGCGGTCTACAGCATGGTAAAGTCGTTGTAAGGTGGGTTGAAGGATGGTAAAGGTGGTCTAAGGCGGGCTAAAGCATGGTAAAGTCGTTCTAAGGCAGGCTAAGGTTGTCTAAGGCGGAGCAGAGGGGACATTTGTCAACGCTGTACAATAATAACACTGGCGCATGGACTCTTTTAACGAATTTTGTTTTTTGTTGTTCGACGTGCAATTTTGTTGGACATCAAAGATTTTAGCATTGTGATTCACTGGTTTTTTTGCAGTGTAGAAGTAAACGCAATTTCTTTGAATGAACTGTCGATGAATCTATGTTAGATTTTTGCTACACAGCCTGATACTAAATCCTTGCTAGCAAAAAAACTAGCCATTATCATCACAAAAATTTATGCCTTTTTCTAAAGCCAGATAGTTTCTGAATCAATAAAATAAGTAGTCACTGAGTGAAAAAATCGGGAAGTATGAAAATAAAGAAGACCAAATTGCTTGTTGTAAATCTCACTTCGAACTCAAGCATTCCAAAATGTTACAGAGTTTATTTCCGTTTGGTTTTGGGCGGCAATGTCAAGCCTGCTGTTCGTGTAACTGTATAGGATATTCACGTGCTAAAATTCATTTCATCTACTTGAAACTGGTTTAAAGCAAACATTACATTTTATTTTACTTCTGGTTTCAAAAGACTTGTTTGACTTGCCAAAAGTTTAAATGAAATTTCACACTTTTTGTGGATTACCACATTATGTTTGCTTTTTGCTAGACACTCTGCTTCAAAAACATCTTTTTCAATGTGCTAAAAATAGCTGTCGGAGGCTTAGAAATTTTCTGTATAACTAATAGACTGATGTTACGGTACAATGTGTTTAAACTTTTGGAAAGTTTTAGCCACTTCTCAGTAATTTATCATTTACTTTAACAGTGACAGAATTGCAACCACTCAAGGATTCCTGTTGACCAAGGTAGGATACAAACTCTCTGCTACATCTAGACTTGGACACATATATCATGTCCCCATGAACACCATGTTGATGACTGTCAAATACTGCAATTTTTCCTTGCTCAATGAGGACTGCATATGATCGTGCTGCTGGGACAATCAGAACACCAGTATGCTTTGTGTTACTGTCAAGAAGAATATTTATCTTTTCAGTCAGTTCTTCAACATGAAAGTAACCAACATCTTCTGTTATTACCAAATTTAAATGTTGTATTTTGTTAATGACCTCTCGAACTTCAAGATTTTTGGTTGACCAGGTGGCAAATAAAGTTGGCGGTACAAAATGTTACCTGTCTGGATTATTTGTTCAAATTTGTTAACAGCATTTTTAAGGTCATTTGAACTAAAAGGGGGTGTTAATGCGCTTGACAGAAATGTTCTGCCACATAATGTTGAAATTACTGTGCATGCATTGCTAGCAGTTGCCACTCCAAAAGCATGTGTTTGACAGATAGCAGAAGGCAAGGTATATACTGTGATGGATCCCTGATCATTTTGCAACTGATGCTATTTTGTAAGGCACATTTGTACTGGAATTTGATTGGGCTGTAGACAAAGATTTTACATTTCTGGTGCATTCTATGGTATCTGGTTGACATAGCTTTTGTGGTTTTGCACTACACAAGTTTTTAGAAGGTACAATATTGTTCTTTTTTGCTGTTGTACTTGGCTTGTCAGTGTTGCTTTACCCAAGGATGAAATAGCTGAATTTAATTTGTTAACTGTTTGTTTCAATTCATTTAGGTCACATTGGTTAGCTGACTTGAGAGTGCTGGAATCTGGCGTATCATTGCAGGAATCATCATCGTTGTTGTCATTGTTCTGGTTATCAGGGTTGATGTCATCAATATTGTCATCTTTTGGATGTAGAATGGCATTTCTTGCCACAGTGGCCAGTTCTTGAACCTTGTTGGAAAGGAATTGTTTGCACAATGGACAAAAAGCTGCCTCTTGTAGGTAGATTTTGTGAAAGGAATGACCACAACCTTCAAAAAACTCCCAAGGTTCCTCATGATTCTCAACGTGACAAGTGGAAAGGTCACATCTACAACTCTTGTCTGGTTCTACAGATGAATGATAACCAACAGGAAGTACAGTGTATTTCATATCAACTGGAACAAACAAATCTGGTAGATGTACATATTTTGTCCTTTTCTTAACAATCTTGGAGACTGGTGCTGGATGACTATGGATTTTGCTGATGATGGAGGTCAGAAGTTGTGCACATTTGGTCTTCAGGAATTGTAGTTGCTGCAGAGAAAAGGTAAATTGCTTTGGTGGGGTAAAAGCTGATCGAAAGTTCATTTGACGTTCTTTTGAACCAAGATAATTTTTGCTTTTTTTGTCAATTGTTCTGCAGTGTCAGATTGATGAGTTTGGGCTTGCAGAATACTGTGAGTATTCTCCACAGGATACTCATCGAAAATTGTTGGCCATTTTTTCCACAGGTTGTACAATTGTGGGAAGTTGGTCTCCCAATGTGTGTTGCATGACAACCATACAAGGGGTGATTTGTTGTAGTGCCGACGCTCAAGACATACAAACATGACCCATACCCGTATCATAGCGCTACGGTACTGCAAGAAGTCATTTCGTTTAAATGTTATAGTGTATATTGACAATACAAGTGGTAAATAATTATCTAATAAATTTAAGAGGGCAACATACTGTAAGGTTTTGGAATTGGTAAACACCAGTTTTGTTGTTGTCCGAGTTAAAGTCCACGCCCCATATACAGTTTCCAGAATAAGGTTAATCCTCCATGCTTTTGGCAAGCTTGCTAAAATGCTTTTTGGAAGCAAATGCGTGTAAACTTTTTGGGGGGGGGGGTGGCCGGAAACTAACAAAAACATGCTCTCTGCTATTGAGGGATATATGTAGAGGTCCCATTGTTGGGACAATTGAACACAGTGCAGCCACAGATGGATAACTGTCTGGGATTGTTGTACTTGTTGGTTTAGATACATAGTTATGATCACATAAATTGCTTTCAGATGTTGATTCCTGGTTCTGTTGTCTTTTAGGAATTGGCAGTTGGTCATAGATCAATTGGCAGCAGTAAAATTGGCAGGGCCATTCTCCTGGTTGAACCACAACAAATTTCTTCAAGTACTGTTTTAATCCACTGCCAAGTGAGATGTCAATTGCAGCAGCAAATCCCTCTTTTGATTTAAGCTGCAGTTCAAAAAAGTTGGCAAGGTGAAGATTTTCCATGGTTCTCATACTTCGAACTTTTTTGTGATCACAATAATTATGTTCTTTCAAGATGTCTCTCAAGTTCAGGAGCAAAAAAATGATTTTGTTATCCATGATGGCATACATGATGCGTAGGTCTTGCTTAAAGTTCCCATTGATTGTGGAGATGCAACTGTAGTAAGGCAACCCTGGATGTCTAAACCTTTGGAGTGGTGTACATGGAATATGTTTGGGGGGCGTTTTATACCATTCAGATCTTTATATGCTTTGATTACTATTGTGCACATACTGACAGAATCTGATGCTTTGTCATCCAGAGGACGTCTGTTTGTGTGGATCTGGGTTTTTCATTCTTACTAATAACGTTTCTGTAGATGTTTTCTTTTAACAATTGTATTTCCTTTCTTAAGTCACATCCTGTATATAAATAAAAAGGTACATGGTTTACCATGGTAATGTCTGAGCATGAGCATCAAAATGACTTTATAAATTTGTTGTTAATATGATGATTTTTTGTCCATATTTGTAAGGAACAGGCTTTTTATGAATAGTACAGTACATGATCATTAATAGTTTCAGACACACTTGTGTAAATGTAATATATATTTGCACAGGCTTAATTTTCATCTAGAATTTTGATCAGATTAAAGCAACGTAACAGAACTCCTGCAGGAAAAAGTTCATACACAAGAATTCTTCTTAAACTATGGTAGGAAGTACGTACTTTCTGGTAATTTGTTGAAACTTTTTTCAATCGTTTCAAGCATCCCAGCTGGCAAAACAACGTGTCTATTTGGTAGCTCTTGTACTGTCCCAAAAATAGTACTTCTTTGTACAGATACCACCGGTGCTTCATTCTCTTTGTTTTTTTGAAGAAAATTTATATTTCCGTGGCCGTCCTGTGGTTTTTTCATTTTTTGCTAACTATTTTAAAGGAAATAGAACCCTCAGTGGAGGATTGAAAACTTGGTAGTCGCATGTAAATTCAAGTAAAGGCTCACACCAAAGCATATTGCGCTGTACTTACGTGGCTAAACGTTTTTCCGGTTTTCTTATAGGTAAACACATTTCGAAGGCAAGTCGAACATATAAACGCAGTTTCTGTTGTACGTTACTCAAAAACATTGCAATAAAACTTCGGCTGACGGAGGAGTTTTTTGGTCAGCTTTTTTGTCAATGTTTTTCTTACAAACCAAACATGTTTTATGACAAAAAGAAGAACACACATACATATAAAACACAACAGTATTATGCATTTTGAAAGCTTCATTCGCATTTTCAAGTTATATCCATATTGATGTCGTGGTAATACTATGAAGTTTGTTTACAAAGTGGACTTTAAATTTCCCGCCACGAATCGATTTCAGAATCACGTGAAAATCTCGTGATTCGTGTACTCCACGCTTTTTCCTTCTGATGCATGTGCTGACAAATGTCCCCTCTGTTCTAAAGTGGTCTAAAGCATAGTAAAGTCGTTGTAAGGTGGGCTAAAGCATGGTCAAGTGGTTCTAAGGCAGGCTAAGGTGGTCTAAGGCGAACTAAAGCATGGTAAAGTCGTTGTAAGGTGAGCTAAAGCACGGTAAAGTCGTTCTAAGGCAGGCTAAGGTAGTTTAAGGAGGGCCAAAGCATGGTAAAGTCGTCGTAAGGTGGGCTGAAGCACGGTTAAGTCATTCTAAGGCACGCTAAGGTGGTCTAAGGCGGTCTAAAGCATGGTAAAGTCATTGTAAGGTGAGTTGAAGAATGGTGAAGTCATTCTAACGCAGGCTAAGGTGGTCTAAAGCATGGTAAAGTCATTGTAAGGTGGGCTAAAGCATGGTAAAGTCGTTCTAAGGCACGGTAAGGTGGTCTAAGGCAAGCCAAAGCATGGTAAAGTCGTTGTAAGGTGGGTTGAAGGATGGTAAAGTCATTCTAAGGCAGGCTAAGGTGGTCTAAGGCATGGTAAAGTCGTTGTAAGGTAAGCTAAAGCACGGTAAAGTCGTTCTAAAGCACGCTAAGGCGGTCTAAAGCATGGTAAATTCATTGTAAGGTGGGCTAAAACACGGTAAAGTCGTTCTAAGGCAGGCTAAGGTAGTCTAAGGCGGGCTAAAGCATGGCAAAGTCATTGTAAGGTGGGTTGAAAGATGGTAAAGTCGTTCTAAGGCAGGCTAAGGCGGTCTAAGGCGGTCTAAAGCATGGTAAAGTCATTGTAAGGTGGGTTAAAGAATGGTAAAGTCGTTCTAAGGCAGGCTAAGGCGGTCTAAAGCATGGTAAAGTCGTTGTAAGGTGGGTTGAAGGATGGTAAAGTCGTTCTAAGGCAGGCTTAGGTGTTCTAAGGCAGGCTAAGGTGTTCTAAGGCAGGCCAAAGCATGGTAAAGTCGTTCTAAGGCGGTGTAAGGTGATCTAAAGTGGCGTAAGGTTGTCTAAGGTGGTTTAAGGTAATCTAAGGCGAGCTAAGGTGGTCTATGGTGGTCTAAGGTAGGCTAAGGTAGTGGGCTAAGGTGAGCTAAGGCATGGTAAAGTCGTTATAGTGGCCATAAATAATATGTACAGGATCCAAAATATCCCTGCAAGGCGAAGTATTTACTCCAATTTTGCAAAATGTGATGCATGATTTTGCATCAAACATGGCGATGCGTGCTCTCTCCAGATGTAATATAACCATAGACATAGAGCAGCTGGCAAATTTGTTGTCGCTGTGCAGGATAATCGCGGGTTATTGCATTCTACTTGTGTTTTTGCAACAAACGTATTCCACATGCACTTTGATTTAGCAGGACAGTTTCTAGCGCTTTGTTTCTTTCCTATTTTCGTTTGTTCCTAAAGATGATCAATTTACACTTGAGGAGAAAAACGTAGGCTTATGGATTACATGTATTTTATGACAAGAATCGGTTGTATTAAAATAGAATTTGCCATCAGGCGGGCTGTGTCAGTTTTTGCACTCACATCGCTGTAAATGCAATTTGACTCAAAATTGTTGAATGAAGACAAGTCGTTTCGGCAATTGCATTTACTAAGTTAAATCCTGGACACTCAAGACTATTCCAGAAATGTTTGATTGAACAGAAATGGCATAATTCGTGATACAGACCCGCTATCATTGGCGTCATTATTGTTTTTGGCTTTGTGGGTACTTGGTCGCAAGAATATATTGTGGAGCGTGGTTTTTGATCAAGACACTACAAAAAGTAGGTAAAATTGAAGTATGCTGTTATATTTTGTTTACGTCTTTCCCTGATGGAGTTTTGTTGCAATGATTTTGAGTGCTAGACAACATAAATTGCATGCATTCATGACTGGATTAGAATTCGAGCCTACTTGTTGTGTAGTGGTTAGTATCACATATTCAACACAATTAGCTTTTCCTCCAAAAAGTTACTTGCAGTACCTATCTTTCCACTGTCCAACCTTGATTTCTAGATGTAATTAGGCTTCATAAAAATTGGACTGGTTTGCTAAAAAAAACGCGAGAACTTAAGGCTGATCGAAATGTGCACAGTTGACGTCTAGGAATAAAAATTGACCTCGCAAGCAATCGGCTTTGTGCATGCGCTTCATTTAACTGTTACTAGTAACATGAAGATTTAGAGTATATCGCTCGGCATTAATTTGAGATAACTGTATAGTTTTCGTGCTTTAATTCTGTGCATTATAAAATATTTTATTTTGAGTAATTGTGCACGTTCGTTGTCGTTCAAACATTTGCCTTTTCCGAAAATTCTAGCTTTTCCTCCAAAATTATTTGCATATAGTTATAACCCTGTGACTATTTGACCGGCAGGCGTCCACGTTTCGGAAAATACTATTTGACCGGCAGTCTTATTTGTGAGCCACTTCAATGCCAAGTACTTCATGCTCTTTTAGATGCGGGAAATTCAATCCGCACGTGTAGCTAAAGCATAGCTAAATTCTAGCAAAAGCTTTATAAAATTTTCAGAAAATAAATTTTTGAAATAAGGAGATGAAAGAATATAGAAAGGTACCTGCACCATAAAGAAAAAGGTATAGTCCGTGGGCTGTAGACCGAAATTGTTTAGTTTCATTGCCGTCATGGCGGTGCTAAGGTAACTTTACACCGTTCTATAGATTTTGATGTGCTGAATTCAAATTTTGTTGTTCCCACTCGCGTAAACTCACAGTTTTTTCGTAAACGGCAATCGAAGTTACTTCGTTTCGACCATTTTTTATTATGCGGCACCTTTCATCTTACGGAATTTTAACATGAAGTATCCAACGTCATATTGCACCGCAGGTTTATAAACAAACTCAGTTTCGTTCGATCTTTTTATTTCGGCACGAATACAACCCTTTAAAAGACAGGGAATCAGCTATAAATCATGTAAGTTATTTTATGATCATTAAATAAGAGTAGATGTTTTTACAATTTTCATATCACAGTACACATGTTGATATAACAGTATTTATTACTGAAATGTATATATATATTCCATAATAGTACTATTGAACATTTCATATTAAACTACTTATTTAGTGTATTTACTAGTTAAAAAATTTTGTCATGGCTTGATCATTCAGGAGATTTGTCAAGCTCATTCTCACAGTTTGTGCAGTCAATACATTGGCACATATCATTACATGTGTTTAGTGCTTTTTTGCAGGAGCATAGTTTGGTTGCACAACCTGTTTTACACTTACAATTTGCAAGCAAAGCATCTGGAGCACAGTTTCCATCCATCCACTGAATACTTATTTTGCCTTCTTGATTTAATTTCCAACCATGGTTGACCGGGCTTGGGGCATCAATGCTACAACCTTGTAGATTGCTGCTTGGTAATTGGTAGACTTGCTACAAGTCGACTCGCATTAAAATAAAAACAAACAGGCGAGCGCGAGCTCCCGAGCGAAGCGAGGGAGCGAGGGCGAGTCGACTTGTCGCGTTTGCAACGCGCCAAACTTTACCGACTCGAATCCTAGTCGGTGCTGTATTAGCCAATCAAATGCAAATGTCGAGAATTGCCAACGTGTTAAGATCGTTGGCTTTTCCCTGTTTATTTATGTTTATGCGTTGTACACTCATACGCCGCACTAAAAATGAAACATTGTGAGGAATATTGTGAAGAATTACAATAAATAAATAGTTTGAATTTGTTCTGTCATGTATTTGATTAAAGATGCGATTAGTTACGGTCTGAGAAAGCTTGGATTTTATCAAATAAAAGAAAATCAGCGGCAAGTTGTAGAAGCATATCTTGCCGGTCGCGATGTTTTGATGGTGTCGCCAACTGGGTCAGGTAAAAGCCTTACTTTCCACATTGCACCGTTTGTTTACAACTATTTAAAGCATGGTGAAGAAGAACAAATGTATTCCGTCTGTCTTGTTATCGTACCACTATTGTCTTTAATGAGAGATCAAGTCGCAGCTCTACAACGAAAATGTATCGCCGCTGTCTCTTTGGGAGCCAATACAACTGACGAAGAAATTGTAGGAATCAAAGAAGGCAAATATAACATTATATTTGGTACCCCAGAGTCAGTCTTAAGGAGTTACCGATACTTATTTCGAGGGTTTCTCAAAGAAAGGATTGATGTTGTCTTTGTTGATGAAAGTCATTGCGTGGCAAAATGGTTAGTATGCAATATAGTATAGGGTTTAACATTTGACTTGTGCTTTTCTGTTGTCAAAATATTGATACTGTGGTGTAAACTTATTCAATCATATTTATAGATATGAAATATTTTGTAATGCTTTCAGTAAACCTTGTTAAAACCTTTGTCAATACCTTTGATGCATTTTTGAAACAGGGGACAAGACACTGAGTTGGAAGAGGCTTTCAGAGCTGAATATGGTCATCTGTCTGAACTGCGATCAATGCTAAGGAGAGACGTTCCTTTTGTTGCTTTGACTGCAACTGCTACAGATGCTGTGAGAACTACAATAATCAAGGATTTATGTATGTTTGGTTGTGTTCAGCTATTACCTGTACCTAACAAGCCCCATACAAAGTTCTCAGTTGAAACTGTAAATGTTGATGATCTGTATAGTGCCTTCAGCTGGTTAATTGATGAACTAGAGCAGAAGCAGCAGGATACAGCAAAGGTTCTCGTTTTCTGTAGAAAACGAGCACACGTTAGAGATCTCTATGAACTGTTTCATGAGCATCTTGGAGAAAAGTCGTATGCCTGTCCTAATAGAACTGAACCGAAGGATGACCGAACAAGACTGTTTGCAATGTACCACCGAAGGACACATAAGCAGGTAAAAGAAACCGTGGAAAAGGAGTTTTGTAAGGCAAATGGCATTGTAAGAGTTGTTTTTTGCACTGTGGCATTTGGAATGGGTGTTGATGTGAAGGGGGCACAGCTTGTGATCCATTTAGGTCCTTCCAATGCACTTGATGACTACCTTCAAGAATGTGGTCGGGTTGGCCGAGACACCAACGAAATGTCCCATGCTGTTCTCTTAAAGTACAAAGGGTGCACTTGCAGCAAAAACATTTCAAAACCAATGAAAGAGTATATTAAAAACACTAGTAAATGTCGCCGAATAGTCCTCATGATGGAATTTTCAGAAAACCCAAGTAAGGGTGATATTGGACATGCCTGTTGTGACATTTGTACTAAAATTTGTAAGTGCAAATGCCATTGTTCCACACCAAATTGCACTTGTTCTGACCTTTGTCAAGATGCTGAATATATGTCACCAATTTCATCTCATCTTACCAATGCCACTGCAGTAAGGAATGAAAATAGTGCTGACAAAGCACAGAAAATGGTTTCAAGCCAAATGATTTCAGAAGTTAGAAGGCAGTTGCTTGAATACCGGGCAAAACTGGCTAACAACATACCACATGAAAGGCTTCTCACTGGATTGGACCTGGCATCAGGGTTTTCAAGAGCACTAATAGACCATGTAACATCTTCACTTCATTTGATTGACAGTTATGAAACATTGTAAAAGAAGTTCAACTTTTTATCAATCGAACATGCAAAGTACACTTGGAAAATAATCTTAGATATAATCTCTGATGTACACTCAGATAGTGAAGAGGATGCAGATGTTTCAAGTGCTATTTCCAATTCAGATGAAGACGACAATGAGGTCAAAGACTCTACTAGCGGCACAGACACTGATGACTGTAATGCTATACGAACAGCACAAAGAATATATTTAGACTCTTCAGATGATGAACACTCCGGCATGGATGAACTGTAAGTTAAAGGAAGTTGTATTGCACGTACCTGTAGAAGTAATTAGAGACTTAATGAATCTAAATCATGACATTTTGCATGTTATTCAGCCTTTCTTTATAATATATAGTATATACAAACAAAATTGGTAGTCGCTACAAGGTTGCTACATACATGTAGTCTTATAAACTTCAAAGAATTTTTTATATGTGAGTGAGTATAGGCTATAGTAATAGACCTCTGAAGTACTTATGTCACACCATGGCATGCAGTGTCAATCAAACAATTAATTGCAAACTGGAAATCATACAATCTGGGAAACATATGGGACAAAATTGATCTCAGCAAAGTATTAATAGAAAACTGTGTGACATAAGCACTTCTGAAGTACAATATATGAGTAAGTCATTTTAGAGGAATTCTAATCAATTATAGTCTGTTGACAATTAGATTAAGATAGTGATTTTATATAATAATTATGGTTAGAATTACCTTTAACCATGTAGCCCAAATAGTTTTATGTTACAATTGTTAATTAACTGCATGTATTTGACACTGTTTTTCCAAATTGATAAAAATGCTTCTTGCTAAATTTTCGAAGTCTTGTGCTAATCCACCCCTTTAGCTTTTCTGGTTCAATTTCACCAAGTAGGTTGTGAGCCATGTTAGGGAATGCAGAGTGTTTTCGTCCTGGTATCTGAGCATAAATCTCTAAATGCTGAAGGTGGTCAACCAAGAGCAATATGTCCTCTTCAGTGGACTTCAATAAATGTTTCCCTGAAGGTGTTTTGACACAGGTTGTTTTGTCATAAGAGGCAAGAATGGTATTTGTAGGTTCAACACTTTTACTGACACGAGCTATGCTCTTGTCAGTAATTTCACCTCTGAAACTATGAATATCGTTCTTAAATGCCTTGTTGTCGTGCTCAACAGACAAATCCATTGGAAAGTTTGTGTCCACATGGCCTTGGTTATTTACAAAACGGTTCCAAGTAAGGGAGTATGCAAGGCCGGGGCTCAGTAAACAGTTCACTTGGGCCAGTAGTTGTAGAGTAGCAATGGCATACTTTGGGTAATTTGAAACTTTAAAATACAAACAAAAGAATTTGTACAATCTAATTATTCTTTCACCATCTCCAAGACTGATTGCATTGTTATGATTTAATCTCAGCAGAAGTAGAATGAGTACCTGGTGTGTATAATTGTACACTTTGTCAGAACCTCTGCTCTGGATCTCATCAGCCATTTCAATAGCTGTTGGTTTAAATCCATGTTTTTTCTCCTCATGCTTTCTTAGTGCTGGTGCTTGAACATATTTTCTTTTACAAAACCTGCATGTTAGATCATTTGATATTGGAGCTGTTGTGTTCATTTCTGGGACTTGGTTGATAACATGCTGCTCAATAAAACTTCTTATTACTGTGCAAACATGTTGCTTCTTTCCTTCTGGGTCATTCAGCAAACCATTGTACTTGTTGACTGTTGGCTCACCATCTAGAGACTGCATTCCATGGTGGTTCATAGCTCCTACAATCAGGTAGGCATTCAGAACTTTATCTGCAAATTCACTAGCAGCATAGAAATTGCTGTGAGGATCATCCGACACATTACGTGCATCAAGCACATTCCTTGCTGCATAGAGGGTGCCTTTATCACGTGCAGATGCTGTACTGTAGAGGTGATGCCATATAACCTACATTATATGAAACATAAATAAATTTTTAAAAAGAACTTTAGCACAAAAAAATAAAATGAATGAGGCTCAACAGGGCATCCAAATTCCCACTTAATGCAATGGCTCAAATGGTAACTTTCCAAAATTTACCTGCTTAATTTGTTAGTTTTAAAACCTAACTGATTCTTAAATATTAGCATGCTTTGTACAAACCTTCAGCCATTCTGCCTGGTCATGAAAATCTTCAAATTTTGCAATAATACCCTCCAGCCGTGCTGATGGCGTCCGAGCATCTTGCATAGCAGATTGTGCCCCTTGGTATCTTTCAAATGAAAGATAATCTCCTCCAACGAGAAGTTTGGTAGGAGATTCATTCTCTTCACTGTGACCTGGTACATATTGGTGCAGCCATTCCAGAATATCAATCATATCCTCCTCATACTGCTCATTCTTTCGGAGAACACCAAGATGAACCTGAAAATTGAAGTGTGCATATCTAGTTAGTTTTCAAAACTGAAATACCAGCAGCTGTAAATCCTTGTGACCCATTAGGCTAAAATATTTGAAATTTAAACTTAAACTCATATATGTATTACAATATCTTACATTTTACTAATTTAGTTTACCTTCTCTGTTTTCCTTTTTGTTTCTTTCATGTTTTCATGTTGTATGTGCTTTGGTATGTAATCAGCATACCATGCTAGAGCAGGAACATACTCTGTCCACTTGTTATCAACCAATACAACTAATTCTTCAACAAGCTGCAATTGCTCCTCTGCACTTGGAAGGAATGTTGTAAATGGCTCTTGATTAATGTCCCGCTTGGGTTGGTCATCAGGTAAGTGATTTGGGCTAATTCTGTTCTTAAATGCCACAGTTTGAAACATGTGATGATCCTTGGCCTTGTTCTTAATGGTCATCTGTCGTGGAAGCACTCTCATATCCACATTATCACCGGTAAAGGAGTAGCCAGGATGCATCTGTGCACGATGTTCTTCTAATTCTTTCACAGCAGACTTCACGACATCCTGACCTGAATTCTCCCTTTCCAGTTTCAAAATGCTTGCCATGAGCTCTTTTTCCTTTCTTACTCCAGACTCGACTTCTTCCTTCCACAACTTTATTGGAACATCAAAGTCTTCCCCATAGGATTCAAACATTCTTGATGTAGCATCATAGCTCATGCAAATATGCAGAGCTGAGAGTCTCTTTACAGCGACTTTCTTTAATCCTCCTTTCCTCAGTATAACAGACTTGATCCTTCTGGTAGCATTCATATCTTTGTTGAATGCGGACACAAGTTGTGCTCCAGCGTCACACATGGAAGGAATCAAAGACTCAATCTGCTTGTGAACATTTCTTGATTGTGATGGATTATGCACACAAGCACTTAAGATTTGCAAGTATCGTGGCGTTCTTGACGAAAATTCCTGGTGTAGATTATTCCATGAAAATTCGATAAGGTCTTCCTTTGCTGTCTTCCGTAAAATGGATGGATTAGACTTTGCGCAAAGTCCAGATATTTCCATGGTGAGATCAGCACATACAATGTCGTATACTGCATCCTTTGTGTCTGTCTCATTCATAACTGCAGCTGCAATTGACTTTGGGGTACCAAAAGCCAATTGACACCCAATCCGGTAGAATTTCTGTGGGAGCTCCACCGATTTTGCACGTGTATTTTCATAGTTGACAACAACCTAATGAATATAATATTTTATTAAATGTAAATTGCATGTGATTAAAAACTATTATTAAATATTGTGGCCTTATTTATATTCCACGAAAAGCATGAAGCAATGTTATTGTGGTACACAAAACGTCAAATACTTACATTTACGGTTGAAACTTTTGATATCTCTTGATTAATTAATGTTTCACTCGAACAATCAGTTTCAGTTTGTCGGAACAGTTCCCTAGATGGCCGCTTTGATGAAGCCCTGTCTGTATTCTCTGGCCTACACATTCGCTTTACTGACGTTACTTGCCCTTTTGATTGCAGAATCTCCTGCGTATTTTTAAACTTTTGTCTTACGTCGAGAATTTGTTTTGCATATTTACTGTTTTTTGTCGCACAGTTTCTGCACACGATGTTCGTCAAAGATTGTTGGTATTCAGTTATCTCCGCTCCCAGCAAAAGCTCGAGATCGACACACGCGTTCGTTTTTCCTTTAGACGTGAATAGTTTTCTTCTGTAATCGGCTCTTTCTACTTTTTGATAGCAGATCAAACAATAAAACTGCTTAGTTTGGGGGGAAACGTTTGCCCTTGAAACGATTTTAGTTGGCGTTGCCATTCATTGTTATGAAGTCATGTTTTTGTAGCGTGTGAAGTGTCAAATTTATAGCAATGTGTCAAATTCACGTGTTGCAGGGAAAATCCATTTTGGCTCCGCCTCATTGTAATATTACGCGCCAATGAGATGCAATTTTTTGCAAGCGCGACAAGTCGACTCGCCCTCGCTGTTTGTTTTTATTTTAATGCGAGTCGACTTGTAGCAAGTCTAGGTAATTGGCTCTCTGGAGATGCTTTAGAAGGCAATCTTTATTTGGTGGCATAGAAGAATCAGAAAATCGGAACATGTTGTACCGCAGAATATTGACACTAGATTCATTTTTTGCCTTGTACAATTTTCATACAGCTGCTTCT
The DNA here is from genome assembly GCA_963855995.1 of Muricea muricata. NCBI lineage: Eukaryota > Metazoa > Cnidaria > Anthozoa > Malacalcyonacea > Plexauridae > Muricea > Muricea muricata. Next base: position 51,142,720 of record OY979716.1, on the reverse strand, counting down.
ATTTCCTTTTGGAACTGCTCATCAAAGGAAAATTCAGCTCCCAGGGAGGTTAATACAGCCACAGATGTTGGGTCATGCAATAGGATATTCTATGAAGATACCTTACTGTAAACATGAAATGAGCTGGTTGAATCACATCCTTGAATACTTGACATCGCACAGCAATTAGGTGAAGAAAAATGTAGAGCATCAATTGGATTTCATGCACTTACTGGTAATGTATAAATAACACATTCTTATATCATTTGCAGTGTGATCAGACTTGGTCACATGGACTTAGACAACACCACCTGTAAATACTTGAAACATTTAGAATAGGGGAGGGGTTGCATGAGTGCATTTGACTGAATCTGGTAAACAACTCGCATATATGGTCACAATTTCATTATCATTCATGGCCATGTCTGAATAGGTCCATGCTCCACTCACAGGAATTTTTTTAGTAAAATGTGTGGTAAAATGACATGTGTAGGGGAAAGGGATTAGTGTCCTTTCTTCAGTGGGGGGAGGGGGGTTGTACATAGTTCTCAAAGGTTACTTGTTTGGTAATTTCTAGGATGTGAGTCAACCAGCTTATTTCATGGTTACAGTAAGGTATCTTCATAGAATATGCTATTGCATGACCCAACATCTGTGGCTGTATTAACCTCCCTGGGAGCTGAATTTTCCTTTGATGAGCAGTTCGAAAAGGAAATAGAAGCAGCTGTATGAAAATCGTACCAGGCAAAAAAAGGAATCCAGTGTCAATGTTCTACGGTACAACATGTTCTGAATTGGAAAATTTTTTGATTCTTCTATGCCACCAAATAAAGATTGCCTTCTAAAGCATCTCCTGAGAGCCAATTACCAAAAAAGCATTAAACACATGTAATGATATGCGCCAATGTATTGACTGCACAAACTGTGAGAATGAGCTTGACAAATCTCCTGAATGGTCAAGCGATGACGAAATTTTTTAACTAGTAAATACACTAAATAAGTAGTTTAATATAAAATGTTCAATAGTACTATTATGGAATATATATATATACATTTCAGTAATAAATACTGTTATATCAACATGTGTACTGTGATATGAAAAATTGTAAAAACATTATCTACTCTTATTTAATGATCATAAAATAACTTACATGATTTATAGCTGATTCCCTGTCTTTTAAAGGGTTGTATTCGTGCCGAAATAAAAAGATCAAACGAAACTGAGTTTGTTTATAAACCTGCGGTGCAATATGACGTTGGATACTTCATGTTAAAATGCCGTAAGATGAAAGGTGCCGCATAATAAAAAATGGCCGAAACGAAGTAACTTCGATTGCCGTTTACGAAAAAACTGTGGGTTTACGCGAGTGGAAACAACAAAATTTGAATTCAGCACATCGAAATCTATAAAATAGCATAAAGTTATCTTAGCACCGCGATGACAGCAACGGAATTCGATTTCTAGCAACTTTTTCGGTGCACAGCCCACGGACTAGTACTGTGTCCAAATATATGTATATTTTATGTATTTACATTAATATAAACATTCATTTGATATGGGGCATAAGTATTGATGAAAATATTCATCTTTCAAAATGACTGGTACTTTTAGTTCCCATAAGAAAGCTCTGTTTATACTTTGCAGTGCTGTTCAACTTAAATTTAGGGGGCTTTCCAGACAAGCATCAATCCAAGTCTTCACTGAGTTTACCAAGGGTCCAAAAAATTGGAAATGTATGACATTATAGGTAACCTCTTAAGAGATAGATAGATAACTTTATTATGATTGCTCCTTTATTTGGCATTACCCAAGTGTATGCCTCATGGAATAGTAACAGCAATAGTATTCAAAATATGAGAACATGGTATACTTAATTTAAGTATAGGGGCACAGACCCCATATAGTTTATATTTTGTAATTAATTCCATACAGCATAGTTATGATACCATCATGTTATTAATTTAAAATGAAATATTAGTTCAATCTTATAATATTTTGTTCATGTTTAGGCGCAGTAAAATATATACAAATGACAAAGTTCCATATATAGAGTATATATTGTACTGTTCGTGGCTTTATATATTTTAGCCACTTGTAAGAGTACCCCCCCATGTTTACACCATGAATTTGACATCATTAAGAATAACTGGGGCTAGTCATTGACCCAGGCACACATATCTCTTGGTTGCAATTTTATACATTAAGTGAAAAAAAATAACTGGAATAGCATACTTGGAAAATTAGTGCAAAAGATGTTTTATCCAGTGACTACACCATATTGCATATTGATTATAAACATACCACCATTCCCCACTAGGATTACAGAAGAAACAAATAAGAAATTTTATTGTGAACAGTAATCTTAAGGTACTGTATGTTCCAATGTGTATAGTCAGACCAAGTCAGGGTGGTATGTACCAAACATTTGATTTCACTTGGATATGCATTTTTGTGGTTTAACATACACCTAATGATTCTGCTGAGGACTCTAGACAGCACAATACTGGTGTTTACAAAATAATGTAGTGCTGCCTTTGGTAACACAGAATGTTTTATGCAATTCACTGATTACATTGTATGTGTATAGGCCATGACTTTTTTAAAATTGTTAGCATTGTCATGGCTGTTATAGATCATTATGTGTTATCGCATTACTTATAATCAAAAGAGTTTGTCCATTTTGGTTAATGCTAACACAATGATGATGTATAACTACAGTATAGTTTCCCTAAATAAGCCTTTCGAGAACTTCAATATTTCAAGCAAATGTTTAAATTGCTTTTGAGTATTTTACAACACATAATTTATTGCATTTACTTTATTGAAATATTGACACAATTGCAAGTACCTGCTGTATTTTTAGAACATCATTGTCAATAATACCTTTAACTCCACCACCAGAATTACAACATTGAACATCTGTTTCCCCCATGTTGTCCCAGTAGGACCTACAGTTCTTCATCGCCATGCCCCAGAAAAGAAGGTAGATGTATCAAATCTAGCAACTATACCATCAAAACCCAGTTGTCTTGAAATGATCACAACAATTAAACTTGGAAGTTATCCGGCAGTATCATGCAACCTGGGGGTATTTGATGAAACGTCTTTGCAACGTTTAGTAAATGTACACAAGCTTCGTGACGTTCGTGCTCAAGTGAAGGAAGAAATAGAGTGATTAGACAAGGATTTTAATTATCCTGATCCTGGCTCTGCAGTACCAAAAGAGGATTTGCATACTTTTAAACAACTTCTAATGGACAAACCCGATGGCAATTGTGTATTGGAAAGCAATAAAAGCATCCTTGCTTCGGATCTTGCTACTATAGTTGGAACCAGGTGGCTTAATTATAGCATTCTTTCTGGTGTTGTGAAACTACTTCAACAGGAGAACTCCAGGACATGCACATTTTTGTTAAACGACTTACTCTTGATGGATAATGAGACCCTCCGGAAACAAGTTTCAAAAATTGTGCAAACGAAACCAAGCAGTCTAACGTTTATTTCTCTCGTGGGAAAGACAACCGAGGTTTTTCTCAGTTAAACAAAAAGAAAAGGCTGTCATTGGACAATGACATACGTAGATGTTGTATCCAATACCTGGTTTTACTGTGACACACTTGGCTGGAACCCCCCTTCCGATTTAAAGAAAGAAATTAACCGAGTGTTGGAAGCCATTGACAACATCCATTGCTTGCCAAAGAAACCCTTTAAGAAGTATTTCAATTGTCACGTGCCATCGTCAACCAATGTGTACCATCACAACTGTTCATCAAAATGCTTTAAAAAACTTTCCTTTTCAAACATGTGGCAACATATGTGGGGTCATCGTAGCTATCTTGGCGGTGGTCACTCAAAAGGTACCAAATATCTGGCAGAACGTAATACTTTCTCAAACTCACAGTCTACCTTCTGGTTTAAAGTGGTTGCTAGATCCAAAGTAGGCTAGACAAAGGTAAAACCAATGTTGCCTTTATTGAAAACTGCGTAAAAAGTTCTCATTCGCCTGTTCTCAAAGACATGGAAGACATGCAGCAATTTGTGGCTCATCCAACTGTTGGCAACGTCGTGGAAGACAACCGTCAATCCGTGACCCATCCAACTGTTGGCAACGTCGTGGAAGACAACCATCAATCCGTGGCCCATCCAACTGTTGGCAACATCGTGGAAGACAACCATCAATCCGTAGCCCATCCAAATGTTGGCAACGTCATGGAAGACAACCATCAATCCGTGGCCCATCCAACTGTTGGCAACGTCGAGGAAGACAATCATCAATCCGTGGCCCATCCAAATGTTGGCAACGTCGTGGAAGACAACCATCAATCCGTGGCCCATCCAACTGTTGGCAATGTCGTGGAAGACAACCATCAATCCGTGGCCCATTCAACTGTTGGCAACGTCGAGGAAGACAACCATCAATCCGTGGCCCATTCAACTGTTGGCAACGTCATGGAAGATAACCATCAATTCGTGGCCCATCCAACTGTTGCCAATGTCGTGGAAGACAACCGTCAACTCGTGGTCCATTCAACTGTTGGCAACATCGTGGAAGATAACCATCAATCCGTGGCCTTTCCAACTGTTGGCAACGTCATGGAAGACAACCAGCAATCTGTGGCCCATTCAACTGTTGGCAACGTTGTGGAAGACAACCAGCAATCTAAAGTCGGTACGCCTATTTTGGAAGTCAAACAAACGCAGCATATCGTGATTGATTCGCCTGTTCAAGCAAACGTCAAGGGAATGCAGCATTCCGTAACAGACCCCAATGTTTTTGAAAAGCGGGAAAATCGACAATTAAAAGATAACAATAACGCGTGCAAATTCACAGCGGGAGAACTATTCAACAGCTTAAACGAAATAGACGAGGCAATCGAACAGTACGAATCTCGTAATTTTTGTCAGCTTTGGAAGAGAGATGCCAGAACACTGGACGCTGCTTATAAAAGAGTTCCAAAAAGGGTCGAAAATGCGAAAAGGAGTTTGAAATATTACTCACTCAAGCTGTCCTGCAAATTTGGTGGGAAAGCTCCAAAGCAGTGCGAAAAGACATCAAGAGCATCCAGTTCCTTTCGCCAGTGCTGCCCTTTTGAAATTTACTCATCACTTTCACAAAGTGGACAAGAGTTGGAGGTTGTCAAGGTGCACGACGAACATAATCATCATATCGCAGGAATTGTACAATCATTTTCCTCGACAACGACGTCTTGATGGACTGAAAAAGAAGCAGTAAAAGAGGCTATTCGCCTAAAAGCTAATAAAAACTTATTCAGCAAAAGATAGAGCGAGCAACTGGTCTTCCTATTACCATGAAGGACATTCAAAACCTACCAACCCAAACCAGAAAGGAACATAATAGCAACGAACTAGATGCTGTTGTCAATTTTCTGCAAAAAGATCCTAATTCTACAATTGAAGTTACGGTGAACAAAGATAACGATTCCAAATGCTTATTCTACCAGGATGAAAAGATGAAGACCGTTTTTGCAATGTTTCCTGAGCTATTAATGGTTGATGCAACTTACAAGTTACTTGACTTGAGGCTGCCAGTATATGTTCTTTTAGCCATCGATGGTCATAGTTTAAGTGAAATAGTTGGACTGTTCATAGTTGCTGAAGAAACAGGTGTAACCATTGAATCTGCAGTAGAATACTTCAAAAAGCATAATTCAGCCTGGGAAAGGACAAAGCTCGTCATATCAGATAAAGATTTTACTGACAGAAACGTGTTCAGAAAGTGTCCTGGTGTAGTTCTTCAAATTTGCCTACTCCATACATTAAGAACATTCAAGAGAGAGATCACCATGGATAAAATGAGCATTATGTCTGGTGAGAGGAATAGATGCCTGGAAATTTTAACAAAAATTACCTATTCAAGGTCACCTGAAGAGTACCAATTTAACTTGAGTTTGCTAAAATCCACAAAAAATAATTCTGTTGTACCCTACTTTCTGAAAAACTGGGATCGAATTAAAGATCAATGGGTACCTTGTTTTAAAGACACTGCCCTAAACCTTGGTGAGACAACCAATAACCGTCTTGAAAGTATCAACAGTAAGATTGAGAGTGTCTGTTCAAAGTATGGTAGTCTTTTGCAGTTTTTTTACAGAATTTTTCGCCGTCTGAGGAGCACTAAGAAATGAACGTCAACACCACAGATGAATGGCATGTGCTCGCCGCCCAAATTGCTTATTGTCCATGGATGATGATATCCGAGATTACGGGAATTTCGTTACAGCATACGCTTTTAAGCACATTCAAGATCAAGCAAAGTTTTCAGAAATGGTGAAAGTGAAGGAAAAGTTATCAGACGACACTTTTCTCATAACCAAACATGATTAAACAGATGTGATTGTTTTACCAGTTTCGTGTCAGTGCAACTACCCTGGAAGAATCGGGCTGCTATGTCGCCATATTCTGAAGGTTAGACAACTTCTGAGTATGAGTTGTTTTGATGATACACTTGTTTTGGACCGGTGGAAGAATGTTTATGCTAATAATAGTTTTAGAACGGAACCCTGCCCCACCATAGAAAGTAACAACACAATACGTGATGCCTGTAGGCCGTATTCTGTGGCCGATTATCGTTCAGTTTCGTTGCCCCCCTTCGGGCACTAATTGAAAACACAATAGAAAATTAGGATAAATTATAAAAAGTCCGAATTCACTTGTTGGCACCTCCACAAACCTGCAGTTTTTGAGAATTTCGTCTTCGAAAATTGAATAAATTGACATGTTTCGCAATCTGTGAACGCCATTTTGTTTCGGAAAATGTGAGGATACTTCGTGTAATATACGGCATATATAGCATATTCAGCAATTTTATATTGGGACTTACATGACATTCCCCTTCCCCCGCTGTGCAGGCAAGGCTCAACAAGGTTTCAACAAGGAAGTTTGGGTGGGGTTTTAGAAGGTTTTGAGCAAATTTTCACAGATTTTTAAAAAATATTTTGAGAACAGTTTCGAAATAAAAAGTGTTAGAAGAAAAAAAAATGGCAATAACTTTGAACACATCAAATTCATTCACAAGTGTTTTGTTTTTAATTGAAGTTAGATGCAATACTGTATTCTCTCTATTTAGCCCCCCTGGGGGACTTATTCATTTCAGGACCTTTTGAGGGGGGTTTCTTGTTGAGGGGGGGGGGCTTAACTGAGAGGGGGGCTTATTCATTCATCCAAAAAAAACAGGGTTAAATTGGAGATTATCTCTTTGAGCAGCAATAAACTCAAAATCATTACACAATATATACCATATAACAACAGCATTTATATTAACAATATAACAACATAAAATATATATGGTAACAACAACATATAATATAACAACATATAATATATATACATTATGGGGAGCTTATTAGAGAGAGGGGCTTATTTCATTTTTTCACTCAAAAGGGGGGCTTATTAGAGAGGGGGGCTTATTTGTGAAAGGGGGGCTAAATAGAGAGATTACGGTAGGAATTTTTAAATAACAAATGTTTTTCGAGTAAAACTATTCACAACTTTATCTTGTTGTCAATTGGGAACCCAACTAAAAAGATATAATTGCAAGTGCTAAGTACTTTGGTGTCTGCACACACAGTGAAAAAATCATCACTGTTGTTTTTTCTTCCAATGTGATGTACTGAGCATCCTCTTGTACTGAGCATCCTCTGGGTCATCTGAGAGACCCAGCAACCATGCCATGAAATTAAGCAAGAAAGGAGATACCAATTTTTTAATTTTTTCAGCAGTGATATCCAACGTAAGTGGTGGCCGGTTCTCATACCAAATGGGTGTTTGGTTTTGCAAGTCACTCCTTAATGTCTATGCCTACTAAAAGAGTGATGCTCTCTAATCATGCTTGTTTCCATAACCTTTTTGCAATTTCAGAAGCCGAATCTGAATCTTGTAAACTCTAAGAGGTTTCTCTGTTATTGTCAATGAAAATTTCTGCAACATTTGCTGGACTGAGGCACTCTCTATAAACAATCTCACTCTTAGATCACACCTTTGATTTATGTAACATGAGTTTTGGAAACCTTTCACGCAAGCACTCAAATGACTTTTTGTATTTGTAGACTTGCTTTTCATTTTCCTCTCCAGTTGACTGCATGCTGTGTCTAAGGAACAATGTGTACTTTCATAACAACATTTATGGTACTTCACTTCCAAAGCCACCATATCCTTATCAGCAATTTGTATTAAAATACTTTCATCAGCTTTCCTTGTTGCAGTTTCTTTGAGTTTACCCCATCTTCTGTTTCCGCTGACACCAATTTGTCCAATTTTCTTTTTCTCATATTCTAAATAAATACATATAACAAGCTATTTTTAGAAATTACACAATCGTTAATTGTTACTGTAATGACTGCGACACAATTTAAAATTTCACAACTACAGCCAACAATTAATGGAACAATTTAGCAATAAGTTTAAAAAAAAACAACTTTAAAACAAACTCACCGACTCAGTAAAATGCAACTTTGAAATTTTAAATTGCGTCGCAGTCATTACAGTAACAATTAACGATTGTGTAATTTCTAAAAATAGCTTGTTATATGTATTTATTTAGAATATGAGAAAAAGAAAATTGGACAAATTGGTGTCAGCGGAAACAGAAGATGGGGTAAACTCAAAGAAACTGCAACAAGGAAAGCTGATGAAAGTATTTTAATACAAATTGCTGATAAGGATATGGTGGCTTTGGAAGTGAAGTACCATAAATGTTGTTATGAAAGTACACATTGTTCCTTAGACACAGCATGCAGTCAACTGGAGAGGAAAATGAAAAGCAAGTCTACAAATACAAAAAGTCATTTGAGTGCTTGCGTGAAAGGTTTCCAAAACTCATGTTACATAAATCAAAGGTGTGATCTAAGAGTGAGATTGTTTATAGAGAGTGCCTCAGTCCAGCAAATGTTGCAGAAATTTTCATTGACAATAACAGAGAAACCTCTTAGAGTTTACAAGATTCAGATTCGGCTTCTGAAATTGCAAAAAGGTTATGGAAACAAGCATGATTAGAGAGCATCACTCTTTTAGTAGGCATAGACATTAAGGAGTGACTTGCAAAACCAAACACCCATTTGGTATGAGAACCGGCCACCACTTACGTTGGATATCACTGCTGAAAAAATTAAAAAATTGGTATCTCCTTTCTTGCTTAATTTCATGGCATGGTTGCTGGGTCTCTCAGATGACCCAGAGGATGCTCAGTACAAGAGGATGCTCAGTACATCACATTGGAAGAAAAAACAACAGTGATGATTTTTTCACTGTGTGTGCAGACACCAAAGTACTTAGCACTTGCAATTATATCTTTTTAGTTGGGTTCCCAATTGACAACAAGATAAAGTTGTGAATAGTTTTACTCGAAAAACATTTGTTATTTAAAAATTCCTACCGTAATCTCTCTATTTAGCCCCCCTTTCACAAATAAGCCCCCCTCTCTAATAAGCCCCCCTTTTGAGTGAAAAAATGAAATAAGCCCCTCTCTCTAATAAGCTCCCCATAATGTATATATATTATATGTTGTTATATTATATGTTGTTGTTACCATATATATTTTATGTTGTTATATTGTTAATATAAATGCTGTTGTTATATGGTATATATTGTGTAATGATTTTGAGTTTATTGCTGCTCAAAGAGATAATCTCCAATTTAACCCTGTTTTTTTTTGGATGAATGAATAAGCCCCCCTCTCAGTTAAGCCCCCCCCTCAACAAGAAACCCCCCTCAAAAGGTCCTGAAATGAATAAGTCCCCCAGGGGGGCTAAATAGAGAGAATACAGTATTGCATCTAACTTCAATTAAAAACAAAACACTTGTGGATGAATTTGATGTGTTCAAAGTTATTGCCATTTTTTTTTCTTCTAAAACTTTTTATTTCGAAACTGTTCTCAAAATATTTTTTAAAAATCTGTGAAAATTTGCTCAAAACCTTCTAAAACCCCACCCAAACTTCCTTGTTGAAACCTTGTTGAGCCTTGCCTGCACAGCGGGGGAAGGGGAACGTCATGTAAGTCCCAATATAAAATTGCTGAATATGCTATATATGCCGTATATTACACGAAGTATCCTCACATTTTCCGAAACAAAATGGCATTCACAGATTGCGAAACATGTCAATTTATTCAATTTTCGAAGACGAAATTCTCAAAAACTGCAGGTTTGTGGAGGTGCCAACAAGTGAATTCGGACTTTTTATAATTTATCCTAATTTTCTATTGTGTTTTCAATTAGTGCCCGAAAAGGGGCAACGAAACTGAACGATAATTGGCCACAGAATACGGCCTAATACATAAGTGCGGCAACACGTACAGATTTCTTGATTTAACTGTCGAGCTTGTCGTTTCGGAACATGAAGATCGCAGCATCTTTTTTACAGGTTGAAGTTCTTCTTGTTCTTCACATTCTGTGTTCTTATGTTGTCAATGCCGAATAGCAAGCTCTATGATACAAGAAGTCTTCATATAAATCGAATACATCGGCTGACAATTTTGATGTCCTTACTTCTTACCGACAAAAGCCAAACTTCTCCGTGCAACATCACGATCTTCTCCATCTAGCGTTAGTCAAATACTATGACAATCCAAAAATGTTTGAAAAGACATTTCGCTAAAAGTTGTAAGTAGGCCTTTTTTCGTCAAATTAATTAAACATGAGTTGGAAGGCGCCATGTTTACAAATGAAAAATGCTGATTTTGCTATATATGTCATATATTACACGAAGTATCCTCACATTTTCCAAAACAAAATGGCGTTCACGGATTGCAAAACGCGTCAATTTATTGAATTTTCGAAGACGAAATTCTCAAAAACTGCAGGTTTGTAGAGGTGCCAACAAGCGAATTCGGACTTTTTATAATTCATCTTAATTTTCTATCGTGTTTTTAAGTAGTGCCCGAAGGGGGGCAACGAAAATCATTTTCTAAGCGACTTTTCGTGCTAGAGAATACGGCCTACTGTATCAATGTACAAGATGAGCTGCCTCAGACAAAAATTTTGTGCGAAGCCCAGAAGTACAAGAAGGCTTTAAAGACTGCTCAATCATTGGCATCTGTGGCAAGTAAAGGAGGGATGAAAACCTTTGATGAGCAAATGATGCAGATGCAGGCATTACTTGAATCATGGCAGACTGGAAAGCCATTCAATTTAATTGATGCAAGCATGCACAGTATTCCAAAGAATGTTTCTGAAAAAATTGATGCTGCTGCTTTCTTTGAAAAAGAAAACAGCGAAGCTATTCCTAAGACAAGCATGCAAAGTGGTGACATACACCAGGCAAACTCAAAGAAACGAAGCGATGAGAAAAAACAAGTGGAAGATGATGTGTTCCAATTTGCAGACGTAATGATGCCTCCAAAAATGTTGGAGAGAGGACGACCCAAAGGTGCCAGATTGACTGTTACTGGACTGCCAAAAGTAAAAAAGAGCAAAACCAACAATAGCAATTTTAGTATCTTTTACTAAATTGACCCCAGAGGAAAAGGATAGATTACTTTTGGAATGTTTTGTCAGCCCTTTAACTGCAAAACAAACACTCAGTGGCATGCAAATTCAGGATTGTAAAACAGAAGTAAATCCTCTCAAGACTCCTGATTTAGAAAGAGATGAAAGTGTTGTGGATGTCAATCGAATTGAGAAGTATCTTGCAAATAAAGGATGGTTGACAGTCTTGGGAGCTCTTGCAAAAGTGAAAATTCTCCTGGCTTTGCCCAGGATGTACAAAGGGAATAAAGAATAGTCAAGACAGTATTGCCTGTGAATGATGCTTAAACTGGTATCATTTTCCCTGTGTAGCTTTACAGAAGCCAAAAACAAGAAATTGGTTCTGGAGAAGTTGCAAAAATAAATACCAATGAAACCCTATCATATTAGTACACTCAGGCATATGTACCTAACAGAAAGTAAATAAATATTTGTTCTTAAGTTTGCAAACAAGCATGACTAATATTGACCAAATTCAATAATTATGTTTTTTTCCACAAAATATTTAACTTAATTACAAAAAATACATTGTGTACCTCCATATAATACTGTAACAGCAGTGGCATTACCAAGGTGGACTATCGGGAAAAAGCTCCCCCAGGATTTTTTTATTTATGGAACTTGAAACATGAATTCTTAAATCATATAATTTGGTTAGCAAAAGTCACAGTTTTGCAATATCTTGTAAACATGTCGTGCCAGGTTTAAACTTTTTACAGGTATGATTTTGAGGACCATTGATGATCGCCCCCTCCCCCCCCCCTTCCTTGGCTATGTCACTGTGCAAAGGGCAGGTTTAACTGCCTATGCGTACCATGCATCATAAAACAATGAGTTTTGTTCAGCAGATGAACTCTATGCATATAACACTAACAAAATTTATTTTCTGTTGTTATTAAAGATACCGTAAACCTCTGATTATAAGCCCCCCCCCAAATATAAGCCCCCATCTATAAGCCCATCAAATTACTAACGTTCACACTGTTTCAAATATAAGCCCCCCTCCCCTGAATATAAGCCCATCCCACTATAATATGTTAGTGTATTAAATTGTGTATATTTTGGCATTAAAAATTTACAATAAATTCTGTACTTGGTTTATATTAATTAACGTAAGATGTGGCCATGTATAAGCTCCCCCCGTATATAAGCCCATCAAAAAATGCTTAAGAAATTATACAAGCATAGGGCTTATAATCAGAGGTTTGCGGTAGGTTATATGGGACTTTGTCATTTGTATATATTTTACTGTGCCTAAACATGAACAGAATATTATATTTAAGTTTGAACAAATATTTCATTTCCAATTAATAACATGATGGTATCATAACTATGCTGTATGGAATTAATCACAAAATATAAACTATATGAGGTCTGTATTGCTGTTACTTTTCAATGATTTAAAGTCAAATAAAGGAACGATCACACAATGTACATTTTTCAAGCGTCCCCAATTAGTGAAACCTCTGGGTATTGCTATAAGACATGACACTTTAATAAAGTTATCTATCTATCTGTTAAGGGGTTACTTATAATGTCATACATTTCCAATTTTTTTGACCCTTGGTAAACTCAGCTGTGAAGACTTGGATTGATGCTTCTCTGGAAAGCCCCCCCCCCTAAAGTTAAGTTGAACAGCACTGCAAAGTATAAACAGAGCTTTCCTATGGGAACTATAAGTACCAGCCATATTGAACATGAATATTTATATCAATATTTATTGCCGATATTAATAAATGAATATTCATATTAATGCAAATACATAAAATATGCATATATTTGCCCAGTGCCTTTTTCTTTATGGTGCAGGTACCTCTCCATATTCTTTCAGCATCCAACAAATTGGCTTCTTCTTATTTCTTATAAAATATAAAGCTATTTCCCGCATCTAAAAGAGCATGAAGTATTTGGCATTGAAGTTAATCACCACTGCCCCGGATTATGATGGCTCACAAATAAGACTGCCGGTCAAATAGTATTTTCAGAAACGTGACCGGCTGCCGGTCAAATAGTCACGGGGTAGTTATAAAGTCTAGGTTTTTTTGCAAAAAGTAAGCGCTCTATCTGGGCTGGAAAAATTGGAATAACGGTGGAAAATTTTAATGAAAGTTCAAGTATATTTGTGGTGCCATGACGCCATATTTATTCTTCTGGGAATTGTTCAAATATCACTGCTGTATTTTACACCTGAAGTTATAAAGGCTCGCAACATATTTCCCTTCGAACCCAACTTTTGTTTGGACAAAAATTTAAAAATTTGTTGTGTTGTGTGTCTAGAAGGAATATTTTATTAAATTGATGTTGCAAAAAAGATTTGTTTTGCATTTTTGCTTTATAATTACCCAACACAATGAACACCAGTAGCTTTTGTACACAACTTATTATATAACTTATTATTTCATTTGAAAATTTTCATTGTACATTTTTACACACATTTACACACGAAAATTGTATAATTCAGTCTGAACAAGTCGATTTTACAATTTGTCAACAATCATTTTATCTCCAGAAATTCAGAAGAATAAATTCAAGGTTGTTTTATTTGCAAAAATTACCCTTCAAGTAAAATTTTGCCATTGAAGTTAGCATGGAATATGATAAGCAAACTGTTTAGTATACATTTCAAACAACTGACATTAATTTTGGCTGTATTGTGTAGATTTTTAAGATGGTCCCTTACTGCAAATGGGTATTTTTTGTTGTCCTGCACTTCTAGAATTGATTGATTTTGCCATATTTACACAATTTTATTTAGCAGTATGCTGTGTAAATAATGGACACTTCTATTGCTTCTTGGTTGAGATCCTGGCTCCTGTGGGAATGACAGCCACCTGAATCTGATTGCATGATGTGGTAGCAAAATCCAGTGAATTCAGTTATATAATTGATATAAAGCTTCTTAGTTTCCAAGAACAAAAGTATTCATGTATGTTCTGTACATGTTTTCCTTTCAAAGGCATTTGTCATTGTTGTTAAGCCATTGAGTTTCAATGTGCCATACATTTTTTATTTTGATTAAGCAAAAAGATGAAATGTCTTTAGTAAATCCACTGAGCTGCAATGTACATGAGTAGACCCAACCTATTTTTTTCTTGTCTAGTACCGAAAAGGTTCACTTTCCAATAGGGAAGGTCTATAGCTTAATGGATTTGTAATGTTATATTAACCAACATCATTGGATTGCTATATATCATGTATGTAATTATGTCCTAAGAACGAGTAGCAGGCTAGTGTAAGCTAAACTGGTGTATGTTGTTGATATCTTTACCTTCTGTTATTAATAAATGTTTAATACTAATACATACATACATACATACATACATACATACATACATACATACATACATACATACATACATACATACATAAATACATTACATACATACTTCAAGACAGAAAACTGCAGTGTTTTAATATCTTCATTCTAATTTTATTACAGCCAAAACGATACCTTAAATCTTTTTTATTTGAGTAACCTGTAAACAACTAGCTTATTAGTGCTTCTAAGTACAATTTAAAATCTGCTGGCTTTTTTTAATCATGTAAAAAGAACTTGTGAAAGGACATTTCGTCCGTGACTGGCATGTCAAACGCCAAAGCAGTTACAAAAAAAGAGTGCTTTGGGGAAGAATATTTCTTTTATTGTACGTAGAAATTAAATTGAATATTAGCCGCATACGATTTAATAAGGGTCCTTCTTCTGGACTTGCAAAAATAGGGTTTAAAATAAGCCAAAAAAGACCACACAGAAAACTATTTTGACTTTGAAATTCCCCGCCATCTTCCGGGAAAACAGTTCGTGGACTCCACGCAAGTTGAAGTTGACGCATGCGTAACAAATTTCCCAGCTGTTTAGACATAGTAGGTCTAGATTGCTGACTCATAGAATCGGAGGCGTGACCTGTATGATAAATCCAAGATGGCGCGGGAACCGGGCAAAAAACTATAAGACTCTAAAGGGAAATCAATGTTTTTCACGATTTAAAACGTCTAGTTCCTTGGAATCGCTTCGAATCAACATTTTTTGGAAACAACTAATTATTGCAGAAGTTTAAGCACTATTTGTGTAATTTCTGCTGAATTCCTCGCGAGAATCTCGCTCGTGAAATGTGTTGTGAATTGGTCACTTGGTCAGTTCGAGACATTTGTTGTCCATAATATGTATGTTTGACTGGCTTTGGCCTCTTGGGTGTTATTGTGACCTACAGCTATCCTAAATTAAACATTTACAAAACGATGGAGCAAGATCTTCGAGTACAAATCGATTGTTCGCTTGATTTGTGTGGTGTGTGATACCTGATACGTTAGTAATATTTACTACATAGATACGACTTCAAGCCGACGTACTGTTTTCGAACTTCAGAGATGGATAGGTTATCAAGTAAATATTGTCTGAATTATGTAATATGCATTACCAAAATATAATTGAAAACTGGTGCTACAGCTGCTAGTTTCGTTCGTGTGAATCTTGTGTGAAATGTGGGTAGAATTAACTGAACAGTCCACAGTTTAATAACCGAAAATTTTTTATTTGAATTTAAACTATATGTTTACTTTAAAATTAACATAATGGTAAACTTTGGCATACTTTTGCATACACTGTACATAGAATGCAACATGCACCTGCTTGCTAGCTTGTGCAACATTGGAGCAAAGTCTGCAAACATGCGAGTATGGTAAAGCAATATTCTAATGCCCATTTGCTATATTTCAATGAACAATTAGTCGTGATTATAAAATCATTAATAATTCATTTGTGATTATAAGATCATTAATAATTCAAAATTTTTGTAATTGCAAAAATCTGCGCAAAATTCCTAAGTGTAGATAAAACTATGCAGAAAATTCTGCAAAATCTGCACAAATCATCAGAAAATCTAGGCTAAACTGCCAACTGTGCTCAATATTGATAATGATAAATTGATGATGATAAATTTATTTACTAAGTCTGAAGGTCATTAACTAAACTGAACCCAGACCACCTGATCAGACTTATAATTATCTGCAAAAATTTTCTACATTTCTGCGCAAAATTCTCTGGTGAAAAGGATCTTTTATGCGCAAAATAAGACTTTTCAGTCTGGGTAGTTTGCACACACTCAACACAAATTTAACCTAATTAAGCCTAATTACATGTGAAAGACATTGTATGAAGTGAACACAAATACCGTTAGAATAATTTTTAAATTGGCAGCATCAAAAAATGTATCATCTTGCTTCATAGATTCATCGACACACTGTGACATTGCATTACAGTATACATGATTGTAAATGAAAATCACACACCACACAAATCAAGCGAATAATCGATTTGTATGTGAACATCTTGCGCCATCGTTTTGTAAATGTTTGATTTAGGATAGCTGTAGGTCACAATAACACCCAAGAGGCCAAAGCCAGTCAAAAATACATATTTTGGACTACAAATGTCTCGAACTGACCAAGTGACCAATTCACAACACATTTCACGAGCGAGATTCTCATGAGGAATTCAACAGAAATTATACAAATTGTGCTCAAAACTTCCGCAATAACTAGTTCTTGGGAAAAAATGTTGATTCGAAGCGATTCCAAGCAACGAGACGTTTTAAATCGCAAAAAACATGGATTTCCCTGTAGAGTCGTTATAGTTTTTTGCCCGGTTCCCACACCATCTTGGATTTATCATACAGGTCACGCCTACGCAATAGTAATTATACTATGAGTCAGCAATCTAGACCTACTATATCTGTGAATATAACTCAGTGAAGGTCCCTAATTGCTGCCGAGCGCCATTGAGGCAGCACACTATTCTCGACAGTACCAGTCTCCTGAACGTGCGCCGAGTTTAGTTGTCTTGAATCTCGATTTTTGGAGTTTGTGTGTCAGCAAATCCGGGGGGTTACGTTACGCATGCCGTATTTATGGGCGGGATATACGTTGCTTTTATAAGCGCTTGCCTTACCATGCTTGCTTGGTTTCTTCCACATTAAAGAAGCAATTTGACGCTGAAGCAACGTACAATTTTTATCCAAGGGAGCATTAATCAAGACGATGATTGCTTTAATGATCAGTCCAGAGGTAAGCAGTGTGCTTTTAATAGTTTATTAGGACTTTTAAGAGCCTATAAAAAACAAAGTGACTATATGGCCGACAGCCGGTTGCGGTTCAAAATTTACTAAATGACCGGCAGTTCATAAACTTTAAATTGTTTTGTTTGTAAGGAATTTTAGCGAAGCCTGCGTTAGCTCAGAATGTTAGATGCACGCCTACTACGACGTACTACGTGGGTTTGATTCTGCTTTTGGGCACTTAAATCTTTTTAATTTTTTTTTCTTGGATACTTCCCATTTTATTGATTTGTTAGGGTTAGGGTTAGGGGTCAGCAGTTTTTAGAAAGATGTATCAGTTATATTGCAATTATATGCGCCATGTAGTCTCAACAATAAGGAATAATTCAACTTAACACTTATCGATTGATTCATTCATCTAAATAAACAATAGTTCATCGAAAAAACAGCTTGATCTTAAAACAATTTTGGTTTCCATGTAAAAATCACCGCCATGTCCAGGGAAACACTTTAGGACAGACTCCGTGTTTTCCACTTTATGCCCCCGTAAAGTTGAGGAGACGGAGTCTGTTTAAAGACTCCACACTCTGTCTTTTCCACCATGCCTATCTATTGTCTGCTTTTATTTATTAGCATTACAGTCATTGAATTAATTTGCAGTCTCTTATTTTGGCTATACAAATCATTGTTAGAAAATATAAAAATACTAGTAAACGTCGAAAAAATAAATATCATCATTGAACTGCATGTCCAGCATGCTTCCTACAAAACCTGTTCATCTATTGGCCAGAAATAAATCAACTGACAGGAACGTGTTATATATTTATAGCAAATTGCAGATAAGAGTGTCATTTGCAAGTGCTACTATTGTTGTTGAGAAGTTAATTTAATTTACTGTAACTTTATTTAAAGCACCTTAGCGATGTCGTCTCCAGTAAAGTCAACAAAATCACAAAAAAAACATGCCACCGGTCATCGGTTACATACACGACTTGTCCAGAATTCGACAGGGTCCAAAACACAAATGGTTCGATATGAAATTTCAAACTGCGAGCAAACGAGCTAGAAAAAAACCCAATACCAGCAGACAATTTCAAAAAATATAATACAAAACATAATCTGAAGATTAGCATCTTGAAACCCAAAATATGAGTTAAGCAAGAAAATTGAGTAAGTAATATTTCGATTTTATTACAAAATCATCATCAGACTTGTAACATGAAACACTGAATATAGTTATAAGTTTAATTAATAGCCATGATTGACACTTCATTTATTGCATGTACCTTTAAGACACAACACCCATCAGTGTGAATCTGACACTAAGCGGAGCACATTTGTATCGCAAACCTTATAATAAATTTATAAACATTACATGGTGTCAAGAGTGGGATCCCTTTAGTATCCATACTACACGAGAAAGTAAATGGCAACGAGCAGCATCTATTGGGCCGCACCGAAACAACTGTCGTTCGACAGCAACGTAAGCGAAAATTTCAGAAAGTTTGAGGAGCATTGGCTTCTATTTGAAAAGACAGAACTCAAAGAGCGAACACAGGAAGAAAAGTGTTCATATTTTCTTTTGTTGATCGGTGAAAAAGGCCGTGAAGTGCACAAGACACTAACATTTACCACACCAGAATACGAAACAGACGGAGAAACGCGCACATGGAAACGCACAACCGCAGAATTGATTACTGCGTTTAAAGAATACTGCAGTCCAAAGAAAAACATTACATACGAGAGGCATAAGTTTAACACAAGAAATCAAGCAGAAAACGAATCTTTCGACCAGTATGTCACCAAACTTTGTATCTTAGCGTCGACATGCGAATTCGAAACTCTGAAGGATGTTCGAATCATCTGCGGGATTCAAAACCAAACAATGAAAGAACGCCTACTTCGTGAAGCCGATTTAACCCTGAAGAAAGCCATCGACATTTGCCGCGCAGCTGAAGTCTCCCGAGAACAAGTAAAATCTTTAATGGAACGCAACTCAGCAGACATAGACACACTCCATAAGACGAAACAAGATTCGCGTCACACCAATTTACGAGAGGATTTTCGAGATCAACAAAACAGAGAGTATAACCACGCACGGAAATACAATTGCAACAATTGTGGTCAACAACATGCAGCCAAATCATGCCCAGCGTACGGAAAATCGTGCAACAATTGCCATAAACTCGGACACTTTGCCAAACTCTGCCGATCGACCAACAGACAACGTCAAAGGAAACCCATTCGTGATTTAGAATACGAGGAAAATCAGTACGAACACGAACACGGCATTGACACGATCGAAACAACCTCAACATCTATCGAGAATAAAAGTGTTGCACCCACGAACACTAACATTCACGAAATGACAAAAATCGAACACGCTCGCATAACATTCAACAATAATAAAACACTAAGCTTCAAGCTAGACACCGGTGCAGAAACCAACATACTCACAAAAGCCGATTTTGGCAAAATCGTCCCTAAACGTCAGCGCACCTCGAAGTTATGACCCAGTATGGCAAAACTGACTGCATACGGAGGACACGCGATTCCTATTCTCGGTAAATGCTACCTACAATGTCAATACAAATCGAGCAAACAAGTCATCGAGTTTCACGTCGTTGAACACGGTAAATCGCTACTCGGATGTACTAGCTGTAAAAGTCTGAAACTAGTAACATTTTATAACGTGGATCAATTACACTCCGCTGCAACTAATGGCACCAAACGTCGCCCAAACTGTTCCCTTACCGAACTCCACAGCCAACAAATCTTTGATAAATATTCACAGTGTTTCGACGGTATAGGATGTATTTCAAAGCCATATCACATCAAACTCAAACCAGATGCACATCCCGTTGTCCACCCACCGCGAAAGCTTCCCGCAGCGCTTCGAGACAGAGTTTTCGCTGAGTTGAATGACATGGAGTCAAAAGGCATTATTAAACCTGTGAATGAACCTACGGCCTGGGTAAATTCCATGGTTGTAAACGAGAAACAAAACGGCAAATTGCGCATTTGTATTGATCCGCGCGATTTAAACAAAGCCTTGCTACGCGAACATTATCAGTTACCAACGCAACAGGAAATAACCAGTAGACTGGCGGGCGCCAAATATTTCAGCAAGTTAGATGCCACATCTGGTTTCTGGCAAATGCCTCTCGATGAAGACAGTTCCTATCTAACCACCTTTAACACACCCTTCGGTGGATACCGTTTTACAGTTGTTCCTTTTGGAGTCACATTTGCACAGGAAGTTTTCGTACCGTGCACAAACACTTCCGCGATCTGCCTGGATGTGAAACTAACATTGATGACATTCTTATTTGGGGGCGCACAGTCGAGGAACATGATCGAAATCTAGAGCGAGTTTTAAACCGAGTACAGGAAATTAACATGACACTTAGTCGTGATAAGTGCACATTTCGTCAAACCGAAGTTACCTATTTAGGAGAGACATTGACCCGATCAGGCGTTAAACCCGACATTAATAAGATCAAAGCTATTCTCGACTACACTAGACCAACCGACAAACAAGATTTACAACGACTCCTAGGCATGACAAATTTCATAGCAAAGTTCTTGCCTAAACTTTCCGATGTCACCAAGCCTCTGCGAGAGATCATTAAGAAAAATGTCGAATTTCATTGGCTAGACACCCACGAACAGGCTTTTCTAGCCCTTAAGAATTTAATCACACAGTCCGAGACTTTGCGCTATTATGACGTTTCGAAAGCCGTGACTCTCCAAGTCGACGCATCGAAAGCCGGCCTCGGAGCAGCCCTGATTCAAGAACACGGACCTGTAGCCTTTGCCTCGAAAGCCATGAACGAGACACAGTGCCGCTATGCACAAATTGAGAAAGAACTTCTCGCGGTCGTATTTGCATGTAAACGTTTCCACCAGTACGTGTACGGTAAACACATAAGAATAGAAAGCGATCACAAACCCCTGGAAGCAATATTTAAGAAACCCTTATCGCAAGCACCTAGCAGGTTACAAAAAATGCTCATGCAACTACAAGCCTACGACATCACTCTCGTGTACAAGAAAGGTACCGAAATGTACATCGCAGACGCCTTGTCGCGTGCCTATCCACCTGACATTACTGACAAGCAGTTTGAACGAGATATTGCTGCGGAATATTTTATCCACTTAATGTCTTCAGAATCCTAAGTAACCGACCGCAA
The DNA here is from genome assembly GCA_963855995.1 of Muricea muricata. Lineage (NCBI taxonomy): Eukaryota > Metazoa > Cnidaria > Anthozoa > Malacalcyonacea > Plexauridae > Muricea > Muricea muricata. The sequence goes on along the minus strand of OY979716.1, from coordinate 51,121,019 downwards.
ACTCAAAGCAATCCAAGAAGAGATCAAAACCAACGAAACTATGCAACTACTCGTCCAGCAAATCCAGTCTGGTTGGCCAAAAAACAACTCTTTGCTCCCAATGACACTTCGTCCCTATTACCCCTATAGAGACGAACTTACGACTCAAAACAACCTAATGTTTAAAGCACAGAATATCCTGATTCCACCCAACCTTCGCGCTGACACCTTGCAGAAACTTCACCAGTCCCACCAAGGTATTGAAAAAACACAGCGATTGGCTAGGGAAAGTATATTTTGGCCGGGTATGAGTTCACAAATCGAACAGCTCGTCTCCACCTGTCCAACATGTTTGCATCACGCCAACTCCAATCAACGGGAACCACTTCAACCCCACGATATTCCACGATGACCTTGGCAAAAGATCGGCACCGACCTATTCGACTGGAACGGCAAACCCCATCTCATCGTTGTCGACTACTACAGTCGTTACCCCGAAGTAGCGGAGCTTCGCGACACCAAAGCCACCACCGTTATCCAAAAGACTAAATCTTTCTTCAGTCGACACGGAATACCTGAAACCGTTATTTCTGATAACGGACCTCAATATTCGTCAGCAGAATACAAACACTTCGCTAACCAGTATAACTTTACACACACCACAATAAGTCCTAAATACCCCCAGTCCGGAGGCCTCCATGAAAAGACGGTTCAAACAGTAAAGCATATCCTCGAGAAATGTCGCGTGACACATCAAGATCCCTACCTGGCTTTGCTGGACTATCGCAACACCCCTATAGATGGTGTTACCCCTGCACAAGCACTCATGAGCAGACGACTTCGTTTCAGTATCCCAATTTCCCGACAACTACTTAAACCTGCAACCATCAACCACAATCAGTTTCAGCATTCTCGCACTGAACAACAACAGAACCAAAAGAAATATTTCGACAAAATTAGCAAATCTTTACCTCCACTGAAGAAGGGAGATACAGTGAGATTCAAAAAAAGATCCAACGTCACCGTGGGTTCCAGCAGTAATCTATGCTAAACATGACACACCGAGAAGCTACATCATCGAGACAAGCAACGGCAGTCGATATCGGAGAAATAGGATCCACCTGCGTCAAACACAGGATCTACAACCTGACCCTTCTCCTGATGCTGAACTCCACATCACAGACCAACCTGAAACAAACGTAGAACAACAAACTGCCCTACCCAATTTACTTCCTGAGAATGCTCCTGCAGCACAGCTGAAGAGAAGTCGATATGGAAGAGTTATCAATCAAGATCCAAAATACAAGACATAAATTCTAAACTGTGAACTCTTACTTTATTGTAATATAAAATGACATTTGATTGCCAGCGTTAGTTACTATCTTCTTAGAAAAGGGAAGATGTAACATGAAACACTGAATATAGTTATAAGTTTAATTAATAGCCATGATTGACACTTCATTTATTGCATGTACCTTTAAGACACAACACCCATCAGTGTGAATCTGACACTAAGCGGAGCACATTTGTATCGCAAACCTTATAATAAATTTATGAACATTACAAGACTAACTACAGTTACAATATATACAAGGTCTTATATACAAGTTGGCATGCCATGATGACATAGAAACAGAAGCATCAATCAAAACCACGACATGTGCAGTGAGAAGTATGATAAAATGTGGGTGTGTGGATTAAAAGAAAAGACTTAGTTCTTTGCTAGCTTTGAGACCAGTGTTTAAACTTGGTGAATGATACTTGATATATATAGCTTCAAGCAACAAGAGAAAATTAGGTGTGCGAGAATTATTGGTGTGCAGAATACGAGAGTTGTCAATTATTAAATTTGAAATAAAAGCGGAAATGTTATTGTATTCGTCAGTTGAGTTGTAAAGTTTGTCAAAAGCAAAGTGTAGGTTAACAATGTATTGCACATGCTTGCAGTTGTGGAAATGTTGCCCTATAGCACTTTTAGTCGGATTGATATGCTCAGAAAGCCGCGACTATAAACACCTTTAGGTTTTCCCAATATACGTTGCTGAGCAGCCAGGGCATTTCACTTCATAAACTACATTAGATTTAGAAAGATTAGGAATTTTGTCTTTGTTGGAAAGGAAGTAGGAAAACTTTTTTGTGTCGTAAATAACAATGAAATTAACAGGAACAGTTAGACATCTATGTATTTTCTTAAGACAATTTTTCACAAGCATTTCACCTTGTTTACCAAGGTATGGAACGCGTACCCAAACCTTAGATCTAGTGTCGTTTTCGTCGAAAAAGTTGGTGTGTGATTGATTGGTAGAAAATTTGTTCTTAAGTTTAGAAATCACTAAATTTCTGACCTCACGAGGAAAGCCGTTTCCAAGACATAAACATTTTTAGTTTGTGAATTTGGTTTTCAAATAGTTGACTGGTGCTACATCATTTTGACGCACGGTGAAATAAAGATTTAACCCACGCAATCTTACGAAAAAATGGTTCAAAACTAGAAAAATGCGTGTATTGGCCCGTATGTGTACTTTTGTAGTAAACATCAGTGTTATCTGACAAAATCAAAATGTCCAAAAAATGAATTACATTATCCGGAAAGGTATCAATTGTAAATTAAATATTTTTGTCAAAAGTATTAAATTCATTGAGTATCTCAGGGATATCCGATGGTTTTATAAGCACAAGAGTATCATCAACATATCTACGGTAAAACTTGATGACACTAGATTTAATAAGGTCAGAAACGATCAGTTTTTCAAATTCCGAAAGTATGATATTAGCAAGTACCGGCCCTAGTGCAGGCCCCATAGAAACGCCATCAGTTTGCTCAAAAAGTTGGTTATTAAATGAGAATGCGGTTTTAGTACAGGAATCTGACTAAAAGTGCTATAGGGCAACATTTCCACAACTGCCAACATGTTCAATACATTGTTAACTTACACTTTGCTTTTGACAAACTTTACTGCTCAACTGACGAATACAATAACATTTCCGCGTTTATTTCAAATTTAATAATTGACAACTCTCGTATTCTGCCCACCACTAATTATCACACACCTAATTTTCTCTTGTTGCTTGAAGCTATATATATCAAGTATCATTCACCCAGTTTAAACACTGGTCTCAAAGCTAGCAAAGAACTAAGTCTTTTCTCTTAATCCACACACCCACATTTTATCATACTTCTCACTGCACATGTCGTGGTTTTGATTGATGCTTTGGTTTCTATGATGTCATCATGGCATGCCAACTTGTATATAAGACCTTGTATATATTGTAACTGTAGTTAGTCTGATGATGATTTTGTAATAAAATCGAAATATTACTTACTCAATTTTCTTGTTTAACTCATATTTTGGGTTTCAAGATGCTAATCTTCCGATTACGTTTTGAACGAGTTAGAGCCGTTTGCTTCTCGAAGGACAAGTACAACATATTCGCCTAAAAGGAAAAGACAATCACCCCAGCTAAGATATCCAATTATGTCATGTCCATGTCGTCAGATGGCTTTGAAGAGGAAATTCTCATAAATGACATGAGTGTTGTGCAAACTCCAGCTTCCTCAGAGTACAACTTTCAGTACGAGTATGATCGGAAAGTGAACACCATCATGCCCATTGTCTGTTGTTTCCTCAGATACAGAAAGTGGCAGCTATGTCAACGTTAAAGCAAAAGTGATAAAAGGCGCGACCGAAAAGACTGTTGAAATGCGCCATTACCGACCACACTGGTGTGTTGCCAATCATGATCTGGGAGGATGAAATCGAGAATATCAAAGATGGCTGTGTTTATCAGATCCACGGTGTGGGGGTACGGTTTCGCGGTCAGTCGAAATATGTGACAACCACCTGAGTAAGTTGGATTATCGAGGCAAATGACGAAGCTCTCCAGCAGTTAGATGATTCCACCGCCGCGGCATTATTACTACCACCGTCAGATACAACAGTACTCATGGAATCTTTGAGGTCAGTCAATATTGAAATCTTTTGAAGTTGCATTGGGTGTTCCGCTAAAATTCCATCTGCAATCCAAACAAAGATCCTTAAGTGTCTCCGTTGTGGCGACAAAATGCGTTTTCAAGATTGCAAACTCGAGATGGCAGCAAAAATTACAGTTGTCGATGAGAATGATTCATTACTCAACCTTACTGCATTTTCCGAAGTGATTGAAAAATTCCTCAAAGTGGGATTTTTCATTCTATCAGGACATGGTTGTTTCTCAGATTGAACATCAGTGATGGTGACAATAACTAATTAGCAATTGACACAAGTCAACATACTTTTCTGTGTTGCGTTTTGTCTAACATTATAAGTTCATATATATTTGTAGTGTTTGATATTCCTTTATTACCCGTTGGGTGTAAAACTACGGATATTTACTCTTGATATTTATATGCGTGCAATTTGAAATTGTTTTAAAAAGATGAAATGGTCGATTCCTTTGACCGATCTTCCACATACTTTATCCTTTAATTTTACAGGATGCATTAAGAGAGGTTAGAGCGCTCATACTTGTAATGTTTCAATTTTGCAAGAGTGATGTATTAAATAAATTGCTAAAAGACGCAGCTACTTGTTTGCTCAATTGCACCATATTAGTGGAACGTTTCCAAAATTAAAATATTACCTGTATAACTTCTTGTAGCATCCTGATAAAAATAAAGAATAATTAACGTTACAAATTTGACAAAAGGCGGATTTCCATTCACTGCAAAATGTTGCGCGATCGTCTTTTAGCGAGCGTTTTCTTTTGAATTCCAAACAGTCAAGCGGAACAAATCTCATAAGCTGTGGTTGACGATCTGTTCTAAAACACCACACGAGTCAGAACACGAGTGAACACGAGTCAGAACACGAGTGAACACGAGCGAACACGAGTCAGAACACGAGTGAACACGAATGAACACGAGCGAACACGAGTCAGAACACGAGTGAACACGACTGACTACGAGTGAACACGAGTGACTACGAGTAAAAAATTCGAGAACACGAGTGAACACGTGACACAAACTTATGAATATAAGCATTGTCCAAATTTCGCATGTTTCGAACCATTTTTGGATTAAAACTCTGGTTTGCATTCATCTACGTGAATAGCAAAGCAGACAAATGACAGTCATTCGGTAAATCATATTTTTCAAAATATTGTAGTTAATTCAAAATGCAAACAAACGCTTTGTTACAAAGCAAACGTTTACATTACCCGCTGGACATGATCATCTTTAAAACATTGGGAAAAGCTAACCTGGGAAAAGTCTGGTTTTGCTACTTCCGAGTACTGATTCCACTGAGCTCTATTTAATATATCTGGAGATCGGGCTCTAGCATATTTCCTATCAAGAAAGTGTACTCAAAAACATGGCGATTTGTGACGCGTTTTACGTCACAATCTTCCTATTTTCATGGCGAACACCACTGGCCTAATAGTAATAACATGGAAAAAACCGATCTTCACCCCCCCCCCCCTTTACTTTGCTATCATCTTGAAAGTAGAAATATAAATTTTCACTCCATTGGAAATATCTATTTGTATTTTATCCAAGTACAGTCGTAGAAAACCATTAAACTTTACAAGAATTCTTTATTATTTTTCTTTTAAATTTCAGGAGGGTGTGTATATCTGCGCCCACGTTCTCTTCAGCCGAAGTCAGTGGAAGATACCATTTAAATAGGAAGATTGTGACGTCAAAATGACGTCAAATCTGCCATGTTTTTGCGAACACTCTGAGGTCGAAAGCCCGATCTCCAGATATATTAATAGAGCTCAGTGACTGATTCAGGCTACTTCTTTTCCCGCGTTTAATCCTGTTTCCTAGGAAACGACTGAGGAATATAAGATATTTTTAAAAGGTTTATTCTCTCTTGTGTTCTGCTTGACCAAATGTAAAGGTTTGTTTATCTTTATCAAATTTTTGACATTTATTTAGTTGTTAGCTTCTGTACTTTGGGTTTTGTTGATTTATGGCTTTATTTTATTTGTTTTTCCTTGGTTTTCTCTCGACTTTTTTACATTACTATCATAATATATATGCATGTAAATTTTAAAGTGCGTACTATTAAAGCTTATACTCGTTAAAAGACCATACATATCCAATGACAATAACTATTGCGTCGAGTTTTTCTAATTTCTGCGGGTTTTGATATAACTGTATATCAGTACAAAAAAATGTTTTATATTTCTTTTATAATATATCACAAAAAAATTTAAAAGAGGAGCGGCATGACATTTTCCATGTTGACGGTTCTTAGCAATCAGCGTTCAGAATTTACAAATACTACATTATAATTTGTTTTAAAAATATATAAATATTGTCAATTTTAGCAATATTTTGCATTTTCCTTCAAGTTTCCTTTGTTCAGTTCTTGTAGAATTTTCTTCATATTTCACTCAAAATTTAATTCCTTCAAACTTCCTGTATTTTGGGAAAATTTTCATCCAAAAGAAAATTTCTTTCAAAGTGGAAGCGCTGCTGAGTATCCTCATTTAAGGTAGCTCCCTACAGTTTTTTTGTAAAATTCATTAATCATTTTTTAAGAAATGTTGCTGGTTAATAAGAAATATTGAGCACAATATGTACAGTACTAATGGCAGAGTATGAAATTCATTTTAATTTAAAGATGGCATCATCTTTGTTGTGGAGACATGGACACCCCACTTTAAATCATCAATCTTGACAAAGCACCAAGGATGGCATCATCCTTACAATGAATTTTCTGCTCTATTATTGGTACTCTGCAAAATGAGAGCAACATCAGTTTCACTAAAAAGTTTGGCCTATAAGTATCCATGAATTTGGATATTTAAAAAACTGTCAGGAACTGTGCACTTTAATCACTGACAAAACGTCAGGGAAGTTTTGCATACAGCAATCAAGTGATTTTTGGTATTAACTATCCGCACTTTGTCAATACATAACCCCACCAAAATGTGAAGATTTGACCATAGAAGAAAAAAATGACTGAACTGAGCAAAAAATTATGCTTATACAATATTTACTTACAGTAATTTAGAGCAATGTTTAGAGTTTGCGTAAGTCTATGGATCGTATAGCAACTGTACGTTTTGTATGAATCACTTCAAATATTACAAATTAAACCTTTTTATGAGACAGCCCGGAATTAATCTGTAAAATGTATACTTTTCAAGAAAATTGAAAATTGATTAAAAAATTTTGCTTGTATTTCATTTAACGTCTTTCATTCATTTGTTTAACCAAAGGAGTTTTCTAGAAAAACCGCAACAATGAAACCATATAACTTATGTATGCTGATTCTATGCACTTAGACAAGTGTTGTGTTTCCGTGGTTTCCAACCTACGAAATGTCTAAAAGAAAGGCCTACTGCGACGGCGACGAAGGACAGGAAAAACGAGTACGGGGAATCATTAGTATCGATCTCACTAAGGACGATGACCCATCTCAAATCTATACTCCGAAAAGTGAAACAAATGACGACAATGATGATGCGGAGTTTTCTAGTGATCAAGAATCATTTGAGGATAAAGAAGAAAATTACCAGTCTCCACTTGATAAAGATTTGCCTAACCTTGTTTATTACAGAGGTGATAAGAAGCTTCCAATTTACAGTTACACTAGTCCTAACCTTAAAAAAATATTCCAGATATGTTTAAAGAAAGACATTCCTGCAGATCGAATGGTGGAAATAAAACCAACAAGTATTTCTAGTACATCAACCTTTGTTGTCGATCAAAAATTTGCAAAAGTCAAGCATCCATTTGATGTCGAAGCTTACGAGAAAAAAGAGCAAACGCGGTTTTACGAGGTAAAAGTTATCAACGAAGGAGAGCTCTTGATCAGTTCAGAGGTTTCAGTGAATAAAGACAGCAAAGGAATCGTTGTCGGGGGAACCTGCAACACACGCGATGGTCGAAATTGGGTCAAACAGGTTGCCAACAAGAAACATTTATATGCTGTAGTTAGAAAAAGAGCTGTGCACAAGAAAACCATGCAAAAAGTTAACACCGCATTCACAAGATACGTCATTTTCATCATGCCAATAGCAGAATATAACGAAATTTACGGTCGCCTGAAGAATATGCAGCCATACACATTGAAATGTCTGACAATGATCATGCATTATTACTTTAACTCCGAGGACAGTGTGCCATTAGTTGCATCAGCACATGGCAACGCCACTCGTGAACATACCAGACCCTTTATTTCAAGAGAGCACTCTCAAGCAAACCGTTAAAGAGATTGTCCGTACAGACGTCCGTGCCCCAAGGATTATTCAGGACGAAAAGTCGAAAGACATTGACTTGCTTGATCCCCCATTGTTGTCAACTACTATTCGGGACAGTAAGCAGTTGTATAACTACCGGCACTTGTATGGAGAGACAAAATCAAAAACGAGCATCGATCAAATTTAGGAAGTAATTCTTAAACTGCTCGAACAGCGATCTGCTGATCAAAATGACTTGGACGTACTGGACAAGAATCAGTCGTTTGTAAGAGAATTTCTCCTTCGACATGAGAAGCAAGCTTGTTTTGTAGCTTATTTGCAACAGAGTTTGACAGATATAGAACGTTTTTTCCACTACATCAGCCAACCCCAGATTCACTACGCCGTTGGCCTGTGACACAACATTCAACATTGCAAACTATCTTGTGACACAGACAACATACAAGCAAATGTCAGTAATTGGAAGAGAAAGTCTGAAGAATCCGTGGTTTCCAGGCCCTTTTCTGATCCATCGAAACCAGTCTGCGCAGGATTTCTCGTATTTCTGGCAGGCTGTGAAACGAGGGAACCCAGCGCTTTCCAATATTCTTGTTTTGGGTACTGATGAAGACGAAGCACTTTCAGGCGGTATTCTAAAAGAAACAAGTGGAGAAACTATTCACTTGTTGGGCAAAGAGCATGTCCAAGCCAGCGTGGATAAGAAGCTACGGTCTCTAAATTTTCCTTCACTACAAAGGAAAATAATTCTTAGTGACATTTTCGGTGGTTCTACATGTAAAGAAGAAGATTCTCTCTATGGAAGCGAAAGTGCCGAAGCTTACAACCGCAAGGTGTTGCAGCTGAAGTCAAAATGGTTACAAATAGAAAAAGAACAGACGAGTAACCGTCCTTCGAGCCAGTTTGTCGATTATTTTGAATCCTACAAAGAAAAGCAAATAAGGGACAAAATGATAAAAGGTGTCCGAAAGCAAGCTTCCATTGATGGTGTTTATGGCCAAAATCCGATTGAGTGGCAAAATTTCCAGTCAAAAGATGAAATATCAGCCCAGGTTCATTCAGAAGGTCGTAGTCATCGAGACGCCACTCTTTCAGAGTGTATAGATAGTTTGAAATCGCGCAATCTCCGTTTGTATAGCAATGTCGTTAAAGCGTTGTACGATGATGGCCTGTATGTCCTATCACCACCATACCATATGTTTCGTAAAAGTTACGAAGATTGGAAAAGCATGTCACCTGATGAACGAAAGAAACACATCTCCGCATTCATGACTTACATTCCCACAGATGATGTACTACTGCGCGCCAGAGTTGGAAATTCAGCTTCAAAGAATCCTGGCTCTGCAAGCAAGAAGGAGGTCATTCCAACTATTGATTTGTCACGTGACGAATTACCATGCGAAGTTCAACCCATACGATAAAGAAATCTAATGGTCAACAGCAGTCGCGAGGGATGATGGAATGCCATCCACCAACTGCCAAGCAGTCCGAGGAGATCATTAAAAACCAAGACGCTCTGGACAATCCAGGACGCACGCTTTCAGTATCTCTTGAAGAAGCCTTCGTTCTTAAGGAGGTATTACCTCCCCACCTCTTGGAGGATGCATTTGATAAAGCCGCGGAATTGTTAAACGAACCTAATGGCATTACTAAAGCAGCATCAGACGATGACCGTGTACGCACAGTTAAAAGCCGGTATGGATCGGTGCCATTGATCGTTAAGCCATTTCCTAAAAACAGAGACCTTTTCCAGTGCACATGTAAGGTGTATAAAGCATTGGAAATGTGTTGTGACACCATTGCAGTTGCTGGCGAAGTCGGAGTTCTTTGTAATTACCTTTGCGAATTGAGAAAAAAACTTGGAAAAAGAAAAAAGGAGGGAAAGGTTGCCGTGGACATAACAGCAGCTGTTCAGTCTCATCTAAGCACTTCATTACAAGGGCATAAGAAGAACGAGATTCAAAAACTCGCACGCAGGAAAAAGAAATCGACTACTGAGTCCATCGCAGAAGACCAACTACAAGTAGTGCGCCCATTTCTTGTGGAGTTGTAAGCAGCCTCAATATGCCAGCTAATGACAGTTCTACTCGAAGTGCTTCAATATTGTATTCCACACCACCTGTGTTCCAGCCAACGAACCAATACGTCGTTACCAGTACACATTCTTCTCGCAGGACACCGCTACCTAGTTCTGGATGTGGAACAACAGCAACTTCGACACTACAATCATGCTCAAGCAATAGTGTTACATTGCCACTTCCCATTCAACAGCTTGCGTCAAGGGGCGAGACGTCCAGGCAGAGCAATATTTCTTTTCAGCAATTGCATGGGGGCAGTAACAATGGCGTTAATAATTTGGAGCCCCAAGGCAATGCTTGCAGTGTCTTTGATTGCTGGAATTCTAGTATGTCCCCATACCCATACGAGTTGGTTCTTTTGCCAAATTCGGTAACAAAATGCTATGGCTGTCATCACGAATTTACGGCAGCTTATCGAATGCCACCTAATAACATTGTCGTCAGACATATGGATAGACGAATCACCGGGCGCGATCAGAGTGGACGGTTAGTTTTCAGTCCTGACTTTAAAGCAACCTATTATCATCCAACGAAAGAGCATATTATGCTAAAGAATCCTGTATTTGATGGCCGTGTTTACGTCGCCCGTGTCCTGTCTCAGGTACTTTCACCCGAACACCTCCATGTGGTTAACAATGTACTGAATATTAATGCCAATTTTCTTTAAGGCATTTAACCTATTTGTTCGTCGACATATTACTATTTGACATACCATTGTTTTGAAAACATTACACGTTCGAAAGTAGTGATATTTAAAGAGCGTGTATTAAAAAACGGAGTCTTTTAAATTCAAATTAGCGACGATTAGAGTGATTTAATTGGTCTAAAACTGGTCGCAGTTAATGATACTTGGCAAAAACATGCTTATTTACGAAAATTTTCATCTGTAATTAGATTCAATGTTCAAAAGTTGTTCGTACATGTTCCTTAAGTAGAAAATCTTTTATTTACGGGCGCACTATCCTCTTCGAAGCAGTCAGCTTAACAGCAAGGCGAGTTCAAAGAATATGGCCGATTTGAAATTGAGACTCCATTTTTATACACACTTTAATTTAACTGACACCGTCTTGGTCAAACATTTAACATATGTGTTGGCTAATATTGAAGTCAATTTTGCTGAACCATCTAAGATAGTGCCCAGTGACACGTTACATAGTTGCTATTAGTAATTGAATTAGTACCAGACATATAGCCATAGAATGCAGCATGGCGGTACTTCACATAAAGGGTTGATTTTTGGAGGATTAATAATGGCTGAAACATTGATTTTTTTGCGTTCTTTACATGCGATGCGTTTTTCGACTGCAGTGTGGTGGTTCTCTTGTTCTGTGGTTGAACAAAAATCAATCAACCTAAACTATTTGTACTTTGTCACAGAGCTTTTATTGAAGACAAATAATGCGAAACCACCAGATGGGGGGGGGCAGAACATATTAACTGTATAAATTGCTTTCACTCAAAATAATTATGTCTTGAGGCCAACTAGCGATTAAACTGCCATTCACCAGCAGAACATCATCATTTTTGGGCATCATCCCCAGTCCCCTCGAACGCTGGGTCGACTTTATTACCAAGGCATATTGGTGACTGAGGCGTGTGCAATTAACTGATAATAGACGCGTTCATTTTTATTTAAAAGCAAGAAAAAATACGATTCTAACTTCGCTTATTGCATATAAATATGCCACTTATATATGCCACTTAAATATGCCACAATAGGTGTATATAGCCATTACTTAAATATGGTCATTATATGAGTATTATATTTTTGTTTAAATCGACCATGTTTGACTGATGTTTATATATTATTTTATTGCCATTATAAATATTTGAAATGCTATGTTGACTATTGCATACAATTATACAAATATTTACATGATCGTAGTATAATCTAGTTGACCGTGCGGAAAATAAGCGTTGGAGGGGACTGAAAATGACGTTAAAGAAAGCTTCATAGGCCGCCCTTTTTAGCTTCATTTTTCGAGACTGGAGTTAACCTTCCATGTTATACATTTTAATGATTTGCCCTGCTCCCCACAAAGCGAATATGTACGAATTAGCCCATGGAAATTTTTATACGACGTAATTATAGTAACTTCTATATTTAGTAAATAGCACCGTTTTTTAAATACTGTCTTTGGAATTTCCCCTCAAACAGAATTGTATATAGCTTGTGCTTTCGTCTACGAAATTTGACTTACTTTTGTAGAAGTGTCGCGGTTCCAATTGATCAGATTTTTAGGTTGATTTTAGTAATTTGCTAACGTCCGTGTATCCAGTAAATAGCGTCTCTTTGACCTTCCAATTTCAACAGTTTGCAACCAGAGTACTGAGCATACTACATACCACTTTCACACCGCATTATGAAACTAAAGTTGCTCATTATCAATTCTCATTATCCCGCACTCCTCCTCGAATAATGGCAACACCTTAATAATGGTACTGCCCCCTGTCTTCGTGACTTCTTTTCTGCACGAAGCGATAGTAATAATAATTATAATCTTCGAAATTATGATATTGATATCGATTCCCAAACTTAAGAAAGAATTTCTTAAGGGAAGTTTCGGGTACAGAGGTGCTGTTCTATGGAACAGTCTTTCTTATGTCTCCTATGAAGCTAAAACTGCTCAATCGATTCATTCTTTCAAAGGGCTAATTTTAATTAATATACACGTAATTATGTGGTTTGTGGGTGTTCATAATTAATCAGTTGTTTTGAGTGGGGTGTACTTGGGTAATGGGTTTGATCAAGAAATTTTAATTACATCATACATTTTTCACTTACCTTCATAAATTTTCTACTCGTGTTCTCGAATTTTTGACTTAGTCACTCGTAGTCAGTCGTGTTCACTTGTGTTCTCTCGTAGTCACTCGTGTCCTGACTCGTGTTCGCTTGTGTTCTGACTCGTGTTCATTCGTGTTCAGACTCGTGTTCATTCGTGTTCACTCGTGTTCATTTGTGTTCACTTGTGTTCTGACTCGTGTGGTGTTTTAGAACAGATCGTGGTTGACTTAACACATTTCAAAAGAAAGCGCTTGCTAAAAATCGATCGCGCGACTTGCAGTCAATGGAAATCCGCTTTAAAGTTTTGTAAGTTTTAATTTTAGCAATACACCCTTCTGGATAGTATGCCACTCTAGTACGTTCACTGTTATATTTGTATCACATGCAAAAAGTATGCGTCAAGTTTGTACTGTAAAATGTCCATAGATATTGTAATTTTCAACTGTCGTTTAGCTGTGCAATGGGATTGAAAGCAGCAACAATTTTGCCTCATATAACCAGATCATGATATATTATTTCACCTAATTTAGCCCTTTTGTTCCTTTCAGAAAATGCATTGCCTTCGAATTTGGATCTGCTGGGAATAATCACCAGCGCACTCTTAGGCCATGTCCCAATGCTAGGTCTTATCCCAATTATGGGCTACGCCCCGATTCCAATGATGGGCGTCATCCCAATGATGGGTGGTATCCCAAAAAATGTGAACTAAGTCAGAATGGGCCACTGCCTGACCAAATCTTAAACAAAAAGAGTAACATTATACTAGAAATTGCTTTCAATGCGCGTGTTTTCCAATAACTTCAATTTACACTCAAATTTAGGCGAAGACTTCAGGTCACGTTTCTTAAAATATTTACAACGTGACCGTGAACCAAGCAGAATTCCAGTTAAACAACTTGTTCAGGTCTTGAACAAACAGAGAAAATTTGGAATTTGTAGGTATATAAGAATTAATATCCCAAGCAAATTAAAAATACGTCACTTTACTCGTGCCTTTAGCAATGAACAACAAAGGCTAAACAAACAAAGCATGACATTTACACAAGATGGGTTACAAATTATTAAAGGTAATTTCCCAAGTAGAATTCCAATAAAGAATAAGAGTGTTTTTTGTTTTGCTCAAACAAAGGACGCAACAACTAGGTTTGAAAGTGTTTTCGGCAATATAAGTGGAACTTTCATTGTACTTGCTTGAATTTTATATTTGTTGGGTCATATTATATTTGTTGCTCAGAATGGCAAATGACGTGGAAGAAAATCCCGGACTTACTTTATATCATATAGTTGACCCAAGCAAAACTATCTGTGCAGATTTTAGTCAATCTAATGCAAGGAAATTTAGACAAAATGCTGGTAAGCAGCGTGTTGCTATGTCACTGACTGCAATAGTTCAAACGCAAATTAAAGTGCTACTGTGATGAAATTTTCATTTTTGTTTTTTTCCCGTTATTGTTACGTATAGCAGTAAAGAAGTTTTCTCGCAAAATTTTAGCGCGATATTTGAAATCTTGCGTCAGTTATACCTCGACAAAGTTTGTATTTTAGCGGCCGCCATTAAAATGCGCCATATTGGAAAGGTCGTAATGTTAAGAGGTCTGTGACGTCATAGTCTTAACTCGAGTTTCGCGGGGATAGCTATTGCAATACATAAATGACTAGAATCACTTGGTTAAATACACTTTTTTAATCATGCCTTCAACGCATTGTGTCGTACAAGATTGCTCTAATGTATCTGATAAAAATGCAGGCATATCATTGCATAAGAGCCCAAATGACGAATCTTTAAGGAGAATTTGGATTAAATTTGTTCAAATGAAGCGCGCAAATTTTTATCCAAGTTCGCGGGAGAGTCGCTTTATGATCTGTTCAGAGCATTTCTCGACGGATTGTTTTGAGCGTCTATTTCATCTGAGTGGTGTGTCACGACGAATCAAGCCCGGTGCTGTGCCTACTATTTGCAAGAAATCACCTGCGCAAATTACAACAAGAGACCGGTGTAAGGTGAGTGGAAATATGGATACACATTAGCAACATTTGCATAATCTGTCAGATCCAATTTGTTGATCACGCGACGTTTGTGTAATATCTCCTTGCCTTCTAAAATAGGCTGTAAAGGACATCCAAAAAGAAATATTAAATACGCAAAGTATCGGAGGAAATGATTCTTCAAGTTATAAAAACCAAAAGACAACTGAAACTCCAGACATACACGAATATATTGTAAGCTTAAAAACCACAGTTTGAAGGCAGACATTTCTATATTATACAAACTTTTTTACAAAATTTACTTAATTTTTCAGGCTCAACCAATTTCAGATGAACAGGTACCTATTTATAGACATGTGTAACAAATGGTGTAAGTTCATACATTTGATACAAAATAATAGTAACAACAGTAACTACTACAATATGTTAGCAGCTTATAATATGAAAACTTATTTACAAAACTAACTTTTTCAGGCTCTACCAACTTCAACAGAGGACACCGACAATTTAACAGATTGTATTAATTTAGCAGATGTACCGGTAGCTATTTATATATACATACATAACAAAGCATGCAAGTTCATATAAAATAATGGTAATAACAGGAACAAAAAATCAGATAATTATTTTCACTAATTCTACTAAATATACTAATGCTGTAAAACTGAGCGTTATTATGTATGTCTAATACTGCGTTGTATTCACAGGATCGTTGCGACTTTTCCTGTGAGGAATGTATGAACAAGGATAGAGATCTGCAAGAAATACAGAATAAGTTGACGAAACTACATGCAAAACTGGCCATTAACCAGTCGCAATAGATACGAACGATGGAGGCAATCCCAATGGAGTAAATTACACTCATTTGAAATTGTCAACATACTTGCAATATGCATATGCATACCATAAAGGTTTAATTTGCATTTTCTTTCAGATGATGAGAAAGCAAAAAACGACGTCGCAGACACTGCGACTGATAAAAAACTGCATAAGAATGTGGCAAATGAAGGTTAGTACCCGATTGTAATACCATGCACTAAAGTACACCAAAAGTCATTTTGCGTTATGTACTATAATCTAGAAAAGGTTGTTGAAGAACTTATGGAGGATATGGACACATACAGTGATACAGCTGATCCTGGTGAATCAGACAGCAGTGCTGATGAAGTTGACCCCATATGGGAGCCTGAGAAACTTGACCAGGAATATGAAAAATCTGCTGATGATGATGATGATAATTCAACTCGAAGACAGTAAGTCTTTCTTTAAAAGTCTGGCAATAATTGAAGATTACAGAAAATTTTGCTTCATAATGTTATCTATTTTTTTTACTCTTTTTTATAGATTAAAAACAAAAAGAGATGAGCCAAAGGGCATTGTCTTACTTTCAAATTTATTATTGCTTTTCCAACACTGTCATCATTGCTTTTGCCCCAACCCACAAGTGAAAACTATTCGTTGTGGTACCATGTTAACCATTGAAAGCAGATGTAATAACTGTAAAGAATGTTTCACCTGGAAAAGCCAACCATATCTCTTTGGCAAGTTCCCAGCAGGAAATATTCTCCTTAGTTTTGGTGTTTTGTGAGCAGGAGCTTCCATCAGAAAGGCAAGGAAATGTGTGTCTAAATATGCCATTTGCTTTGTTTAATGGACATCACAGTTGTTTATGTTAGGTGGTGTAAATACACTGAACAGTGTAATATTCAACAAAATAGTAAAATTCCTTTCATAAAACAATGATATTGTTGCTGAATATGGGTCTCCTTGGATACAATGAGGTCACATATTATTACCACCAAAGGCATTTTCTCTTCCCTTCCATCATTTTATATTGGCGTGCTTACCAGAAAAGTATTTTGGAATATCTGAAAGGAAAAGAAGTTGTGTTAGCTGGTGATGGACGACATGATAGTATGGGATATTCAGCAAAATATGGGACCTACACTATATTTTGCTGCACCATTGGACTGATCATTCATCTTGTTGTCATTCAGGTAAAATATATATTCATTGAATAGATTCAAATCTAAATGTCATTTAGCAATCCATTCTCTTTAATAACAGGCAAACCAAGCAGGAAGTAGCTCAGCTATGGAGTCTCTTGGTCACCAAAAGGCCATATCATTTCTGATCAAAACCAGTATGATTATAACAGCGTTTGTATCAGATCGACATGCAACAATAGCAAATGGATGAGGGAAACATGTCCTAAAATGTGCAAGGAATTAGGGAAACTAGTTATTGAACACTTCTATGATTTGTGGCACATTGGAAAAAGTAAATATTATATAAGATTAGATCCAACTTTTAATCATTATCAGGATTTTGGGTCTTATTTTAATGCAGTTTAATTATGTCATAGAGATACAGAAAGTTTTTATCAAACTGGCCAAGGAAAAGGGCTGTGAAGTGCTAGGGAAATGGAGAAGAGCATGTGTGCGGCATTTCTACTGGGCTGCTACATCTACCTTGTCTGGAGTTGGAGAAGTTAAATGGGCAAAATTTGAATCTTTTTTCCACCACATTATTAACAAACATAAAGATTTCCCCAACAAAATTTATAATAAATGCAGTCGCAGTGATATTCTGAAGCCACGAGTTTGGTTAACAAAGGGTATTTTAAAATTTTTAATAGTAAATTTTTGCATGATTAATTTAATAGAAAGTAAGAATGTCGTATGTTTGCAATTTGTATCACTGTAGGAAGCAATGTGTGTCTTGAGATCACTTTTTTTTATCAGAGTACAATCAAGTAAGTGTATATTACTATGTTCATACATATAGGTTCTCTTGCATACGAAAAGCTAAAGAATGCACTTACCAAGAAAAGGCTGGTAAAAGCTATCAAACAAGCATCTTCTGTTGCCCAAACCAGCTGCTTGGAAGGATATCATTCAGTTGTTAACGATTTTGAACATTTCAAATGCTAATAACTCTGTAGTTATTTATCCCATTTGTTTGCGATTTTACACAGACGTCTACCGTCCAATAACAAAGCTATTAATTAATCAAAATTAAGGTTTTTTGATGACAAATTTTCATCACAGTAGCACTTTAAAGATATAACGACATGGGACTCATCATTTTTAAATAAAATATTATGTATTGGAAATAACCTGTATACATATATACATAACTCAATTGGCAAGGATTATTTTTTATTAAGTGATGTACCAGAGATGGTTTCAGTTGATAATAAAGTTTATTGTTTACAATACAGTGTGTCTTTCTCTGGAGATGTATTCAAAATATTTGACGATGAACCATTTTATACATTGAAAACAGCTCTAAATAAAATATTCTCTCCCACAAAATTAAACTACCAGCATTGTTTACTGAACATCGACTGTAATACAGTTGCCATACGTATGATTTCTGAAGGAACATTTAAAATTTTTTATTCTCATTCAAGGGATTTATATGGTATACCAGATCCATTTGGTAAATGTGTTTTAATTTATGTTGAGAATTTAGAAAATCTGTCGAGTTTTTTTTGAAAAATATTTATCCTCCTAACACTACAACACCATTTGAAATCAGGGGTGTAAAATCTTCATTGGTAAGCACAGTAGCTGACCATGACAATCATGATATTAGACAAGGTGAAATTTCAAATAAGAAGAAAATACAGCTCCAAAAGTATAAAGAGAAAAAAGCAAATGAAACAACTAAAATTAGAAAAGGGAGGTTAGCAAAACTTCGCGATATGCGAAAATATCAGTCCTCTGACAGAAGAGCCTGTTTGACAAACGCCAGGGGCTTAGGCAAAATATAATGAATGAATCTTCAGAAGCTAGAAGATGCAGGTTGTTAAAAAAACATCAACAGGCTAAGCAGGCAGTTGAGAGTGAAACAACTGAACAAAGAGAACTGAGACTATCAAATAAACGAAAAAAAAAAGAAACAAGCTATTCATAATGAATAAGATGAACAGAGACAAAATAGGTTGACACAAAAGAGACAAAAGGCTAAGAAGGCCCACCATTACAGGATTGCTCAAAGTCGAAAAAATGGTAGGAAGAAAACGACAACCCTAAAACAACTAATTACTGCCTTCCATAATACTGTGTCGAATAGACCAGTTTACATTTGCACTTGCTGTGATCAACTATGGTATTAAGCATAGTGTCAGTCTTGCTGATAGTATTAGAGCATCAAACCTAGTGCAGTCAAATTTTTACAGAATATAACTAGTGGTAACAGTGTTGAGTGGCTTTGCCACACTTGTATGAAACATTTAAAAAGTGGAAAGGTATCACCTTTGGCTGTTGCAAATGGAATGAAATTTCCCAAAAAAACTACTTTTTTTGACCTGAATGAACTTGAGTGCATGGTTATTGCACCCAGACTGGCTTTTCAAAAAATTATGCAAGCCCCCAAGGATGAGCAATTGAAAATAAATGGTAATGTTGTAAATGTACCAACAGATCTCATTAATACTGTTAATCTTTTACCCAGGTTACCAGAACAAAGTGGGATGATAAAAGTTCAGTTAAAACGTAGATTGCAGTACAAGAGTTCTGCCCTATCACTACACATTAGACCACATAACGTTCTGCAAGCTGCAAACTGGTTGGCAAGTAGTAGTACACTTTACCAAGAACAAGGGATAGCTTTCAATCCTGACTGAGAGATAAATTTTGATCAAAGTAATCAACCAAACGAACAAATTGAGGACATGGGTGAAGCCAGTGATACTCAAAATCTAAGTAAGAATACATTGGAACAATTGACAGATGATGAATTTAGTGAAAACAAAGCAGAGATCCCTGCTGGTGTTACTGACAGTATACTAACACCACCAGACTTTGTCGATGACAGTGAAAGACAGCATATACTTAATGTTGCAGCAGGGGAGGGTAATAGGCCTCTCAGTGTTTTTAAAGATAAATATTTAGAGGAACTTGCTTATCCAGGTATATTTTTAGGCCAACAACGACCTGAAAACAAAGATCGTTTATCAAATATTTACTATAGTGATATTTGTAAGTCGGAACTAAGACGGTCTGATCAAAGGGCAGCCATGTGTGTCGAAAACATTTTTTTTTAAAACAAAAAAACTTCAAATGAAACTTCTTTTGGGAAAATCTCAAATGCTTTAAGAAAATACAAAGGTAGCAATATGTCACTGACTGAAGGACAGCTTAAGCAACAAGGCTGCTTAGAAAGGTTAATTCATCATGATGAAGGTTACAAATTTTTAAGAGCACTGCATGGTTCACCACCATATTTGAAAAAGCAAAGAAAGATCTGTTTGCTATAATTAGACAGCTAGGTCCAGCAACTCTGTTTTGTAGTTTTTCTTCTGCTGAAAAAAAATGGATGCATCTCTTAAACATTCTTGGACAATTAGTTGACCAACGAAATTACACTATTGAAGAATTAGGAAATTTGAATTGGGAGGAAAAATGCCGATTAATTCAAAGTGATCCAGTTACTTGTGCAAGGCATTTTGATTATCAGTTTAATATGTTCCTGAAACAATTTTTGTTGAGTGAAATAGCTCCAGTTGGAAAAATAAAAGATTGGTTTTATCGAGTTGAATATCAACAAAGAGGCTCACCTCATGTTCATATGTTGATATGGCTTGAAGATGCCCCAGTGTTTGGAGTGGATGAAGATGTTTCATCATTTATTGACACAATAATTACCTGCAGGAAACCTGATGATGACACCTCATTACTTAGCCTGGTGAACGAACAAATGCCTAGACATTCTCACACCTGTCAAAAAAAATTAGAAAGTGTTTGTAGATTTAATTATCCACAACAACCGATGAGATCAACACAGATGCTTCACCCACTTGAAACTGTCTCTGAAGGTGATGTCAAAATACTGAAAGATTTATGGAAGGAAATAAAGAAAGAACTAAATGACCTTAAAGAAGGTCTGGACATAACATTTGAGCAACTTTTGGTGTGTCTGAAGAAACGTACATACTAGCAATACGTTCATCACTTAATTGTCCAACTGTATTTTTAAAAAGAGGGCCAAATGAACTGAGAGTTAATAACTATAACCCTGCATGTCTTGCAGCATGGAGAGCTAATATGGACATTCAGTATGTTCTTGATGTGTATGCCTGTGCAATGTACATTGTTTCATACATGTCCAAAGCACAAAAAGGAATGAGAGAGTTACTGCAGAAAGCATGAGCCGAAGCCAAGGAAGGCAACTTAACTATGAGACAGCAAGTATGAGATATTGGAAACAAATTCCTAAACAGTGAGAGATCAGTGCTCAAGAAGCAGTTTACATTATTTTGCAGCTGCCCATGTGCAAATCATCAGGGGAAGTAATTTTTGTCAATACATCACCACCAGGTGAAAGAGTTGAGCTTCTCAAGCCAATAAATGAAATTCAAACTATGGAAGATGAATGTGACGAGATTCATTCAGGTCTTTTGAAGCGTTATGCTGAACACCCTGCATCTCTCCAAAATGCAACTTTTGCTGATTGGGCAGCATGGTATGACTCTACCAAACACTTTAAAAAGAAAACTAAAATTACACAGATAGACCTTGTTCCGACAGAGTCATTAATTAATGAGGAAACTAACGATGATGACGTCTGTGATGACAACATGACAGATAAATCACCAGCAAAAGGTGGTATTAAAAAACAAACAAATTCTAGAGTTATAAGAAGTGTACGGCTTAATCGTGAAGCTCAACCAGAAAAACATTACCATAAGCTTCTTGTGCTTTTTACTCCTTGGAGAAATGAAGAAACGGATTTAATTTCTCATTACTCTTCATTCCAACAACATTACCTTGCCAGACATGATGAAGTTAATGAGCAAATGAAGGAATATGCTGTTTGCATCTGCTGAAGACCTAAATGACATGCAAAAGCACTTAAATGATGATGACAGTGAAGATCAGTTTGATTCAATTGCACCAGTTACACAAGCTACTGAAGCTCAAGATGAGGATGAAGGAAACCAAAATTTGCATCCTGATTTAAATGAACAGTATGACATGTCATAAGACATTGGTATTCCATCTACAGCACAAAATAATGAGCCACTTATCCTCAATGAAATGCAAGATGATGAATACAGATCAATGGTACAGTCACTAAACAAGAAGCAAAAGGAGTTTTTCCAGCATGCATTGCACTTTATTAAAACAAGTGATAAACCATTTTATGCTTTCCTAAGTGGAGGTGGAGGAGTTGATAAATCCCATCTTATAAAGTCAATATACCAAGCTGCAATTAAATATTACAACACAAAAGCTGGTGAGGACTTTCATTTGGTAAAAGTAATGCTGTTAGCACCCAGAGGACGTTGGACAGCTTATTAGGCGAATGTGGGCGAATGTCTCCACCAATCAGATTGCACCATTTCCTGATACTAGCATGAAGCTTGTGTCGACGAAAATTTATATACCCCTAATAAATACTGATTTTTTTCGTATTGTTATACAAATTGTTTTCTGAAAATTCACTCTATACTACTCTTAAAACAGTCAATCACCTATTGGAGCAATTTCTTGAAAGGTAAGCGTCATTTTCCAGTTTATTTTGACCTTTCACTTTGGCACAATGCCGTCACCATTTTATTTAATGCCGTTTCTGTCAACAATCTTTGAGGACAAAAATCTCAAATTCCCATGGTTCGATTTCGCTATTTTTTTCAAAATTAGTTAAACAAAAGTATAATCTTTAATTTCGAGATATTCACTGTTGAATGTAGCCCTCTGTAACATATGCTGCTTTGTCACTAAGATCATGAATAAACTGCAATTACTTGCTTTTTTCTAAAGAAAATTAATAAGAAATTTCATATACTATAACAGTTTCAACATACTGTATATTATACATATTTTGTTTAAAATATTTAAAGCAACAATATTTCATAAATGAACTGTATTGTTTGGCTGGTGTTTTAGATTGAGCTGAATTAGTGATTTTGGCTGGACTTTTGTCACTGATTTTGTGAGCAAGAATTAGGCATCATCATTAAATTTGGAGGTAAGTATATGCAAACAAGTTTGTGTATTGAACTAAGTTTTTTTGTGGGTGCATGCGCAGCTAACCACTATGTTATAGTTGAAAAGTGTGGCTATATATCTTGAAATGTATGTCCACATCTTGGGCGAGCGTCGATTTTGCGAACAGTTTCTGATCTGGGGTTCCTTATGCTTTTTGAAAAATTGTCGTAACGCACCCGGAGTGACTTGCTGAAAATTGATCGACATAATCGACACAATTTTCATGTTTACAACAAGCGAGCGTCGAGGAGACATTATAAGGGAAATTTTCATATTTAAACCAAAGGTAAGTTGTATTTTGTGTTTGTCATTGCTCATTGTCTGCTGTGGTCAAACATTTTGATCACAGTTCATAGATTTCAAGAGCATACAATTGTTTATATATATATAATATATTGCCACAGCAAGCTTGCCTGCACTGCTATTAAACTATCCATCTGATGCACAATATATTTTTTTGTAATTTGACCCGTGTTATTGTGACCAGTCACACAGGTCACAGTCTGACTAACTCAAGATAATATGCAAGCGAGTCTTTAGTCGCACAAACACTCTGTATAATGTACAAGTAAGCCTTCAGTTGTGCACGCTTAAACGATATACAAGTTAAACTATACTAAGAGTTAGGTGGTTATCTTTTCCTTCATCCTTTAAACTATATATTAGTTAGTAATACAAATATTCTTTTATACTACGAGTTAGGTGGTTATCTTTTCTTTCGTGCTTTTGGTAATAAAGGTTTCTTCTTATTTTTGTAACAAGCAGTTGTGTAGGCATTTCTGTGCTTAACCATGCGATGAAGGTAAAACAAATTATGCACTTTTGGGATCGCACACAATATCTTTTTAAAACGTGACAACCAAACAAACATCTGTTCGGCTGCTATCGTATTTCCTCTTGGAATTTTCTGCTTTAATTTTTCAGGATTATATTTCTCTTTGCACGAAGCATCTTTATGATTGCTGATGTGCAAACTGTCAATGATTTTGGAAATGGACGTCCATGCTTTGTCCCAAGGAGAGGGAAGAGGCAGTGGATTTTTAGATGCCCTCACCCATCGAGAGGGCACATATTATCATACGAGAGAAATAATTTCGACCAATTAGCTGGATTGATTCCCTTGAGGATGACAAAAAGCCATGACAGTATAATGATGAATACTTGTGACGGGCTCTTACGGGCTCTATACAATTGTTTAACACGCTGTTGAATGCATCGTGATCTCCATGACTCTCAATGAATTCTGAATTTCCTGTAAAAAAGATTGTAACATGTTGTTCCAAGTTTGGTTGAGCTTTCAATGCTCTGTTGTTTTTTATGTAAAAGGCAAATAGTCATGCTACTTATTAGTACCTTGAGTATTCACTGCGCTGGAGTCTAACGGTAAATTGGTATTATTGCATAGGGAAGTCAGTACGTTGGATATCTGCACTATATCATCCTTATTCATCAACTCTTCGCTACCGACATCTATTGCGTCTTGACCTATGTTGGATTGTGCTTTTGTGGCTATTAAAGTAGATGCATAAAAATTATACGAATATGCAAATTTTCACATGATCAAATTATGCGAAGTGGAAAAAAATGAAAATAAATTTTTATTTTGAGTCAAGCGTTCATCTGTCAAAACAATTTGTCCGGCCTGGTGAGCAGTATGCCAGCAATCAGTATTTATTAACCTGCCACATATCCCAGAGGCTGACTAGCGAATAATACAATACATGTACCAGTCTGCATTTCCAACGCCACAGTGTTTAAAGAAATCGTGAATCCAGGTCGGAACAGTTGGATGTTTTTCGCTTAGGTATTCAATATGCTCTTGACAAAAGGCTGATCCATGCTTGGGTGGATTGGTGCAAACATCAGGATAATTAAGAAGTGG
The DNA here is from genome assembly GCA_963855995.1 of Muricea muricata. NCBI lineage: Eukaryota > Metazoa > Cnidaria > Anthozoa > Malacalcyonacea > Plexauridae > Muricea > Muricea muricata. The sequence goes on along the minus strand of OY979716.1, from coordinate 51,096,116 downwards.
AAGCCCGTGGACAAAGTTCTTTAAAAAACAAAAAATAAAAGATATATATCTTTAGTTGCAAATATGTGTATAGCGAATTTTATAGGTATAATATACAAACAGTAAATTTAATGGAAATATGACACAAGGTAATAAAATGGATAGTTTAAATAAAAAAAATTCGTCAGATAGTTTGCGATACAGGCTGCCTGTATACTTATAAGTAGCGACAGTGGTGGGTTGCACATTACCTTTCTTTGCATCATACAATGTGCAAACATCAGTTTCCATTGCCCGTCTACAACCCATACTCGTCCACAACCTATAATATCAAGGTAAACTAATTAATGGTCACAGTTAATAAAAAGAATAATGTACTGGGTGACCCAAAAAGAAGTACTCCTCTTTGGTTCAACATGTCTTAAAAAGTAATGGAGATATTACATTACAACAAGAAACATTGTATTCAGTGATGTCTAACTTAAATTTTGATATATAGCATGTCCATTTTAAAGTGTCTATGAACTCAAAAATCATATTCAATTTTTTGGACTTATGATAGCTAGGTAGCAAAGATTGAGATAAAACGCAGTTTGACGAAAATCCGTAAAATAATAGCTGAGATCTAAGGGCCAAAAGTTCGAATTTTTGGTCATTTTCTCTTGAGAACTGGGTACGAGTTTAATGCGGTGATGACGTATGCAAATGGGAATAACCACACGCAAATGCATTCTAAACCATAATAAAACATGGCAACATCACGGGAAAGTGAATGCGCTTTAGCTTCAAGTTCTTCCTCGAAAGATTTTGATAGCTCTAGCGAAAGCAACGTTCTAGAACAGTCTTCCTTCGTTGAACCATATACCAACGAACCACTTGCTAGCAGTGGTGATGAATTTGAACAGACCAAAACAGACGACGAGGATATCATTTCATCACAGACACTTGCGCAGCAATACGAGAAGTAAATTCCGGTTGAATCATGGTAAGTCACGCAATTGTACCATTTATTGAAATATCAACATTGTTCTTACTACCTAACTTATTTCTAGTGTGGACGATGTAGCGACGTGCATCTCTCAATTGCACGCGCAAGAGAATTTCGTTGTTGCATGGAAATACTCAAGTGTCAGGGTAAATATACATTCGTAGGAAAGAACGAAGCGTGTATTGTCGAGCATTGGGCCTACATACCTATTATTCATAGAGCTGTTCTTAAAAACAAAGGAAGGGACAAGATATAAACAGAAAAAGAAACAAAATGAAAATGAGTAAGTACATTCAATAAGTCAAATGGAATATATATATATATATATATGTCTTGGTCCAGTACATAATGTAATCACTATTATAAATATCAAAAAAGTATAACTATACATCTTTGATTTATTTCAATGTGAATAGGTATCTACAGGCTGTGGCTTATCTTTGGCTTATTTTATGGCTCTGTGGTCACCTAGGATAGGATCACTCTAGGCCTTTGCCATCCTGCATTTAAAACCACATCAGATCTTAGTTTCCCAACGTGGATGTAGCAGGGTACAAAGGTGTAAGACAAAGACAAACCTAATTTGTAGAGACAATATCTCATATATCTTCAAGTACCTGTATCTTCAATAGACCATTTTAAATTGAAATTAGCTGGACAATTTATAAAATTTCTACGTTTACAAGACCTTGTGTTTTTGCAGATCATTAGTTCATTACATGCAATGTATACCAGACAGAGCTGGAAATTAACACAATATTGGGTGGCAGCTAATGTGAATTTGAAAGCGAATACTTTTTGTCAAACCTGCATATATTTTGTTAACTAAATTTACATATTTGTGCATGCATATTATGATACAATTTTATAAAGTTACTTATCTGTTTCATTTGTGCAAGCTCACTTTTTGTGGCCTTCAACATAGATGGGATAGCCAACTAGAATCAACTTACGGTCCTACATCTTCTGTTTGAAAGACTTCCTTCATATTTTGATGTAAATACAAAATCGGAGAGTATGAAGACTGTTTCTATGTCTCATTTACAAGAAATGCGTCAATTCTTCCTAAGCACATAAAATTGCTTCACACGATGCTACCAATCATTAGCAGTTATTATTTTGCTTCAACTGATGAAAAAAAGTGTATGTTTAGTTAGCATAGGATCGTAGGTACGACAGTTGCAAGTTATATGGCATACAAGCCAATAAAAACATGCTCATGGCATTCGTTTACTTGCAGCAAAACATCAAAATCATTACATTATTGGTAAATTGTAGGAATGACCTTTGCCACCGTCTGACGGCGCGATAATTTGACCACAAAATCACGCATTTTAGATATGTTTGATGGGTTGTAACTGCAAAATATTGTACGGAATTAGTTCACATTTCGCACAGAGTGTTTTTTTGAGCAATTCTTTCATCTGCCGCGAAAAAGAGTAGTGATTTTTAAGTTCATAGGCACTTTAATACAGAGTTGACTGTAATAACTGCTTTTAAAGTTGAGTTAACATTTTTGAAAATGTCGAAAATTAGTAATATAAGGCGAATTAAACTAATTTAGATGACCGCTACTCGATTATCGTCAATTTCGTGGCCGACTGATGAGTGAACATGGTGATAGCTCTTGGCCCGCTCGTCCGTGATCCTCCAGACCTACTGAACAGTGTGCGACTTTTTTCTTTGGGGCTATACTTGAATCCGCCGCATTATCAACAACCAGGCTAGTAACTTGAGAGAGCTTTGTGAGGCAATTGTAACTTCATGGCGTAATCTGAATCCCCAAATGATCCAAAATTCCTTTGACTGCATGCTCACACGGGCAAGAAATGACATTCTTGTTGAGGGACATGCATTTCCTGAATAATATTTTCATCTGAAGACAAAGGTGTAACTTTGGAGTGCATTGTGCCTAAGCACAGGTTATTGCGCTATTAATATTTAATACGCTATTTTTAACTAAGTTTCGACATTTTCAGAAACGTCAACCTAACCTCAGTCAATACTTTATTCAAATGCACATGATATATATCAAAATTTAAGTTAGACATTGCTGAATAAAATGCATATTGTTTAAGAGTAATATCTCCTTTACTTTTTGTGGTAAAGTGAACAAAAGAGGAGTATTTTTTTTGGGTAACCCGGTAGAACGCGGTGCAATAATATGGCAACCATTTAAAATCAGCATATTTTTAATGTCCATGTTAAGAATTTAATTACCTCTAGCCTTACAGTCGTCCGAGCAATCTTCTAGTGAATGTTGATACACCGATTTGGCTCTTTGTTTATCTATTTGTTCCATTACTTTCTCCCGATCTTCATCCTTCTTCATTAATCCAAAAAAGTCAAGACTTCCTGTCTCTCGCAGCTCTTCTTCAAGTTCACCGTTCCAAATGCGACGGCACATTGTTTTTTCGCCATAATCTTAAAGGAAAAAATTAACTAAAGATTTGTAGTTTAAAGATAGCACGCTGTTGTACACAAAAAGGTACCGAATCACGTATTAGTCGTGCCAAAAGCTAGCTGTAATGTCATTGAAATGAAGACCACTTATGTAAAGTTAATGAACGTAAAAATGCATACTTGATAACCATAACTTAACCACCCACATACCTGTGTCTGTTTGTCTGACAGTATTAAACACTTCATTGTATGCCGTCAAGAAACCTGAAAAGCTCACCCAACTATGATTCCTATTTTTTAGGATAAAAAGAATATAAACAATAAATAAACTTTGCAAGAACATGATGATTGCTGATATGCATAGACTACGTGACACACATACTCTGTTACAAATTCGTCTAGGAGGCCACTCACAGATTTTTATCATAAGAATATCAATGTAAAATACGTTTATTAAATTTACGCTAAAGATATTTGCCATTTTAAAAGAGACCTCTCTACAAAGCATATGTCAGATGCTTCCACATCGGATCTTGGTTTTGGGTATAAACTCCAGCCTGATTGAGGGTTACCGTGTTTTGAATAACCATAGTACCTGTTGCACCGGTTACACTTTAAGGACACTTTTACCGCAATGATGATAATATTGTACTCTAACCGGCTCGTTGTGTCGCACAAGACAATGACTAACAGGTGGGGTAAATACATATACCTGTGGACATAATGAAGTATTTATCATGTTCGATGACTTCAACTTTTTAACACAATTAAAAAGAACTTCTGCATCATCTTCTTTTAATTCTGGGTGTGAGACACGTAACACTTCTGCACTTACTTTTTTTAGCAGAACACACAAGGCCAATGCAATATTAGCCAAAGAACATACAAGGTCTAACCCAAACCTTATAATTACAGAGCAAAATAAAACCTCAACCGAATTATGTTCAAATAAATTCGAATTCAGATCAATCGACCGAATATCACATAGTAACTTATTATCGATCGCTTCTTGGTTTATTTCTTGCTGTACTTCTTCTCGTAAACTGTCCCGTGAAAAAGTTGCGTGTTTTGATCGCTTGGACATTGTGAGTTGTGAAGTTAATCAAAAGTGATACTTGATCACAATCAACCAAAAAATGTATAAGTAACTTGCCTGGGGAAATTGCATTCATCAACCAATTTGAGATAAGGCATATGGCACCAGCTGCTGCATGCATGCAAGACTGCAATTGTTTCCAAGCTTTCTTGTAACTAATACCATGTTTTACCATGTTTTTTGGCAAAAAAGCCTCAAGTATAATGTTTAAGTGGCAAATTCGTAGCAACATATATCAAACGTAATTTGTAACATTTATAATTATTTAGTTTTTATAGTTTTTATAATTAATGAAAGGAATCAACATACGAAATTGCATTTATTTTCACTTCCCTTTGCCAGTTTCAACTTTAAATAAAAATTCTCTGTGGCATTGAACATCATGCACAAGTTTATTGGTCTTTCTCGTTTTCTCACCACCAGCTGCCTTGCCCTCTTTGGGGCGAACAAGAAGCAGCTTCTAAGCATGAGTTATAAAAGATGTTGTTTAAAAGTATTTAAAGCGGTAAGATACACAGAAAATAGTTAAATTGCAGCTATATTTTTTCTCAAATAGACACCTTATGCAAAAAATTTGGGCAGTATCCTTTTTCAGTTTGCAAAGTATTAAACACAGAAACGGCATTCCACAGAGTTGACAGTCTGTAAACAGCCAGCAGGTACACTAAATTTGATATTTAAGGGGTGCACTCTGATAAAACAAGAAATATAGAAGGCGGAAACGGTAAATAAACACCACTTAAAAGCGCTTGTATTTATCTGATTCTGCAGCGACTAAAAGCACTTACGCATTTATCTAATTATCAAAGTGCCTTTGGCAGAAGTATAAGCCTATCTTTGCAGTTGCTCTTGGTACTTTTCTCGTTTAGTTTTCACTTACTTTTTTGCATATGCAATATTGATAGTCACCAACTTTGTTTTTATCTATAAAAAACAGTTGGGTAATTGTGTGTTAAATTATTGTGCGCAGTGTCCCCAGCACGACAATATCTTTCCTCTATGCTAATGTTTTCGTGTTCATTAACTGTAACAGTTTCCCAAGAAATAAATGTTAATCATAAATTACTGAAATTTTTATTTCTTGGTGCCAAAACGGTCCTCATGGTCATATGACAAGCTATGATTAAAATAACATGATAAAACAAAATAAAGAATGTTAAATTCTTCAGTTTGTTCAAGAAAGAATACCTGATAACTTCTGTTTTTTGGAGCATTCTTTGGTTTGCTTCCTGTTTGTCTTTCTTCCACTGACAGTCCTGTCTAAGTCCTGATCATCAATACCTTGCGATTCAACTGTTAAAAAATGCTGAACTGTTCAGGCAATGCTGATGATGTTACAGGGACAGATTTTTGTACTGTATTGGCTGCTTTTGGTAGCGTTGGAATTACTGCAGGTGTTGTTTTACAGTAAGTTGGTGATTTTGTAGGGAACCCTGACGTCGTAGGTACACAATGCGATATTATATAATTTGATATTTCATAACTTAATTCGTATCATTTAAAAGTTATATTTATACCACCAGTCACAATAGATGACGCCTCATCGGTATTCTTTATATCTGGTCACATAAAGAATACTTTATACCTGATAAAGACACTTCACGTGACATATTATGGTTAATGTGATTTACCAATATGCTTGTGGATTGTTAATGAGTCTTTGAATAGTATTTAATAACTGCATGATCTGTAAAATAACCTTCGGAGAAGATTTTCCATACATCAGGTCCGAATGCTGAGTGATTCACAAAAATACACTTTCGCGATACAACTTCAACACCTTCAGCCGCTCTACAGATAGTTTGGCCATCTGCGTTTTTGTTGAAGTACTGTTTTTTGTTCCCTATTGCGCCGACTCCAAACGATTCAATTTCATGCCTTATTGGCTCTTCTCGTGGAGGAATATTTCCACTGTTTCTTACCAGCCCACACAACCATTTCAGGGACACCGCAAAACCGCAAACTTTTTTAGTTGAGCTGGGAGACGAAAAGGTTATGTCGGGATTTATACACAACATCTATAGAAAAGGAGACTTATAGTAACGCTTTATTTTCCTAATTTTTTGGACATACACCATATTGGTTAACACAGCCTAAACGAAACGTAAGAATGTGATGAATACCTTAGAGACTGAACTGTCGTATTCATTTAGACATTTCACAATGAGGTTGACAATGAGCAATTCACCCGTGTCTAATGATGATGCAGACTGCTCCTTGGCCTCCTCAATTTGGTAGCGGTTCACCGCGTTAGGGACTATTACATCTTGGAAGAAGGAATATGCCATCTTAACATCGATTCCGTCTACGTCTGCAAGTTCAATTACCTAAAATAATGTCAATAAACCTTACATACTGTGTAAATTTGTGTACGAGCTTATACTTAAATATCTTATTAAAATTCCTGAAGTATGTTAGAAAACACATAAAAACCCTTTAGGCCTTACCATGTCATATCACTCTTGTAAATCGCATACATTTCTATAACGAACTGTGTTATAAGGTTACGGATCAACAGATGAATTATATCAAATGTTATTCACTGCTTGTATCTAGTATAATTCAAAAATTAAACGAGACTTACCTGTAAGTTGAAGTTTGATTGGAATTCTACAAGTCATCAGTCAGGAACGAAGGAGTCACATGAGAAGTGCTTGCGTGCTTTGCTGATCAGTTTTCAACACGAACTGAAAGAACGAAGAGTCACGGGAGGGAAGGGCTTGGTACAAAGGTACCAAACATGGACAAGTGACTCCTTCGTTCCTGACTGATGACTTGTAGAATTCCAATCAAACTTCAACTTACAGGTAAGTCTCGTTTAATTCTTGAATTCTACTACGTCATCAGTCACATCACTATGGAGTCACATGAGATTTCAAAGTCCTGCTACCGTGAAGAATAGGTTTTAACACAGGAATTGAACAAAACAGGAACATAACAATAATTTATTGTTTAAAACAGTACTAGATTATATGTTATTAAACAATATTAACAATGTTCTGAACTGTGGATTTAAAGTCGTCTCCTCCAATATGCTTGTCATAGAACTTTGCAAAAGTTGCTGAATTTGACCAACCCGCAGATTTCATGATTTGCTGTAAGTTTAGCCCCGCTGCTTTAGCACACGAGGTTGAGGCTGCCCTGGTGCTATGAGACGTAAATTTTGCAGTATCAATACCCGATTTCTGTAATACGGATTTAACCCAATGCGCAACAGTGTCCTTCGTTACCACTTTATGTGGTTTTACAAAACTCACTAACAGCTGTGATTGCTCGCCTCTTAACTGTGACGTTCGTTTAATATATTCTCGAAGATATTCTACAATACATATTTTTCTGTCCGGCGGGTACGAACAAAATTGGAACAGTGCTTGATGTTTCAACACCTCTCGAATCGTTATAGTGTACCGATGTCCTTCCAGTTGAATGAAGTTGATATCCATCTTATGTATCGTTTGGCAATGTTGTCCAGTTAGTAAACATAACAAGGTAGCAAGATTCATAGTAAGATCTTTTAAATCCATCTCACCAACTAAACTACAACTTTTAAAATAACATAAAACATTATTTACATCCCAAATTTCCAAATATTTTGGTAAACAGGGTTTTAACTCAAAAATACCTTTTAAGAACCAGCAAACTAGAGGGTCTTCCAAATGGAATGCCCCCATTTGATGTAATCACAGACGACAACGCGGATCTAGCAGTGTTAATAGCGCTATATCTTAGCCCCTTTTCATAAAGTTCTCTAAGAAATTCAATAGCCTTTACTTTGCCTGGATTGTGGGGCGCAATATGTTCTTGCTTACAATATTCTTCCCATCTAATTAAATATGACATATATTGTTTCTTAGTGCCTTTATGCCATGAGGCCATAATAATATCAGTTGAAGACGCTGATAGACTTTGACACAGTGGGTGTGTCTCTTCCGGATGACTGGGAAGTCGTAACAGATCCTTCAACGCTTTTAGATGAATTGGAGACTTTTCCAACATTTCCATTGCTTTCGCATACCAGGGTTGCATTGGCCACTTTGGGAGAATGCACACTCCCCGTGCTTTCTCGTTCTTGATCTTGCTTAAAACATTGGCAATAAGACTGAAAGGTGGAAAAGCATAGAATGTCAATTTGGTCCAGATTAATGTAAACGCGTCTACTGCTGCTGCATGAGGGTCTGGTCTGTAGGAAACATATTGTTCTACTTGTTTGTTAATCCTTGAGGCAAAAAATCGATGACCGGCACAAAGTCAAGGTCATGTAGTGCTCTTGTTAAACTAGTTGTATCTAGCATCCATTCAGATTCTCTTTCATTGTGTCTGGATTCAAAATCTGCAATGAAATTATCTCTTCCTGGAATATGGGCTGCACTTATCCATATTTGCCTCTCAATACACCATTCCCAGACTGTCTTAGCCAAAGCATTACACTTTACAGAATGGCTGGTGCCCATATGATTGATTATGCTCACTGCAGAAGTATTATCAATCATTAGCCTAACATGTAGATTGGTCTTTTTTCGTGCAAACGTTTGCAAACTCAAAAATGCAGCTAATAACTCCAAATAGTTTATGTGTTCCTTAGCCTCAACATGGGACCAAAATGCACCAGTGCGTGCATTCTCACATTCGCCTCCCCACCCTTGTAAGGAGGCATCAGTTGTGATAATTAGGGAAGGGTCCCCATGCGAAATGGGTTTAAAACCATTCACCACATGCCGAGACCACCACTTCAATTCAACAATACTTCCTTCAGATAAGGTGACATTTGCATCATAATCACCATTGTTTTCTTCCAAGGCTGATGTTTTGTCCCTTTCTAAATTTCGATAGTAAAGAGGCCCATATAGAACCCCTGGAAAACATGCTACTATCTTTCCAATTATTTGTGCAACTGCTCTTATTTTTACACAACATTTGCATTTTTTAAGAAATGTTCACACTCTGACTGTAGGGCTTGTGCTTTCTCTGGAGTTAGTTTAACTATCATAGTTTTAGAATTAATGACAAACCCCAAAATCACTATTTCCTGTGAGGGGAGAAATGTACACTTATCAAAATGGACTAATAGTCCCAGTTGTGTGAATAGTTTTATTGTGTCCATTAAATTTAGAGAACAGTCATGCTGTGTTTAATCCAAATGACCAGACACAATGTGCCTCTGATATGCAAAGTAGACAGGGCAGGTTTCATGATCTTAGTAAATTTCCTAGGGCCACGGGATAACCCATTTGGTAGACGTGTATACTGGTACAGGTTATCCTGCCAATAGAAACTTAAATATTTCCGATCACTTTTCCGAATTGGCATAGAATAATAGGCATCCTTGAGGTCGAGGCTTGCCATAAAACAATCTTTATCAAGTAATTTGAGAATTGTGTTCAGGGAGTCCATCTTAATTAAAATTATGGTAAGATACATTCCTATTAAAATCTTTTAGATTAAGAATGACTCCATGAGTGCCATCTTTCTTTGGTAATGAAAAATATTTGAAATTATTTCATGCTTTTCATGCGACACTTTCTCTATAATTCCTTTCTTTATCATCTTGTTTATTTCTTGTTGTATGATTGCAGTTTCAGCACTGTTAAATTTTGTTGGAACAAAATGGTGTTGGACAGGCAATTCTGACAATTCCACTGCCATGCCTCGAATGTCAGATAAAATCTCTTTATCCCAAGTGATACCAGTCCATGCAGAAAAATTATTGGAAATACAACCAGCCTTTGAACTGGTGCATAATACTGTTAAATATTCCTTTAAATAAGGAATAAATATTTGCCATTGACTTACCAAAAATGCAGAAGATTTCAACTTGTCTAAATTAGCAATTATTTCTTGCGCGGTGGTGGTTGTTGTTTCCGCGGTTTTTTCCATTTGTGGTATGGTTTCCCTCTCCGAAAATCCGGTTTCAAAGAGCTTGAGCCACTGTAATTTGCTGCTCGCCATACCGTTTGTCATGCCTTTTCTGGAAACGATAGTTATTGCTACGTGAATGGCTTTTATTTATGGCACATCTCACATTGCTTGCCTCCTTGGCATCCTTTAATCGTTTTGGTAAATCATCACCAAACAGATAATTGCTTTGTGTGCCATCATCCACACATATGGCGGCATATTCCGGTTTCAAAACCGATTTTATCTTGTATCTGCGAAGGCATGATAGCTCGTAGCTAATATGGCCCAGTAAGGCTAACGAGTCCACTTGTTGCTCTAATAATTGCTTCTTTACTGCATCAAACTCCCCAGACTTTGTATTAGTCACAGTCTGAGCCAAATCGAGAGTGATAAGAGCGGTTTTCCGAACAGAATCTTGTATTTTGGAAACATTCAAATTCGCCCGTTGTTGATAATACGGCAATTGTGCAAATATTTCTGGGTTTACCGTCATTTGACACATGGTTGTACAATTTCCAGGTCGTTTATATTTATCGTGAATTAATTTCAATTTTTTGGGCGCTAGTTTTTTATTCCATCGGTTTTCAGCTATAGTAGCAAGACGAGGAATTATATCTTTGCATGTAGTCTCGTTCTCCAACATTTCAGCCAAATTTTTTAAAGTTTCGTCTGGCGAGTTCGCGTGGTCTGTTTTCGTGCCATTAAGCAAGAGCGACACATTGTCATCATCATCTTGTACATGTACGCTCATACGATCAGCCTCGACTGTTTCACTAGACTGGCAGCGCGTATTTTGTTTATGTTTTTTGTTGCGACTATCATTGTCATTCTGACTGTCGTCTTCAGAAGCATAGCTGCTTTCTGATGATGAAGACGAAGACGAAGACCTCGACCGTTTTTTGCCCTTTCGCCTATGCTGGGATTCGTCAACGGCTGTTTGTTGACTCGGCAATGTTTTGTCCTGAGACTTTTGCCAAAGATCCCCCAGCATCATTCCCATATGGCTTATAGTTTGATTTAATTCAACTAATGTGTTTGCCAAATCAGGGGAATCGGACTTTTGTTTGTCCTGAGGCTGCAGCTCTATTATTTCTTCACTTTGACCACTCGAGTGCGAACCCTGCTGTTCCGACGCCATATCTGAAACCTGAAGTTAAACTAAAAACACACTCAAATTTAGCTGTACAGTAAAGTTTCTCACAACAAAAAACCTTTCGTTGTGTCTACTTACTAATTTTTATTTCCTGCTTGGTTATCATAAACAATGCAAAAGGTCTAATCCTACCATGCAAACCTCAAAAACAAACGTTTTCGCTCGTAAAACCGATCCTTGCTGATCAACAAGTCGTGCAAGCACTGATCAGCGAAGCACGCAAGCGCTTCTCATGTGACTCCGTTGTGACGTGACTGATGACGTAGTAGAATTAGGCCTACATACAAGGGAAATTACCTTTTCCGCAAAGCCGATCAGAAGTGCATAATTTTTCATGCACCTTTCATCTACATGGGGAACATCATGAGCCATTTCAGTTCGAATTAATTTGGAACGGGTTTTGCAGATATATTCCACGTCTTGCAAAACTGCGATTACGGTTCCAACAGCGCTTGAAGCACGCTCCAAAACTTCCTCACTTCGACTTTCAGCCAATTGTTGCGCTTCCACACCTTTAGGGCTTCTTTCACCTTCGATAAACGGAATCAGGACGACACGACCAAACACTCTGAAATGACAATTTTCGAAATTAATCAGGATGATAAAATCTCTGCAGTTTCATTATTGTTTTTTACTTGCGTTGGATTTACTTTAAGTCCATCCAATACCTCCCAGTTCACCGTAAAGATAGGGCACGTCCTCGGCTCTCTCTCGAAGATGCACGATCCATCCTTGCCATTATTGAACATGGATGACGCCACATCTCCGAGAATTTTGTGGTTTTTGAGGTCGTCCAAAACAGGTGGTAGGGTTGAGTGACTACAAAGGCGAGGAATAAAACGTTCCTTCACAGAGGCATAAAAATTTGCTGTGTTACCGATCAAATTGAGAGCAGCTCTTGCCGATGTTGTTTTCCCAAGCCTGTTCATTCCACAAAGGGAGTTGGACAATACTTCTTTATATTAATTACAGTTTCATAATGTAAGGCCATAATCGTTCCAGCTATAAAATATTTTAAATATAAATGAGCAATTCAAGAAGTATATTAATTGGTAAAAATTTGTAAATTCATTATGTCCACTGCCACGGCTTAATGCATGAAGCATGTTTTAGTGATTAAATATAAATTGTTTTGTAGAAGCGATTTTTTTATAATTTTTATAATCATTTTATAATATAGCATTTGTAAAGTATGAACGCTGGTTGGCTAAGAGCCGTGCAATGGCGTGCATGTTGATATAACTCTATGTCAACACGGAAAATTTCCCGCCACTCATCTGTTAAAGTTCTTTGTGCTATATTACAAATGAAATATAAAACATTTTTTCTGTATTGATATACAGTTATATCAACACTCGTGAAAATTGGAAAAACTCGAAATTGTGTGAACAATTTCCACACAATTTCTCGTTTTTCCAATTTCCACTCATGTTGATATAACTGTATATCAACACGGAAAATGTTTTATATTTCTTAAATGTTTTTAAAGTATCTCAGGACACAAAAGAATGCACGTTGTTAAGTTAGAATCATACGTGCGCACGACGTACCGATTGTAAAAATCCCCACCATCACATTATGGTGTAGAGTATTGCGTAGTGATCGAACAACATCTCCTAACGAGAGGGAGCTTAATGGAAGCTCAATGGAGAGCAAGAAACTGTTGCATGAACAGGTAGTTCCTTGTCCTTGGGGGGCTGCATCTTCTGGCTCAAAGAGATGTTTTATGAACACATATGATGTTTCATTAACGATACGACCCTCATCGTTTATTTGGAGATTTTCTCCAAATATCCAAACATTGCTGTTTGGTTGGCGTCTAATGCAAACTGCTCCTTTATAAGTGTCTCTTACATTATTAATGTGACACTTTCTGCAAAAAATGATTTTGTATGAATGAAACAATTGTAAATTAACAACAATATTTGCACCATGCAGGCTACATTTTCATTAAACGTCCATCCAGATGAAATTCCATTGGGAAATAATGAATTTACAGGGAGGTCAGAATGTATCAAATGAACTGAATTTACTCAACTTTGATATACCCTATTTAGCAAAAAAAATTTTGTGCCTGGCTTTGCAATAATTACCTAAAATAACTTTTCATTAGCCATTTCAAAAAGTTTCTGAACTCCTGGGGTTGCAAATTACAAGTTAAAACAGCAGATCCAAATGTGGTGTTTAGTTCTTCTAAAACTGAGCCGTTCTTCCTTTCATAACTTTTTGCAGCCGAAAAAAGCATAGCCTAAAATGAGTTCAAAACTCTAACTTTAGAATAATCGTTTAAATTAATAAATTGAATTAAATGTACAATTCTCATCGATTTATACTTTTGCTCTTTCTTGAAGCGCAATTAATCTACCCAGCTTCATTTTTTTAAAAATACATTCGGTTTTTCTGGTATCGCTTTTAATATTTTAGCACATACAGAGTCTCATTTTAGTCCATCAGTGGAGCAGTTATTCGTTTTGATATAAGTATGAGACCAAACCATGTTTATAAATCTCGATTGTACGATATTCGTCTGTAAAAATATATGCTTTTTTCATGCCTCTTTAGATGCAAGTTGATAACTATATTTCTATAAACCTCATTAAACAAAATGAGACTGCTGAGCAAAGGGAAGCCAGACTTACAAAAAACGTGAAACAGTTAGAGCTTCTAGAAAGAGAGCATCTCAAAAACAAGATGAGAAAAAAGGTACATGCAGCTCACGTCAAATTGAAGAAGGAACTCCAGATCCAGTAAGTGGTTACTTTACGGACCCTTGTTAGAAAATTTCATGACTCTGTATCTGCCAAACCTTTGTATATTTGCACTTGCTGTGACCAATTATGGTATAAAAATTCTGTCTTGCCAGCGGACCGACTAAGACCGGTTAATCCTGACATAACCAAGTATCTTCAGAGTGTAAACAGCGTTGATGATATTGAGTGGATTTGTCAAACCTGTAACAATAACTTAAAGAAAGGAAGAGTTCCTCCTTGTGCAATAGCTAATGGCATGTAATTTCCAGAAAAACCTCCTTTCTTTGATCTCAACGAACTAGAATGTTGACTTATTGCTCCTCGGTTAGCATTTCAAAAGATTTTTCAGGCCCCAAGGGGTGGTCAACTCAAGATTACTGGTAATGTTGTTAATGTTCCAGCAGATATAAACAGCACAGTAAATATGCTTCCTAGATTGCCTGATGAGACTGGTACAATTAAAGTTCAACTTAAGCAAAGATTACAGTACAAAAGTTCTGCACTTTCATTGAATATCCGACCTCACAAAGTAATGCAAGCAGCTGCATTGTTGGTTAATACAAGTCCTTTGTATGAAGGTGAGGGTATCACCATTGACCAGAATTGGTTAAGAAGTTTGCCAGTTATCAGCAGATGAGACTTGTGGCAGTATTGAAACACAAAATGGTGCAGATAATGAAACAACATCAAATATTCCAGATGATCAATGGAGTGAAGATGAAGCTGAAATACTAGCAGGGACAACAGACAGTATGTTGACTACCTCAGATTTTGTAAGTGATAATGAAAAACAAGAAATATATAATTTTGCTCCTGGTGAGGGTAACAAACCATTGAGTGTATTTAGAGATCAATTCTCTGAAGAAATGGCTTATCCAGGAATATTTCTTAGACAAAAAAGACCTGATGACAAAGAAAGGTTGAGAAATGTTCACTATAGTGAAATATATAAATCTGAGTTAAGAAGATCTGATCGTCAAGCAGCTATGTGTGTGGAAAATATATTCTTCAAAGCTAAGAAACTTAAAATGAAGTATTTGATAGGACAATCACAAATTGCACTGCGAAAAAACAAAATGGGAAATAGAACACTAACAGCTGGAGTTTTAAAAACAACTGAAGGTTTGCAAAGTTTAATTAACCATGATGATGGTTTTAGATTCTTGAAAACATTAAGAGGTACCCCCTTACTTTGAAAAAGCCAAAAAAGACTTGTTTACTATGATTCGTCAATTAGGGCCTGCTTCATTATTTTGCAGTTTTTCTTCTGCAGAAACAAAATGGAATCACTTATTAAGAATTCTTGGTAAACTGATTGATCACAAAGATTATAGTGATGAAGAATTGAGTAATCTTACTTGGGAGGAGAAATGTCGACTGATTCAAAGTGATCCAGTAACGTGTGCTAGACATTTTGATTTTCAATTCAATACTTTTTTGAAAGGCGTCCTAATGAGCGAACTGGCTCCCTTAGGAAAAATCAAGGATTGTTGCTGGCTCCTACAGGTAACGCTGCGTACTTAATAAAAGGCAACACGATTCACAGTGCTTTTGGCATTCCTGCAAGTCAGTCTCTAAAGAATTACAAATTAATAGATTCTGGAAGATTAAACACAATGAGATATGAACTAGGAGCGTTGAAGTTGATACTACAGGAAGAAGTATCTATGGTTGGAAACAGTATGTTTACTGTTCAATTGAATAATCGTTTGAAAGGTAGCAAAGACGACTTTGGCGGTGTAAATATAATCACACTTGGTGATTTGTTTCAACTGAAGCCAGTAATTGATGGCTACGTGTTTACCGATGTTCAGTGTTTAAATTCCTATAATATTCCTCCTCCAAATTTGTGGAGAAAATATTTTAAAATGTTTGAGCTGGATTAAATTATGCGTCAAAGAGAAAGCAAAATGTTTGGTGAGATCCTTAATCGACTTCGTGAAGGTAATCATATAGCCAGTGATCTTCAGAAACTTAAGGAAAGATGTGTTGAAGAAAGTGAGTGTCCTACAGAAGAACCGCGGTCATTCGATAGTGTTAGTAAGTACACAATAAAGGCCCAAGATAGCGTCATTGGTGCATGCCCAACTGAACTTAAAGAAAAGATAATGAGACAAATACCGTATGTTCCTTTGAAGAATTCTAAACAGTTGGCTCATAAATTAAATATAGCTGTTAGACAACGGACAGAAATTGCGATAAACATACGCACCGATCATGGTATGACTAACGGTGCAAGTAGTGTTATTAAACACATTCACTTGTCTGACGATAGCAAACCTTCTGGACTCATCAGGGTTCAGTTTGACTACCATGATGTTGGAAAGAAAACCCGACAAGAAAATAGAAACCTATACACAGGAGCTATACAAAATACTTGGACTCTTATCAAACCCATTACAACACAGTTTGCTGTGGGTAAAACAAAGTCAGCTCAAGTTGTTAGGAAGCAATTTCCTATAAAACCAGCTTCGGCTAAAACTGCTCATAGATCACAAGGTTATACTCAGTCACAAATTGTTGTTAATTTAAACACAAGAAGGGCCATTCCTCATATACATTACGTCGCTTTAAGCCGAGTAACAGCAATTGAAGGATTGTATATTACTGATCTTTGTGAAAGTAAAATTTCTGTTGATCCGAAAGTTGTAAAAGAGATGCAGTTGTTGAGAAACAAGTATAAATTAGATCTCTGTTTTACTCCCTTATACATGTTGGAGAACACTCATTTCAAAATCATTTGATTGAAGATGTCCTGGCAGGTACCCTTGAAGCTTACTTTAGTGATCACAAAGCAATTTGGGCTTCAGTTAAGGGAGTAATGACTTGGAACATAGGAATAACATGTTGTAAAGAGAACCATAATTCATTGAAATGGTAAGGACGAAGCCAAAGTATGGACATAGTGGGATTACGAGGCCAATATTTATTGGCCTACTGCTGATTAATATAAAAGGTAAGTATTTTTGAATATGCAATGATATTCCCTCTTTTCTCTTTTAATTTTATACTTTTTTCTTTCAGGTTCCGGCGGCGTATTTCAAAATTAATCACATCACGTCCAAGCTAGCCTGAAATATCAAAGATTTTGAGGTAAATATAATAATGCCTTTAATGCTGATATGATACTCGTATTCAGTACACACGTACGTATGTAATCTAGTTGTGCCTTTCTTTGTATGTAATAACCTGTTGATATTTTTATAGGTCAGCTACAGTCATAAAACTTATCACTCTACGTACGATTATGCTTGTTGCTTCAAAACAATTGGATCAGCGCGATATCAAATCGATGAAAACATCTTGGCAATGGAATTATCATTACATTCGGCCCTCTACTGATATTTACATCAAAGATTTTGAGGTAAGTGTAATAATGCCTTTAATGCCAATCCTATTTAATACATTTTTGAGACGCACGTATAGTTGTGCCTTCATTTGTGGGTAATAACCTGTTGTTGTTTTTTTTTAGACCAACTACAGTCACAAAACTTATCTCTCTAAGCACAATTATGCTTGTTGCTTGAAAAAAGGGTCGTAACAATGGAACTATCGATTTATCTGGCTCTCCACTAATATTCACATGAAAAATTGTAAGCTGTTTCTCGGAACATATTGGTATGAACAGATGGCATTATACTGATTCTCAGACGGATGAACGAGATAATTGTCACTAGATAAACCTTGCAAACAACCTGTCCATGCATTTGGGATCAATGATCTTGTACTATTGTATACAACCAATTGGTACTATTGTATACAACCAATTGATGGTGATACAGATATTGTCAATCAAGCAAACCATTAATACCAGATTTATCATATCATTCCGAAAGATCTCTACATCATGCTTACCGATACATCTCAAAAACCAAGCAACTTCGGGCTGAAGTTTTGAAGACTGGGCCGTGCAAACAAGCTGTACGTTCATACTGGATGTATGTTTCTAAAAGTTATTCCATAAGAAAGGACGACAAAATTATGAATTCTGTTGAACATCATATGTGACAAATAGTTTGGTTATATAACAAACTAGTAGGGTCATGGCTAAAGGAGATGGACGAGAGGTAGGTTTTCAAGATGGCGGCTGTTTTTCGAGATTCTTAAAACGAGAACAAATCAACAATTATACATTTATAATATTCCTAAAGTGTGGTTAGGTTCAGGGGAAGGGTCAGGGTAAGCTTTAGAAATGATATAAATGTCTGGTTGTTGATTCGTTCAAGTTTTAAGAATCTTGAAAAACAGCCGCCATCTTGAAAACCTACCTCTTGTCTACCCCCTTTAGCCATGACCAAACTAGTAACTGATAAATCATGTGACCTTTCATAGCGCATCGAAGTATAAAACGTCTCAACGCTTCTGTCCTTCAAATCCAAACTTAATGCCTATGTACATTGATGTGTGCCACCATCCTGGAACATTACTCCTTTCTTATATGTTAAATTGTTAGTATTGTACTGTCCAACATGTCATTTCTGTCCAACATGTCATTTCATGTCATTTGTCATATTCTTTTTCTCTTGTAAAAAATAGTGTATATGTGCAAATCACACTCTTAAAATTGATATAGTAACTATGATGATGTAGATAGGTTCTCTACATAGTGTACTTCATGTGATCTTACTTGTATTATTAAATCTACTTATTTAACTGTGTACAACATATATGTTTACCAGCGTGCATTCTGTCGAGGGAGTGGTACGATGTTGGTGCATTTTGGTCTAGCTTTACTATATTTTATATATTATAGCAATGTAACGCTATGTAAGCGATAAATTCCTGGGTGGCTTGCTGTGTTTGGTCAACGAATATGACGTATTTTGACGTCACAAGCTCAAAAGATCAACACTCATTTTAGTTGTTGTCAAGTATATTTTAATTTTTTTATGAAATTAATTCTGACTTCCATTTTAACATTTATTTTCAAGTAAATAACACTGTTGACTGTGCTTGATGAAAACAATATGTTTTCCCAAGAGCTATTGATGTTTATAGAGGCAAAGGGCAGTAAAACTCCAACAGTCAATGGGCCAATAAGTAATGTTTTGCAAGGACACAGTCAAGATGTATGTTAGTGTTTACTAGTTAAGTGTCATATGAAAAGTAATGTCTATCTCTTGGATGGATTGCCTAACAGAAACAGTCCAATTTTTTCACTGTCATGTGATATGCTTTTTGACACTTGTCTATAACAATAATTAACTTATTGTTAATTGATTTACCAAATAATGTGTACAATAATAACAGCCTCAATAATGAAGGTACATAAACATGATAGCATACCATTTGTGTATAGCAAAAGCAGACCTTACTATTCCTTTGAGTTTGCATCATTAAGTTTTTCAAGCATAGTCAGTAAAATGTTTTCAAATAGAACAGCATGAACATTTGGTTCCAGAACATACCTGTAAGCAGACCATTAACATTTTTCCTTGTCGGAAATTGTAGTACGAGCCTATCCTTGACTGTTAGATTTCAATGGTTACACCCATGGTCACTCAAACACTCAAAATAGTTTTTGGATCTATTATAGCAAAAGTCAAATAGATTCCTAGATTTGATGACCACGATAATGACAATAGTCAAGTAGATTTAGTGACTACTATGGCAATAGTAGACTTAAGTACACAAACCAGCTTATTTTGTATATTTTGCACTTCATACAGTCAACAAACTCTCATCTTCATACGAAGCTCCCACTCCGCCCACCCTCCTTACCCCTGCATTGAAGTACACGTTCAATTCTGCAGTGCAATTCTGACATGCACAAACCAGCTTATTTTGTTTGTATTTCATGCAATGAACAACTTCTCATCATTGTGTGAAGTTCCAACTTCCCCTCTCTCTTCACCCTGCAATGCAGCATTTTGGGAAATTATACCTCCCACCTATTGTGCTGCCCTATTTTGAAATGAACATTACACAAATAACTCGATCAATATGCATTTGAGATCGAATTGCCTAAGTGATAACCAAAATATATTATAATGGTATTAACCAGGCGATATTCATGATATAATAGTATTAACCAAACAGTTCTTATATATAGTCATAGTTCATAGACTAAACAATATAAAATATCAATGTTGTCCCGTGTGTTCTTCCACTGATATCACTATACTATGACTATATAAGATATAGTTCATAAACTAATGTAGTGCTGTCTCGTATCCCAACAATGTTGTCCCATGTGTTCTTACTTTGATGTCACTATACTATATGGCTAAATAACATATAGTTCATAAACTAAACATTAAAAAATATTAATGAATATCATCTCATAATGAGTTATTTTAAAGTTTGTGAAATTCAATGTCTAAAACTGTATTTTCAATGTTGTCATAGGTAATTTTATAGGTGCTTTCAAATCCAAGTAATGTAATAACCAAATCATCTTCAGCTATCGAATTTATGTCACATTTAAGTGAACATTTCAACATTCAACAATTTTTGAAGGCATTGGTTGTTGAAGATGGTCAGGCGAATCTTTTTGAGATCTTCGGTTTCAAACAGAAGCTTTACATGCCAGTTACATTTACATGAACTGACTTTTTGCATCAATTTGCATCCTTGCCCTTGGCAAATAGCTACCTTTGACCCTGGCTTTTGTACAGAAGATATACAGAGGAGGTTCCTTGTTGCACTTTGAACACCAATGATTTTGCCAAGGAGAGTTGATGTTGTGAGTTGCTGAATATTATCTTCAAGTTGTGCCAAAGGTCCACTGAATGGTGTGGATTCTTCAAAGGTAAATTCTTGTGATTTAGGTATATTTACATACCAACCAAACTTTGAGTCCTTCAGCCTCAAGTTGGTCAAGATATATGTTTTGTGAAGCTCTAGCGATTCAACATAGTCGTTCCAAAGCACAAGCTGCATGGAACTGGCTGTGTCTCTGATGACAAGCTCTTGTTTTTGTAGTTGGGTATTGTCATGTTTTAAAAGACTTTTCACTCCTGAGATTTGTGCAACTTCAGCTTTCAAAGTTACTAATTGTTCTTTGGCGATTTTGCTGAGTGATGATATGTCGGTTATCTTTGTTTTCCGGGGAAAAGCATACAGCCCTCACTACTTTTGTTGCAGTTTGAAGTGTGCAGTGAAAGTATTGTCTGCCAGAGCTTGCTGCTTTTTTAACTGCAGAGAGTGTGTGTACATAACAGTGCAGTTCATCCTTTGCTGCTTTTTTACCTGGAGAGAGTGTGTGTACATGGCTGTGCAGTTCATCCTTTGAAATAGTCTTTTCTAAAGAGGAAAGAATAGGTAATTTAGCAACACATTTATCACGGATATCAACATACATCTCAGCTCCCCATCCTTAATATTAACAGCCCTCCATGAAAAAACAGAACAATTTGATGTTTTCATTCTTGGGTTACATCACCACAGGCTCACTGCACTACATGTAAACATACCAGGTGAATCTGATTGTTGTTCTTTCTCCATTACAGTATTCGCAGACTCCATGGACATACCGTCAGTATTTTGTGTCTTTGAGAGCTGCATGTACATTGGAATATATTTAACAAAATAATTGGAAAAACGATATTAAAAGAACGAAATCATTAGAATAACAATTTAAAAAGATAGACTAACACTTCTTTTAAACTAAAATAAATAGATGCTCCAAGGATAGTTGAAATAGCATCAAGATTAACACGGATTACAATTTACAAAACTGGTTTGAAAAACAATAGCCGATCAACGTATAATGGAAGGTAGAGAAATATTAAAAGAATACATTTGTATATTGACCACTACACTTTCTCCTTGTTTCATTT
The DNA here is from genome assembly GCA_963855995.1 of Muricea muricata. Lineage (NCBI taxonomy): Eukaryota > Metazoa > Cnidaria > Anthozoa > Malacalcyonacea > Plexauridae > Muricea > Muricea muricata. Next base: position 51,074,071 of record OY979716.1, on the reverse strand, counting down.
TCAAGCTTATTTAAAAGGTAATAATAATAATACGAATATTTTAACAGGATAAAACACTTCAGCAAAACTATTGCTGTTATCAATATGTGTCCTGTGTCCTAAACTACATACATAAAATATTAAATAAATTCAGTTCAAGATATCTAGATATTAACTAAAATGAAGATTTAGTAGTTTATAAAAATCTTCAGTTGGTGCAGTTCTAATATTTAATGGCAGTTCATTTCTTGCCGAGTCCTCGTTTACACTATCTCTGATTTTAGATAATAGGCGTAGCCTTGTTGACGCTCGTTTATAGCAGGCGTCGAAATAGGTATTAAGATTCAATTTTGAATCAATTTCTACTCCAAGATACTTGTATTTCTTTGTAAAGTTGATGACTGTATTTCCATATGGTATAGATAAACACTCATTTAATTTACATAAACACTTGGCTGTTCCAAATAATAGTGCTTCGATTTTCCCTTCTTTTAAGTTTATAATTAGATCATTTTCATCCAGCCAGTTCGCAATGTTAGCCATATCACTCGTCAATTTTGAATTAATTGATTCCGTAGTCTTACCCTCTGTGTACAGAACAACATCATCGGCATATTTCACTATTCTAGATTGATTAATTACATCAACGATGTCATTAAATGATATCAAGAACAATAAAGGGCCAATTATTGAGCCTTGAGGAACACCTGTTCGTAAGTGACATTCCTGAGATACATGGTTATTATATGAAATGCAAGTTGCACGGTTGAATAGATAATCTGTGAACCAATCTAGTTCTACTCCAGTTATGCCATATTGTGGTAATTTACCTAACAAATTGGAGTGGCTAATCGTATCAAAAGCCTTAGTCAAATCAATGAATACAGCTCCAGCCAGATTTCCTTTATCAACACTCATTCGAATTTCATCGTCAATAAAATAATCAAGTTAATCAAATAATCAAGTAACGACAAGCCAGTTGCCTTTCCATTTTATAGCATGCCATTTGATAATTTAAATATTGTACATGGTTAAATTCCCTTATCAAGAAAACCGGTCTAACTTTACATACTCTGGTATAGCGTAATACAGCTATGTGTATATACTATAAATAGGCTTTGTTTATATTTAGTATAAAAGAGCAATAAACTCTCCGAAAATACTCACCAAATAATTAAACTTGGACTATCAAATACCACTCGAGCTGGAGGAAAGACTGTAAAATGGCATACTCCATTATTACTCCTGCTCACATGTTGTATATGAAAGTATCCGAGATTCCGAGTACCATTTCGGCAATGCGATCACTGACGTCGTTGATTCACTGACACGTCAAGATTTAACATGTGACTGATCATCAGTGCGCAAGCCTGAGATCAGTGCCTATGCAGTAGTATCCACTGATGTATCATACCCAGTGAACTCTTAAAATACCTGGAGGCCACCATTGATAACCGGAAGGGGGGGGGGAGGAAGGACAATTTTCAGATGCTGTTTTGACCCAAAAATATGGCCTTTTTAATCTAGTTTTAAGCTAATCATCTTCTAGATAAAGTGAAATTTAGTATTTTGTTGGTTTCCTTGCACAGAAATAGACTTTAAGAGGTTTTTATTAACGTTAAACATGAAAACAAAAATTTTTAAAATTTTGAACTTCAATAATATTAATACAAAACTGGTATCAGAAAAATTATACACACTGATACACGTAAATCACATGGAGCTATCTAAAAATATGCTGTCTTAAAAATATGCTGTCAGAGAGCTTACCACCACCGCCACCTGCTCCATAGAATACCGTACATAGACACATATGGTAATGATCGATGTTTGTTGAAAGCTGTTGACATTAAAATAGTTAATGTGTGTACATCTGCAGCTGTTTTGTACAACCTCGTTCCTGGGGCCTTTTAGAGTGAGGGAAAAGGTCCTGGCATCGGCTAGCTTTCAAAACCACAAATCGTGGTTTTTGAGTGGGTTGGCACTATGGCTACATATGCGAATTTTTTTCCAAAATGACCGATACATCAAAGTGTTTGGAAAAAAACACGTAATGCGGCGCCTTAGGCGTTTAATCTTACACGTAATTTTTTCTCCACGCAGATGTACGGTTTTGATTGAATAAATTAACTGGGTGAGGTTATAGACCAATGAAATTGCAGAAGATAGCAGCCGGCACCAGGGCCTTTTCACTCCCTCCATTTTAGATACAGCACTGGGATCGAGGTTGCTATTTTGTAGTATGCAAAAAAGCAACTTAAAGTCAAGTTGCAATGTGACATTAAAAATATACAATCGTGTCAAAGAAGCTTGAGAAATTGTGATTCTTGTATGCAGGGTTGGTATTTTCGTTTAATGACCACAGAGTATCAGCAGCATGTTATTGTGGGACACCTTTGATCAATCTGTATATGCAGTAAATATTAAAAATATATTTTTAATTGTCACATTAATTTTTATGAAAAATTACTCACAAAGTGAACATATGAGCTGTTTATTTATTAATTAAGTTCAGCACATGTTACAACTATTATGTATTTATGATTGCATGAGTGTACATGACAGACTGGTTTAGTTATTCAATTACTGACATTGTTTTAATGCTTAATTAAAATGCTGGAAAAAAATCTAAAAAGTTAGCCAATTGAAATAACAACATTTATATAACTTGCTAAACCTAGTGAGTTGCTATTATATCAGAAACATCTCTCAACATACACTCGTGCTCTTCCTTACCACCTGAGTCTCCCACTCATCATGTCGCTTTATGCAAATTTTTGGATAAAATCCTATTTTAAGAAAGTCAACCCTATACTTGATATACTCAACATAGACATCCAAGATATCTCTCATGGCAATTAGTGGGTGCAAATACTACTTGCATAGTTCAGAAGCAATGTTACCAACATGTGCCCATCCTGTTCCATAGTCTAGATCAATTGCAACTGCATTTGGGTCTGTTGGATTCAATGGCTCTGGCAGTATTCTTACATTCACTGGTTTATCTTGTTCATGAAGAGCAAAGTATGCTTGTTCTAAATGATATTGGTAGTTTTTCTCATGAGCAGCACCGATGCACTTAAATGGTACAGTATGGGTGATTTCATCTTCACCACTTTCATCCTCATCACTTGGCTGGTCATCACTTTCTGCCCTATCACCTTCATTACCACATACATCCTGACCAGGTTCAAGACCAGCCAACCACTCACGTAAATCTCTCTACAAGATCGTGACAAAAAATTTTTTATTATTTTATGCATAACTGTTATCTCTAAAATTAGCAATTTGTAATCTCTAAAATTAGCAAGGTGTGTCACTATTTAAAGTAATATTACAACAACACAAATATGGTAATATTTTACATATGAAAATTGAAAAATATCTAACCAATTGTATACACACATATGTAAAAATCTATCCACAACTAGATACAAACAGACATCATACTTGTAAATATCATGCAAAACATGTACATAGGTTGACACACTAGAACATAGACAAATAATACCTTCAGATTCATCTGAGAACCAATGTTGATCATCTAAATTATTCCTATTTTGTCCATCAAGATTGTCCTCATTTCTTTCTGTTGGTTCTAGAGAGTTGCTTCTTTCAGGAGTCACATCTAAAGGAGGTAGTAAAAGTAAAAGTAAAAGTAAAAGTAAAGTGAAGTAAAAGTGTCAGTATTTGGAAAGTTAGAACAACTGCAACTTTCCGCATCTACAGTCAGCAATGGGGTTTCAATAATTTCGTCCCAAAGGCCTTGCTCACCTTTATGGGTTACCAAAGACCCATAAACCTCAACTATCAATGCGACCAATACTATCTGCGACAGGAACTTACAATTTCTTGTTGGGAAATGGCTGGATGAAAGATTGAAACCTCTATCAATCAACAAATTTACCATCATGGATCCACTAAAGTTCGTTGAAAAAGTTTGTGACGAGAAAGTCGATGCAGATGAAATCTTAGTGTCGCACGATGTTACATCTCTCTTCACGAATGTTCCTGTTGATGAAACCATCAAGATTTTAGTCAAGAAAGCCTTCTAAAACAACTGGTTTAACAAAACCTACAAGTTAAACCTCAAGAGATCTGATCTAGAGACACTGTTGAACTTGTCGGTGAAACATCAGTTGTTCCAGTTCGATGGCAACCTATATGAGCAAGTTCATGGAGTCGCTATGGGTTCTCCACTTGGTCCATTGCTAGCAAATACGTTCATGTGTTTGCTTGAAGAACAACTGGTTAAGCAGAAACAGATGCCTCCTTTCTACTGACTATTCGTGGGTGATACTATCACAAAGCAATCTAGTGTAAAGTCAGCAAATGAATTCCTGTCAACCCTCAACAACTGCCATCCTGCCCTACAGTTCACAATGGAAATTGAAGTCGATGGCAAACTACCATTCCTTGGCGCAGAATTAATCAGAAAAGATGATCGACTCGAATCGAAGGTTTACATCAAGCCCACGAACACTGGATTGTTGCTTCATTTCGACAGTAATGTTGATATGAACTACAAGAAAGCCCTTGTTGTCACCATGTTGAATCACGCATTTCAGTTATCATCTATGTGGAAGTATTTCACCGAGGAATGTGAGCGACTGAGAGAAGTGTTTCTTCGTCTGCGATATCCTCCTTGTCTCTTAGATAGTATATTTTCGAGATTTATCAACAAGAAACATCAAACCACAACAGAGAGTGGCCCTCTAAATCAGGAAGAAAAAGAGAGTGTGTTGCGATTACAAGTTCCATTGAAGAGCCAAAAATCTGCTGACGTGTTGAGGAGACAACTTAGTAGCCTATGCAATCTCGTTGGTACAAGAATTCAACCAGTCTTTTCGAGCAAAAAGATCGCCAAAGAATTCAGAATCGAAGAAACGAAGCCACCTCTTGTGAATCGACAGTGCGTTGTGTACAAATTTCAATGTGATCTGTGTGACGCAGATTATGTCGGCTATACATGCCGACACTTACACCAACGCATTGAAGAGCACAAGGGGTCGATGATTGGTCAACACATGATAGAGCATGGTGAAAATACCGCGAGAGTCAATGGTTGCTTTAAAGTACTAAAAAAATGCCAAAGCAAGTTCGAGTGTCTGTTGTTTGAAATGCTCTTCATAAAAGACATTCAACCATCTGTGAACAAACAATCGGACTCGATACCTGCTAAGTTATTTACTTAGCTTAAATATTTTGTGTATTTTAGTTTAGATTGCCTGTCTTTGTCTTAGTTTATCTGTTTGTCTGTTTATACTTATATATTGTATTTTGGCACGTCTTAGCGCATAAATTTGAACTTATTAACTTGCGCAATCGATTAAATGTCATTTGTCAGCCTCATTTGTCAACGTCATTTGTCAACGTCATTTGTAAACTTCATTTAAACAATTTTAACAGTAAAAATTATCTATATTTGTTATTTGAACTTGATAATGAGGCCATGATGGCTTCGAAACATTGTTCTTCAATAAAACTTTTATCGCTTACATTTGTTTCGAAATCCTACAACTGACAACAATACACTTATTGAACATATATATACCAACATTGAAAATGTAGTTCACCTGTAGTGCCCTAATTATAACAAAGCAATATAAATCTAAAATGTTATGATCCAAGCAATTTAAACCAATCATGTGCTCTCTCCTCTGCAGAGGCTTTTATTCTATTTGATTGTATTTACACAATAACTAAATAAAATAAAATATAATAAAAGCCTCTGCAGAGGAGAGAATCATGTGACTGTTATATTGCAGATGCTGCAGTATGGTAAACCACCTGTGTTGATAGTAATTGCTGTGATATCTTTAGTGTATGGTTGGTCCATATTATTGGACGTTCCAACCATATACGCAAAAGATTGAATACTCATTATATTAACAGGTTTGTATTTTCATGTTTTTATTTTAGTTTTAAATTTTGTTCCTGACCACTTCAATTTTGTTTTCTTGCTTTTTTATTTTAGTGAATCGCCTAAAAAAGAAGGAGCAATGTAAAGTACTAAAATTCAATGAACATGTATACACACAACCAATGTTACAATTATGTTGCTATGTGTCATGTGAAATACTCAATGGCATATGTATGAAACATGGTGAGACATTGAAAACAAAAAAAAAACAGAGGAACAAAAAAATTTGGGAACTAATCTAGATTTCTCAACTAGCGTTCAACAGACTTGTATGGTTACACCAAATGTTACAGTTATGGAAATACACTAAGTATGATGTTGACAGTTATGCTGCTGTATCATATGGAATACTTATGTGTGGAACTTGGTGAAGCATTATAAATAAAAGAACATGCAGCAGAATAAACAATGCACTAGCTGCTACATCTGAAATAATACAGCAAAGACATTTGCCATATAATCAAAGCAAGCAAGCAAAGCCAGAGAAACAATCAAACATCAACATATACATGGATGGACATATTCCATTTGAGATATTCATAGAAAGCTACTACATAGCATGCAACACTTAATGTACCATTACGGATATTAATGGTGGTATATGGAGAAAATATAATCAACAATTATTGATCCCACGAAATCTTCCACGAAATTATTGATCCCATGAAATTTCTATGCGTTTGTTATTAATTTATATTTGCTAACCAGTTGACTTGTTTCTGACAAAACACCAGGTGCAAAATTTCTGAACAGTCTGAAACAGTTAATAAAGAGGCAAAAGTCATCACATGGATATAATGCTTTGGAAGGCTTTCTCATCTTTGTTGCATTATGATGGAGTGCCGAGAATTAATCTGCAAATCTCCGATACTAACCAAGCACTTGCGAATATCAAATCTCAGCAAGATCATGTCTCTGTAATCTCATCTACTGAATTTATCCCTATTAATCATGATCCAGGTTGCAGAAGGAAGATATTAACCGACAATGACAACTATACATGATTGAACAAGGTCCGTTTCAGTCAAAACTCATGAGATATTCCAGAAACCGTGACATTCCTCCTCCAAAACACTGTCAATTTTCCTCAGAATGGTTCAGCACGTATCCACATCTAGAGTACTCTATCAGCAAAGATGCTGCTTTTTGCTTTGTATGCCAGTTATTTCCACCTCTTGCAAGGCTGATGAATCCTTTGCACCATGGTCATTGAACGGCGTTCAAGCTTGGCATAAAATGAAAAGCTGTGGGAAAAGTACACCAGGAAAATTGGCTACCCATTTTACCAGCTCAGTCCATCGAGACACTCTTAGAGCCCTGCTTGCCTTCCAGAATAAATCTGCCCACGTCGACATCTTACTTGCTAAAGATCACAGAAATGCACTGATTGAAGAGAAGGCTGAAACCCACCACAACCGTGAAGCCATAAAGACATTGTTGGACATGACAAGACCTCTTGCATGCCAAGCAATATTGTTCCGAGGATCTTGTTCTGAAAAAGAAGGCAATAGGAATTTCCGACAAGTTGTTGCTTTGGTTGCCAGGCACTCCCCTGCACTCCAGAGATGGTTGAATGATGCTCACACACGCCCACACAAAGCCGATTGTCTCAGCTCCAGATCACAAAACGAGTTTCTATCCTTGCTGGCAGAAGATGTTTCAAACAGAGTCGTTGCTCAAATCCAGGATACTAAATAGTTCTCTGTTATCGCTGATACAATGCCTGATGTCTCCCATGTTGATCAACTCTCTGTCATCGCAAGGTACATTGATGAAAATGGAAATCCCCAAGAATGCCTCATTGATGTCAAGGAGATTCATGACAAGACCGGAGAAGGCCACAGACAATGTGGTTTTCCAGTCATATGATTATACTTTGTCCATGTCTGGGGTCTTCAAGGGCTGTCAGGCAAAGATGAAAGAGCATCTTGGTAGAGAAGTTCCTTACTTTTCCCTGTCTAGCCCATCGGTTTAGTACCACTGTGGAGCATAGCTGTGAAGCAAGTGTTGCTGTGTGCAAAATGTTTGAAATGCTTCAAGAGCTGTTTGTGTTCTTTACTTCCAGTACAAAGAGATACAGCATATTTTGTGACAAAGTGAAGGAAAACGATAGTGGTGGGGCATTGGAGTTGAGAAATTTATCTGCACCACGTTAGAGCACCCGTGCGGATTCAATAAGAGCTGTTTGGTCAAGTTTTGATGAAATAACTCAAGGGCTGGAAGAATTAGAAGATTCTGACGACAACAAAACGAAAGCAAAGGCAGAAAATCTTCTGGCAAGAGTAAGATCTTTTCAATTTATTGTCATGATTATGTTTATGAAGAGCGTCATGATAAAAACAAAAATATTGACAAAGCAAGTTTAGAGTGTCAATATCAACATTGTCAACACTCTAGAATCTAATATATAATATACTAATGGTGATGTTGTACTCCGGCAAACACGACACTATGATATTGTGATGCTACTCCAAGTGTAAACCACACTGGGCAGGCTGAAAAATTTGCCTGGCCACAGCGGGATTCGAACCAGCGACCTTTGGAATACTAGCCCCAACGCTCTACCAACTGAGCTACACGGTCAGAACGGTTCGATAAGCGATATTTCGGAAGTCTTTAGTCTAGTTCCTTCAACTCCTACCGACCTAGAATTCCAAAGGTCGCTGGTTCAAATCCCGCTGTGGCCAGGCAAATTTTTCAGCCTGCCCAGTGTGGTTTACACTTGGAGTAGCATCACAATATCATAATATCATATTTACCCGAGTACAACATCACCATTAGTATATTATATATTATATAATTAGAGAATTAGGTATTGAAGGAACTAGACTCTGTTTCAAAATCTCGCTTATCGAACCGTCCTGACCGTGTAGCTCAGTTGGTAGAGCGTTGGGGCTAGTATTCCAAAGGTCGCTGGTTCGAAACCCGCTGTGGCCAGGCAAATTTTTCAGCCTGCCCAGTGTGGTTTACACTGGAGTAGCATCACAATATCATAATAACTCTAGAATCTGCTAAAGTAACCATTTCCACACAGTGCCACTTACATGATGATGAACAAAACTTAAACAACCTGAATAACTGCCGGCGTAGAATTTTCTGAACGCCATGGAGTCGATGCTAATGACGAATACCAGCGACAACGTCGTCACAGAGGTCCAAACAAGAAGAGTGGACGAAAGACCAGAAACGGCAACAAACCTTACCCTCGAGGATTTCTACAGAAAAGAATTCATCCATGTCCTCAATTAACAAACAGAAGCCCTTAACGACAACGTTGAAGCAGCATGTGACACTCTTGCCCCAGCAATTAATCTTTTTCTTCCTCCATTCGACAATGATCCCAAAGAAGAAGATGTTAACTCTCCTAAAGATGCTTCCACGTTCACTACAACCTGACAACGATGACCTATGTGCTGAACTGACATTGTTTAGAAATCATCCTCGAGAGAACAAGCTGGAAATTGAAACAATCGTGGAAGCAGCACATCTAGCTATGAATTTGGAAGCATATTCCCTCTCGCAAACAGATGCTATCGCCTGATTTTAACTGCACCTATTATATCTGTGTCAACTGAGCGAAGGTTCTCTAAGCTGAAATTGATCAAGACAGTTATGCGCTCTGTGATGAATCAGGACAGGCTTAAGGATTTCATGACTTTAGCGTCAGAAAAAGATTTAACTGATTCAGTTGATCTGAACGTAATAGTTGATCGCTTGGCAAAAGTCCCCAAGACTCGGTATTATTAGTGTACAAGTGTATAACTACATTAACAATTGATTATTTATATGCTATCATTGTCATGTATACAGATCTTCAGTTCAAAGCCACCAGCTACTTAACTAACAGTAATAACAATAGCATTTATAATAACAGTTCAAATGGAACATTGCTATTTGCCTTTGGAAATACTTGATTTAAAACAATAGCAATAGATACTCCGGGCGGAAATCTTGACTTAGAAATATCAAAGCCCAGACAACAGCTTTAAATACAGCCATAACATAACTGAACAAAACAAATTTTTTGAAAAATATTTAATGAAGCTAATGTTTCGTTGCTATACTTGCAACATCTTCAGAGTACAAAAGCTTATATATAAAGCATAAAATAAAAATCTGAAACCGTAACCTGTAACCGTAAACCAACCGTAATCAATCAACCTGTAATCAACCGTAATCAACCGTAACCAACCGTAACCTGTTACTGTAAATCTGTAACCATTTTTTTGTAACTTTAGAATTTTATGCTTTATATATAAGCTTTTGTACATACTATAATACCTTAATTGCTCAATCTTTTCTGAATTTGCGCGTCTATATTAAAATTTCAGACTTAACTGAGTTTGTTGCGGCTTGTTGTGGCTTGTGGACCGGTTTAAAAATTTCAACATTTGTATTCAGGAGCAAAATAATATGTTTGGACAATGTGTACAGTTTTACGCATTATTTTGAATTCTAATGAATGCATCACCTACAAAAATAGATATACTGATACTTTTTGCTCGCTGTTTAATTCTCGTTGGAAAGTCTTAGGCAGTCAGTAGTATTTATCGTTGTCTCATTGAACTTAAGATCTTCGAAGTTTTTGTTCTATTTTAAACTCTTGCCATCGTAGATTAAGTCTAGCTTATCCACATGAAGAAGGACAGTGTCAGGATTCAATTTGTCTACTCGAAAATAAAGTGTAGTGATGACTCATGGTTTGTTTTGATCAACATGACATCAAGATAGCACAGCTAAAACGCATATTATGGCTATGCATGTTACAGACCCAAGTCCTTTGTAAAAAATCACCCATTAATTTGAATTTGTTTGGGAAACGGATTGTAAAAGTTACCATAGTTAATCCATCAAGACAATACACAAGAAGTCATTTGAATGCCTTCAAACTTTAACGATAGATGTGCAAAAAAAAGCGTGTTAATTGGTTTCCAGTCTGAAGCGCGAATCATGTTGAAATTTTTATCCTACATATATACAACGCATATATATCACATCTGGCGACATGTCAATTGGTTTTTTACCGTGTTCTCGTAAAAATATCGGGATAATGGCTTGAAAGTTTGCTTGTTTATAAACAACTATCCAGCGTGCCAGGCCTGAGTAAGGATGTTTCTCGCTTGCTATTTTGGCTTGAATGCTGATCGCTACGAAAAAACATTTCAATGCTACTGGAGAAAGGTATGATAGTGTAGACTGACAATTACTATTGTATGTATTTTGCACTACTGTCGAATTTCATTCAGCCAGTATTTCAGCAGGTAGTCTGTAACCCTGTGTTCGCCACTCATCACAAAATGGCGCATGGCCACGATTTGATGAGCTTGCCAAATTTTCAATATTTCAAATTACACTGTAGTGATATGAAAGCCATTAAATTGTTAAATGACCAGGATGTTTTAACTTACGATAGAACACATATTAAATGGAATCGAGATCTTGGTCCACTTAGGAATTTTGTTGAAAACATTCTTGGGTTTACTGGTACATGGAAGTCAACGGGAGGCAAGTCCAAGCAGTTCACTAATTCGAATGTTATTATTACGTATCCTGGTAAGTTAAATTCTTTAACTTCTAACGGTAAAAACGGCGAAGCTGTAAAGAAAGCTCTTGTGACAATTATAGACAATGACTGTGCCATGAATGCGACTTCGAGTTCGGACAGTTCACGTTATACGATAACCGATACTTCAATTGATACTGAATCACCATAGGATCTTATGTGTACTGGTCTAAATCTTAGTGAAACTATGAATGAAGTCGCCAAGTCATCTACCGTTAATGATGGCGATGTTACTGGAAGCGTTGATGGTGTTTTGGCGTCTGACTGCTCGACTTTGGAGGAATTAGAAAACTTTATTGACCGGTCTTTTAAAAATATGGGTAAGCTGCCGCCGAAGGCAATTGATGGCTCTACCCCTTCTCGGAAGTTATATGATTCTGAGTCAGATACTCTGGCAGAACGTTTTGAAACACTCAAAATGGAAATAGAATCTGGAGTTTTATTATTGAAAGCTGAACTTTCAATACCAACCCAAAACACTAACATAAAATCTCCTTTTTTCTATCATCGTACCCGCCATCGGCAGTCTCCAAATTTAGTGGAATGGCAGAACCACCTCCAACTAGTTTATTCGGGAACAAGAAGCAGTGCTCCTATGAACCATCAACTAATTCCCAAACTATATCCAAGACTGTTGATGGATATCCAGTGTTACCCAGTGAAACCTCTGCCGATAAAACCAAGGAGAAAAGATCAATTGAATTGGTTCCACTTTTATTATTAGATAGCTATACCGACATTAACTTGACCCAATCTATCCCCACCCTCATTACCCAACGGTACCCAATTGCTTCACGTCGCACCAAAGTGTTAATTGGGATAATTTAGTCAAGATCCATGCTGGCACTTCGAATAGCACATGCAGTTTTATCACTAATCTAAGCAGGGGAAAACTTACATCTAAATTACCTGGCTTTTACCTTATTAATGCTTGTTCTCTCTTCCCTAAGATGGACGAATTGTTTCTGTTGTTAAATACGCATCCTCTGGATGTTGTTGCCATCACTGAATCATGGGTTACCGATGATATAATTAATGAGTTAGTTTTGATTGATGGCTATAAAACCTTTCGCAAGGATGGGGTGCATGGTCGTGGTGGAGGCGTATGTGCATTCATTTCTGCAGATATACCATGTAAACGTCGACAGGACCTCGAATATCTGTCCTTCGAATGCATGTGGATTTGGTTTCGACCAGTCCGCCTCCCTAGGAAAATATCTGGCCTCATCTGCGCGATCTTATATAACCCGCCTGATACTCCTCTACCAGAGCAGAACAACTTAGTTAAGTACATGGTTGACAAACTTGATGTAATTAGAACAGCACATCCAGATTGTGGTGTAGTGCTCCTCGGCGACTTTAATAGACTAGAAATCTGTGACCTATTAATCCATCAAAACCTGAAACAGATTGTCCGGACCCCTACACGCAGCGAACACGTGCTAGATCTTATTGTAACCAACTTACGTGAACTATATAATGAACCTAGTATAATTGCACCGTTGAGTATGTCTGATCATAACGTTGTTAAATGGACCCCGTCTGCCAGTGGATCTTCCCGATCGCATGGTAAAAGTATAAGTAAAAAACACGTATGATGTTTTCCATAGTCTGCCCGTGATGCTTTTGGTAGATGGTGCAACAATCACACCTGGTTTGCAGACGTTGAGAATCCTAGGTCATGTTTGGAATTGGCATCTTCCTTCTCACAAGATATCTTCTCAGCTATAGACCGAATTTTTCCAACCAAAATAGTCAACATCCATTGCTCGGATAGACCTTGGATGACACCTTTGCTAAAACAATTAATAAACAAAAGGCAGAGAGCGTTTCACTCCGGTAATAGAGACCTCTGGCGTCATTACAGGTCGAAGGTTAAAAAGGAGATATCATTGAAGAAATTCTCGTTTTATAGTAACAAGGTGCAGCACTTTAAATCTTGCAACCCCAAAAAATGGTGGGATTCTGTTAAATTATTATCGGGTAAAAAGAATTCCTCTAATAACGCAATTAGAATAAAAAAGGATGGTGTTCCTTTCACCAGTAAGGTCCTTGCTCAATTACTAAATGGCTATTAATACTGACCTTCCTTGCTTGGACCTTTGTTCATTACTAGCCTATCTTCCTGCTCGCCATCCCCTACCAACAATTTCTGTTGAAGATGCCTGTTCCAAAATGCTATTGATTAGCACACTTAAGTCTCATGGACCAGATACCATTCCAAATCGTATTATAAAAGATTATGCTTATGAATTAGCTGAACCTGTTTCCAAGATCTTTAACATCTCCTTATCTTCTGGCCTGGTTCCTTCAATGTGGAAAGATGCTATTATCATACCAGTTCCTAAGTCCCAATATGCCACTTGCAAAGGCAAAGTTCGTCCCATCTCTCTTACAGCTTGTCTTTCAAAAATATTGGAGGATTTTGTTGTAAAGTGGATGATGGAAGATATCAGACATAAAATTGACCTGAAACAGTTTGGCAGTTTGCAAGAAACGTCGACAACTTTCTGCTTAATTGACATGATCAATAATTGGTTAAGTACATTGGATGTTCAATCACGATATCTTAGAATGTGTTTTGTGGATTTTAGTGAAGCATTTGATTGCATCAATCACAATATTCTGATTAAGAAATTGCTGTCTCTTGGTGTCAAAGAATCTCTCGTCCCCTGGATCTGCAGCTTTCTTTCCAATCATCGCCAAGCTGTTAAAGTTGATGGGTTTCTGTTCAGAATTGGTTCCCATTAATGGTGGTGTCCCTCAGGGAACTAAATTGGGTCCTGTATTGTTCCTTGTGATGATCAATGACTTAGAACTTCAATCCACTAATATGAATCATTGGAAATATGTGGACGACATCACTCTCTCTGAATCACTTTCAATAAATGAGATTTCGACACTTCAACTCGAGCTGACCTTTTGACCATCTACTTCTCTCTGGTAAGATCAATACTTGAATATGTCTGCCCGGTATGGCATACCAATTTACCACAGTATCTTTCTGACAAGATTGAGCATGTCCAAAAAAGAGCTTTTTGCATAATTTATCCTGAACGTAGATATGATGATGCCCTAAACATTGCACAATGCCCTCGTTTAACGGATAGACGACAAATCCTGTGCTGCAAAACTTTTAAAAAGATCCACAAACCTACTTTTCAACTCCATTACCTATTACCCTCATCACGGGAAGATATGCATGGACGGTTCCTATGGAACAATCTAGACTATACTGTTCCCAGATGTAGGACAGATCGCTATAAAAAGAGTTTTATTCCAGTTATGTGCTCATTCATTCCAAAACAATAATTTAGTGAAGAATTTGTTTGTACATAATTAATTTAACTTGTAATTTATATGTAATATTTAAAACATGCGCAGGAGTGCTTTATCAAATATAAGACTAAAGTAATTCCGAATAAAGTGTGCATAATTAGACTTTACACAATTAAATACTGTATATTTCGAGTCATTTGACTCATCTTCAGCAGAAATTTTACAAGTATGGCGTTAACTATAAGCGCGTACTATTTAAATTGAACTTAGTATGCGTCAGCAAAAATTACGTGAGCAAATTAATTTAACGATTACGTTACAAGTTCTCTGCTGTTATATTGTTCAGCGGTATTAATTAAACAACTGCAGTTCTCTGCTTGCCTTTAGTCCATTATTTAATATGGATTTGCGTCTTTTGATGTGTAATGCTTCTTTGTAGAGTAACAGATTCCAGTTATTGGATGAGTCTATGATTTTTGAGTTGGTCATTACGAAATCTGTCAGTTCATTGTTAGTTTTACCGTCCAAATAGTTGGTGTCATAACAAGAATTTAAATGCTTGTTGACAGCGCTTTCTTGGTCTTTGTAAGCGTGCTCTTTCACCCGTTCTAGTAAAGTCCTGTCAGTTTTACCAATGTAGCTACTATTACATTTAGGACAAGTAAATTCGTAGACAACATTGGATTTGTTTTGCTTAGGAACTTTATCTTTGGCGTTAGTAAACAAGTTTAGTTTGGTTGCTGTTATTCTCGTTTTAATTTGTACGTTAACGTTAAGACAACGTAAAAGTTTCTTTTTGAAGCCACGTAATAGTTGTTCACCTCTTGTACCAATATATGGCATTTCTAACCATAATATTGGTCGATTGTCATTAGTTTCTGTCTCGTTGTTGTCCTCGTTGCTTGTAGATTGGTGTTGTTTGAAGCGTTTTATTAGTAAAGAGACAACATGCTTGGGATAGCCATTCCAAGAAGCAATTTTCTTTAAAATTTGCAGTTCTTGTGCGAGTTTGGTAGGTGAACAGATTTTATGAATGCGACTGAGGAGAGAGCGAATCCAAGCAATACGATGTTTCCATGGTACAAAACTGTCAAAATGTGTGTATTGTCCTGTAAATGTACGTTTTCGGTATAAGGAGAACTTGTTGTCGTCAAGATTTAGGTCAAGAAAATGAGGTGGCTCATCAGAAAATTTGTCATAGGTGAAGCGGATGTTATTGTCAAAAGAATGGAATTTGTCTAGTAACATATCAATATCATCATGCTTAATTAGTAGTAATGTATCATCTACATAGCGGCAATAGAATTTGATAATACCGCTACTAATTAAAGGATTAATTATGATTTTCTCAAATTCTGTGAGAATGATGTTCGCCAACACTGGACCAAGGGAACCTCCCATGCTAACACCGTCTATTTGTTCGTAATAGATATTATTACAACTGAAAATTGTTTTCTTACATGTGTCACGTATGAGCTTTCGTAGGGTAGATCTTTTCAATGTTGTTGATAGTTCTTTTCCATCAAAGATTCGCCTTTCGATGACTTGGAGGGTTTTTTCAAGAGGAACATTGGTGAATAATGATTCAACGTCGAATGAAACGTATTTGTATCCTTGTTTGAAATAGGATTGATCAATGGTTTCAATTCGAGTCTTAGCGTCAAACGTGTCCTTGATAGTGTGATCATTAATCGTAAGAGGATGTAGTAGCTGACTGAGGTATTTGCCGATTCCGTAATGCGTTGTACCAGTCGTATCTATTATTGGACGAAACTTTGGTATGTCGTCAAACGGTTTATGGATCTTTGGTAAACCGTGGGCTCGTGCTGGTTTTGCCGATTTTGGTCGTATGGATTGATATGTTGCTTCGTCGATTTCACCACGTTTATGTAGGTTTCGCAAATATCTCTGGACACTACTTAATCTGGTTGGGGTTAGGTCTTCCTTGATTATTCGAAAGCGTTTACGATCTGAGAACAACTTTTGCATTGATGTTACATAATCAACACGGCTGACAATGACTACACCTTCTCCTTTATCTGGTTTCAAAATGACGTTTTCATCGAGAAGATCTTTTATGGATTGAATTTTCTTGTTGTCTGTTCTTACGCGAGCATTGTCAAAATCGAGGATATTGAACACAAAGGCACGTATGGTATTCTTTGCTCGTTCAACCTTAAAGAAACTATTCTTAAGCCAACCATGTGAATTGATTTGTTCCCAAATATTCTCAGCAGATGCGATGAGGTCTGAATCTTTCGGTTGTGTAGCAATGCCATATTTCAAACCATATTGTAGAGCACAGTATTGTTCATTAGTCAGTTTGGTATTCGTCAAGTTTATAATTATCTTGTTGGGATTTGGACGTGTACCATCGATAGATCGCTTTTCTCTTCGCAGGTTTTGGAGTTTCTTTTCGTGTCGTTTCTTAATCACAGTTTCTTCGCGTTTTAAATAGTTGTCGACGATGTACTTAACAACGGTTCGCTTAAGCCAGGTCACACGTTTGAGATTTTCTTCTGCCTCGGCTTTTTCTCGTTTCAGTTGCTTAATCAATTTGTGCTTGTTGCTGATTTCGTCAAAGAGGATTTTCTTGTAACGTTTCTTCTTTTTGTTAACACTAAGCTTTCTGAGGTTTTTCCAGCGTGTGAATTTTGGTGAAATATCTTCATCACGGCACTGAATTAAGAACTTTAGCGCGTATTCAGCAGCTTGAAGTTTCTTGCATACGCGTTCGTAGATAACGGCTATCTTGTGAGATGTTTCATCAGCGTTTCGGAGATTTTTCCAGAATCCTTTACCGGCCGATAGTTTCAGCAAATATAAGACTAAAGTAATTCCGAATAAAGTGTGCATAATTAGACTTTACACAATTAAATACTGTATATTTCGAGTCATTTGACTCATCTTCAGCAGAAATTTTACAAGTATGGCGTTAACTATAAGCGCGTACTATTTAAATTGAACTTAGTATGCGTCAGCAAAAATTACGTGAGCAAATTAATTTAACGATTACGTTACAAGTTCTCTGCTGTTATATTGTTCAGCGGTATTAATTAAACAACTGCAGTTCTCTGCTTGCCTTTAGTCCATTATTTAATATGGATTTGCGTCTTTTGATGTGTAATGCTTCTTTGTAGAGTAACAGATTCCAGTTATTGGATGAGTCTATGATTTTTGAGTTGGTCATTACGAAATCTGTCAGTTCATTGTTAGTTTTACCGTCCAAATAGTTGGTGTCATAACAAGAATTTAAATGCTTGTTGACAGCGCTTTCTTGGTCTTTGTAAGCGTGCTCTTTCACCCGTTCTAGTAAAGTCCTGTCAGTTTTACCAATGTAGCTACTATTACATTTAGGACAAGTAAATTCGTAGACAACATTGGATTTGTTTTGCTTAGGAACTTTATCTTTGGCGTTAGTAAACAAGTTTAGTTTGGTTGCTGTTATTCTCGTTTTAATTTGTACGTTAACGTTAAGACAACAACATTTAACAAAAGTAGTCTTGAACAATTTGAAAACATAAGTACGCACTGCGTACGTGTGCGCAGACCTGTACGTTGAAGGGAATGCAATATAGAACTGCACTAAGAACAACATGGAATAGATTCAACTGAAATATAACAATACAAGTAGAACTTATCGGATCAATTATTACAAAAGTTTCGTCCAATAATAGATACGACTGGTACAACGCATTACGGAATCGGCAAATACCTCAGTCAGCTACTACATCCTCTTACGATTAATGATCACACTATCAAGGACACGTTTGACGCTAAGACTCGAATTGAAACCATTGATCAATCCTATTTCAAACAAGGATACAAATACGTTTCATTCGACGTTGAATCATTATTCACCAATGTTCCTCTTGAAAAAACCCTCCAAGTCATCGAAAGGCGAATCTTTGATGGAAAAGAACTATCAACAACATTGAAAAGATCTACCCTACGAAAGCTCATACGTGACACATGTAAGAAAACAATTTTCAGTTGTAATAATATCTATTACGAACAAATAGACGGTGTTAGCATGGGAGGTTCCCTTGGTCCAGTGTTGGCGAACATCATTCTCACAGAATTTGAGAAAATCATAATTAATCCTTTAATTAGTAGCGGTATTATCAAATTCTATTGCCGCTATGTAGATGATACATTACTACTAATTAAGCATGATGATATTGATATGTTACTAGACAAATTCCATTCTTTTGACAATAACATCCGCTTCACCTATGACAAATTTTCTGATGAGCCACCTCATTTTCTTGACCTAAATCTTGACGACAACAAGTTCTCCTTATACCGAAAACGTACATTTACAGGACAATACACACATTTTGACAGTTTTGTACCATGGAAACATCGTATTGCTTGGATTCGCTCTCTCCTCAGTCGCATTCATAAAATCTGTTCACCTACCAAACTCGCACAAGAACTGCAAATTTTAAAGAAAATTGCTTCTTGGAATGGCTATCCCAAGCATGTTGTCTCTTTACTAATAAAACGCTTCAAACAACACCAATCTACAAGCAACGAGGACAACAACGAGACAGAAACTAATGACAATCGACCAATATTATGGTTAGAAATGCCATATATTGGTACAAGAGGTGAACAACTATTACGTGGCTTCAAAAAGAAACTTTTACGTTGTCTTAACGTTAACGTACAAATTAAAACGAGAATAACAGCAACCAAACTAAACTTGTTTACTAACGCCAAAGATAAAGTTCCTAAGCAAAACAAATCCAATGTTGTCTACGAATTTACTTGTCCTAAATGTAATAGTAGCTACATTGGTAAAACTGACAGGACTTTACTAGAACGGGTGAAAGAGCACGCTTACAAAGACCAAGAAAGCGCTGTCAACAAGCATTTAAATTCTTGTTATGACACCAACTATTTGGACGGTAAAACTAACAATGAACTGACAGATTTCGTAATGACCAACTCAAAAATCATAGACTCATCCAATAACTGGAATCTGTTACTCTACAAAGAAGCATTACACATCAAAAGACGCAAATCCATATTAAATAATGGACTAAAGGCAAGCAGAGAACTGCAGTTGTTTAATTAATACCGCTGAACAATATAACAGCAGAGAACTTGTAACGTAATCGTTAAATTAATTTGCTCACGTAATTTTTGCTGACGCATACTAAGTTCAATTTAAATAGTACGCGCTTATAGTTAACGCCATACTTGTAAAATTTCTGCTGAAGATGAGTCAAATGACTCGAAATATACAGTATTTAGTTGTGTAAAGTCTAATTATGCACACTTTATTCGGAATTACTTTAGTCTTATATTTGCTGAAACTATCGGCCGGTAAAGGATTCTGGAAAAATCTCCGAAACGCTGATGAAACATCTCACAAGATAGCCGTTATCTACGAACGCGTATGCAAGAAACTTCAAGCTGCTGAATACGCGCTAAAGTTCTTAATTCAGTGCCGTGATGAAGATATTTCACCAAAATTCACACGCTGGAAAAACCTCAGAAAGCTTAGTGTTAACAAAAAGAAGAAACGTTACAAGAAAATCCTCTTTGACGAAATCAGCAACAAGCACAAATTGATTAAGCAACTGAAACGAGAAAAAGCCGAGGCAGAAGAAAATCTCAAACGTGTGACCTGGCTTAAGCGAACCGTTGTTAAGTACATCGTCGACAACTATTTAAAACGCGAAGAAACTGTGATTAAGAAACGACACGAAAAGAAACTCCAAAACCTGCGAAGAGAAAAGCGATCTATCGATGGTACACGTCCAAATCCCAACAAGATAATTATAAACTTGACGAATACCAAACTGACTAATGAACAATACTGTGCTCTACAATATGGTTTGAAATATGGCATTGCTACACAACCGAAAGATTCAGACCTCATCGCATCTGCTGAGAATATTTGGGAACAAATCAATTCACATGGTTGGCTTAAGAATAGTTTCTTTAAGGTTGAACGAGCAAAGAATACCATACGTGCCTTTGTGTTCAATATCCTCGATTTTGACAATGCTCGCGTAAGAACAGACAACAAGAAAATTCAATCCATAAAAGATCTTCTCGATGAAAACGTCATTTTGAAACCAGATAAAGGAGAAGGTGTAGTCATTGTCAGCCGTGTTGATTATGTAACATCAATGCAAAAGTTGTTCTCAGATCGTAAACGCTTTCGAATAATCAAGGAAGACCTAACCCCAACCAGATTAAGTAGTGTCCAGAGATATTTGCGAAACCTACATAAACGTGGTGAAATCGACGAAGCAACGTATCAATCCATACGACCAAAATCGGCAAAACCAGCACGAGCCCACGGTTTACCAAAGATCCATAAACCGTTTGACGACATACCAAAGTTTCGTCCAATAATAGATACGACTGGTACAACGCATTACGGAATCGGCAAATACCTCAGTCAGCTACTACATCCTCTTACGATTAATGATCACACTATCAAGGACACGTTTGACGCTAAGACTCGAATTGAAACCATTGATCAATCCTATTTCAAACAAGGATACAAATACGTTTCATTCGACGTTGAATCATTATTCACCAATGTTCCTCTTGAAAAAACCCTCCAAGTCATCGAAAGGCGAATCTTTGATGGAAAAGAACTATCAACAACATTGAAAAGATCTACCCTACGAAAGCTCATACGTGACACATGTAAGAAAACAATTTTCAGTTGTAATAATATCTATTACGAACAAATAGACGGTGTTAGCATGGGAGGTTCCCTTGGTCCAGTGTTGGCGAACATCATTCTCACAGAATTTGAGAAAATCATAATTAATCCTTTAATTAGTAGCGGTATTATCAAATTCTATTGCCGCTATGTAGATGATACATTACTACTAATTAAGCATGATGATATTGATATGTTACTAGACAAATTCCATTCTTTTGACAATAACATCCGCTTCACCTATGACAAATTTTCTGATGAGCCACCTCATTTTCTTGACCTAAATCTTGACGACAACAAGTTCTCCTTATACCGAAAACGTACATTTACAGGACAATACACACATTTTGACAGTTTTGTACCATGGAAACATCGTATTGCTTGGATTCGCTCTCTCCTCAGTCGCATTCATAAAATCTGTTCACCTACCAAACTCGCACAAGAACTGCAAATTTTAAAGAAAATTGCTTCTTGGAATGGCTATCCCAAGCATGTTGTCTCTTTACTAATAAAACGCTTCAAACAACACCAATCTACAAGCAACGAGGACAACAACGAGACAGAAACTAATGACAATCGACCAATATTATGGTTAGAAATGCCATATATTGGTACAAGAGGTGAACAACTATTACGTGGCTTCAAAAAGAAACTTTTACGTTGTCTTAACGTTAACGTACAAATTAAAACGAGAATAACAGCAACCAAACTAAACTTGTTTACTAACGCCAAAGATAAAGTTCCTAAGCAAAACAAATCCAATGTTGTCTACGAATTTACTTGTCCTAAATGTAATAGTAGCTACATTGGTAAAACTGACAGGACTTTACTAGAACGGGTGAAAGAGCACGCTTACAAAGACCAAGAAAGCGCTGTCAACAAGCATTTAAATTCTTGTTATGACACCAACTATTTGGACGGTAAAACTAACAATGAACTGACAGATTTCGTAATGACCAACTCAAAAATCATAGACTCATCCAATAACTGGAATCTGTTACTCTACAAAGAAGCATTACACATCAAAAGACGCAAATCCATATTAAATAATGGACTAAAGGCAAGCAGAGAACTGCAGTTGTTTAATTAATACCGCTGAACAATATAACAGCAGAGAACTTGTAACGTAATCGTTAAATTAATTTGCTCACGTAATTTTTGCTGACGCATACTAAGTTCAATTTAAATAGTACGCGCTTATAGTTAACGCCATACTTGTAAAATTTCTGCTGAAGATGAGTCAAATGACTCGAAATATACAGTATTTAATTGTGTAAAGTCTAATTATGCACACTTTATTCGGAATTACTTTAGTCTTATATTTGCTGAAACTATCGGCCGGTAAAGGATAGTGCTTTATCAGATATACAACGCGAGGCGAAGCCGAGCATTGTATATCTGATAAAGCGCGAATTGCGAGTGTTTTAAATGACTCCTAAATCGATACATTTTATACCCATCTTGTCTGTTTGTATATAAAAGAATTTTCAATATAGATGTTGTATAAGCCGAGAAAATCGAATTAAAAGATTTGTGAAAACCGACATGTGTTTTATCTGATATATAGACTCTAGTCACGGCTATGATTTTCTTTGTGTTTTTCTCATGAATTATTAATGAGGTTTAGAAATACATATATATACCAGATTTTTATATTTTTACACATTGTAATTCACCAATATGCTGTGTGATAATGTGTTAATAAACCATTTTATTATTATTATTATTATCTCATCTTTACACTACACGACATTAACGTCGCGTCTGAGACGATATCATCTCAGCTGTAATCATCATGGCTGTTTTTATACCAGAGGTCCTACGGATGTTAATATCGTGTGGATAATAATGTCGTTTCAGACGTTAACTGTCGCAGTGTAGCGTAATAAAGACGAAATGTCCAACACAGGGCGACAAGCCAGTCTGCTGAAATATCGCCTGAATAAAATTAGATTTCGCTTAAAGTGCTCATGAAACGAAATTTTCTCCACCTATTTTAAGATTACGTTGGGAAGATCACTTAAAATGACAATATTATAACTTCTTTGCTAGAATTTTTTCAACTGTCTTACTTGTCGAGATATTCAATTTTATTTGATATGATAATAACTTAACCAGTGACGTCATTATGCATGACTTTTTGAAAATCTTCATTGATTTGAAAAGTAGTCAAAATATCGCACATACATTCCCAAGACTGAATGTTAATCCTCGCATACTCATATGCAAGTGTAGTTTTAGTTTTTTTACATTACTGTATGATGCAAAATAAGCAATCTAATAGACACTCATTATACAGGATGACATCAGTGGTGTGTTATTTGTACATTAAATAAATTTGAAAATCTTTACAAGGAAAAGAGTTACAAAAATTTTACCAAAGAAGTTACATTGTCAATTTAAGTGATCTTTGAAATGCAATGAACAAAATGTTAGACCAAATTTCGTTTCATAAGCACTTTAACTGAACCTCTTTCTACTAGCTTAGACGACTTTACTCTAACGTCCAAGGCAATATTACTACA
Source organism: Muricea muricata (assembly GCA_963855995.1). NCBI lineage: Eukaryota > Metazoa > Cnidaria > Anthozoa > Malacalcyonacea > Plexauridae > Muricea > Muricea muricata. The sequence continues at coordinate 51,050,108 of OY979716.1, read as the reverse complement.
GTAATAAAACGTTATTGACATCTGACAATATTACCGTCTATTTAATAACCGTAATTACATTAGACGCGGTCAGAGACAAAATTATCATCTCTATTATCAGAGCGGTTTATGTTTCAATAAACGAACAAATGGTTTTGTTTATGAACCACGGCTGTACATGTAACAGGTCAACAGCAACTGCTTTTAAACACTGTAAAACTATATACGTTTTGAGGATTTAAAGATTTGAATAGTTGCAACTATGAATAGCTGTTTGTGATAACTTTCCATTACCAGCGCAGCAGTGCTGTGTAGCAATCGGAAACAACCAGTAAACATCGTAATTTAAACTGTGGTTTTTTCTTGTGGTCATTTGCGGTTTTTATCGATCGACCGCAGCCTAACCGCGACCGCACCGCAACCAACACTGGGAGAAAAGATGCATATTCCGACGTATTCCTGTCTCTATACGCCAGGAATAAAATATATATTCCGACACGTATTGCAAACCGGAATATTAGTCGGAATATCATTAATATTCTGTGATATTACCTATTTCTATACAGTCTAGAATATTGGTGATATTCTTGGGGTATTTACAGCTGGAAATATCCCCGAATACGGACTGTATTTTACTAGTTTATTTATGTCTGATTATTTGTGAGATTATTTATGATAATTTCACATGTGAAAATTATCGCTTCTCAGCCATTATCAATCGAAGCTAATGGATATTTTTTATTGCTAGAAACGACTGCATTTTATTTGATGAACAGAAAAACAAACGGTTGATTGAAAATACTAGATTTATTTCGCGTGTTGAATGCTCGAAATAAATCTGGTACTGGTAGCGACCACTATACTTTCCCGTAATGGACCGACCGATCCCTTGGGGGAAAATTTTAAAATATGGCCACGAATGAAATTTGTTTTGTCGATTTTTTATTCTTTTGACAAAATTAAACAAATGGAGGAATATGTAGATGTACAACAAAAAAGTACAAATATTACAGCAGTAAACTTTGTTAAACTATTTTAAGATAAGAATAAGGCACAAAAAAGCTCTCGGTCCCATATTCCTCTGCCGGGTCGACCTCACTCAGTTAAAAAGAAGTTATTAATGTGTTTATAAAGAATCATCTAATTATCTTTGTATAGTAGTGATTATTGCACGGTAATTTATTTTCGAAAAACATGAGGCAAAAGCTGTCTTATGACTGGGAAGGAAATTTATATCAGCAGGTAAAACAAGTGACGCCATTATAATGTATTGTATATGTAGTGCAAATTCGCGCCCATAAACCTTATCCAACACAAGCATTCATCCATTCAAAGTTTTTTAACCACTTACTTTGAAATCATTTTTGTCTAGCAATACTGCTGTTTTTGAATACTTCAAAAGATAAAAAAACAGTACGTCAAATGTTGACATTTAATACTACATGACCTATAGTGGGTGACCAACCTATACTAAGCAGCTTTGTGAGTGGATAACAATGAAAGACAAACTATAGAAACTGGTTTTCTAAAGAACAAATTACAATTCAAACGGCCAATCCCTAATCCTCAACATTTTATGTTAGTATTCATCCCCTATAGTGGGGATCATTAGTTAGGTGGGCTCGTTTATTACATACCTATACAATTAATATCTAGATTGCACCGCTTTTGAACGTTTTTAGCCAATCAGCATTTAGTAAAGTGATAAAAAGAATATCAAGTTAAATTAAAATCGGGACAGAGAGTTGAGAAACATTAGTTTTCAAAACGGAAGCACCATTTCTAGCGCTTGCTGCAGTTACCTGGAATATTAAAATACTGTACCAGTGAAGTGCATTGGTAGGTACCAATTGGACAAGTATGAGAATGTACAGAAACACACAAAATATGAATTTTACTAAAATATGTTCTTAAAAAGCAAAAAGTGTGAACATTTACACCTTGAAAAATTCCATTTCAAAATTCATCGATTTTCAAAAATTTTACAAAATATTGTTAACGGCCTTCTCTAAACATATCCAAAATTTCAAACAACAAAATGAATTATAAACGGAGAAATTCAGAAAATTCTACACCGTGTTAGAGTAAAACCATGATTTTACCCAGAGCAAATAATGGTATGCGATTGGTTTACTCTATTGTGCCCTTTTCCATAGCATTGTTCGATTAATGTTATTCTAATGCATGCAAAATCTTTAAAGCAGTTTTTCTCAAATTGCCGAAAACCACCAATCGCCATTATTGCATGCGCAATATCTCAAGAAGTATGTAAGCTTTTGACTTCAAACTTTCAGTGTGTGTTCTGTGTTACATTCTCTTGGAGATGAACCAGAATCATAAAAATATTTGCAATAGCATGCAAGTTATGATAGTCAGTATCATCTCGATAATATCTAGTTTCAATATTTTGTCCGCAAAAAATTTATTTTTGCCTCAATCACCATAGTTCTGCTTCATCTCCAAGAGCATGTGATATACTATTAAAATAAAGTTATTTTAGATTTTTATCATTCATAGTTGTTGAGATATCATGTTTACAAATATATGGATTTTTCACCATCAGGGAGTAATTAACATGGTAACCATGGCAATGGTAACTTTGAAAAACTTATTTTTATGTTTGTGGTACCATGTCCTAACACCTGACCAAAGATGAACTGCATAGCATTAAAACACACAAAAATTTTTTTTTACTATTGGACCCCCTTAACGTTAAAGGAAAAACACAAGAGTAAGTTGTTACTATACAAATATGAATAAAATTTCGTATATAGTGCAATGGTATGAAGAATCAGTTTTCATGAGGTGATAGCCTTTATATTATACAGCTAATTTAGGCAGACATTTACAATGGTCAAATGTGCAATATGAGCGTCCAACGGATGATGAGGAAAATATAGTATCAAATAACAGTGGCTTTGTGGGATTACAACTATACATAGAAATATTTAATATATTTTTTACATTTCCATTTGAAACACTTGAATTAACTGTGATAATTCCCATCATTCTTTTTTGGGTATATTGTATGTTTGACTATTGTTGATATCAACGTTAATTGAGTTTATAGCTCTAAATTATTCCAAAATAGGCTATTGCTTTTCAAGAACAGTTTATCAAAAACAGTGTGTTTAGATGAGTGCAATGGTGACAATATTTTCGTGAGGTGAAAGATGGAATGTTCTATTCAATGCGGTGGTAGCTGAGTTGAATGGAACATTCCATCTTTCACTGAGTGAAAATATTCTTACATTCATTATTTTTTTATATAATATTATATTACATAATAGGCTTTTGCTTTTCAAAAACAATTAATAACAGTTGTTTAGCATTTTGGCAGATTGGACTTATTGAAAACATAAATAGTGCAATTATAGAACAAATAATTAATAACAGTTGTTTAACATTTTGGCAGATTGGATTTATTGAAAACATAAATAGTGCAATTATAGAACAAATACTATTGCACTCCTGTGTGTGTAATAGTATGTCTACTATTGAACTGTTTCTGTTCAATGTCATGTGACCATAGTCAATCAATAAAATGATCAGAATTTAACAGGGTATTATATAAAATAAAGCATATAGCATTATGCCATGTTCCATTGCACTCTTTGCAATTGGGACTTTCTATTTAATATCATGTGCCATAATCAACCAGGTCTGAAGTTAATGATTTGTTAATGATCAGGGGTGGAAAATGTATTGGACCATGGGACCAATTGGTTTCAGAACATTCTTGGGTTCTCAGAAAATATTTTAAGCTCACATTTGTAAAATATTTCAGGTGAATTTGTACATGGGTTTCCTGACAATATTTCACCATGTACTGAAAGCAGAAAGTTTCTAGCAGAACGTTTCTGCTAGTGTAATGCAATGAGGGGGGGGAGGAATTTGGGGGGGGGGGAGAACACTCAGTATCAATAAAATGCTCATCAAACAAAATCATGAGAACATCTCCTATATGTTTTGCACAAGACAATGTGTTCATGAGAGTCTAAGAGTTAAATATTACATCTTGATAAATTTCTGATGGACACTGAGCTGGCTAAATGACTGCTTAAAAAGTGATCATTGTCTCTTCCGTAAATAATTTCACTTTGCAAAAAATTTTTGATTCTAGACCTATGGACCCAGAAAGATAGATATCTTTCCATCCCTGTTAGTAATGTACAAAAAATATTCTGACCAATGTGCAATCTCATGTCAAATCGTGTCCCCATGCTGTCTAAACATATTTCATTAAATTACAAAACATTTGTCCTAAAAGCATGCATGTCATGGTTAACTGGTATGTGAATCCCTTGCAAACATTGTACATTAAATAGCTGTTGGCAAATCAAACAAAAATTGATCAATTATGATCATGTCATATTAGTGTTGTTTGAAACCTTACTAACTGGCTGAACTAAGTATATAAGTATGGACTGTTATAGCAAATATGTATATAGTCTAATAAAGGAGGGCAAATCTATATATTATTTATACCAGGTGTCTCAGAAAAAGTATTGCTGTTTGATTTGATATTGCAGAAAAACTAGGGTATTCGATCATCAAATATTCATAGATTGCATATGGTATTCAGGAAGGGCTAATTTTTATTTTGTGGAGTCCCAAGTTAAATTAAGTTTAGTTCCATTTCTATTCCTCCAACCTTTAATATTGAATATAGACATGCAACCTTTTTTAATATTACAACAGACATAATATTAATGGCCCCAGACCATCAGAACCTTTACTTTTTATTATTATTATGTATGGCTTTAATGAGAAAATAGGTTTACAGCATTTGCACAAAGATTTGATTTAAAGCGCTCTTATTAACAAACATATAAAAATGAAGTCACTGTCTCAGTAGGTTATTCAGTGCTTTCTCAACCTCAGGCATTTTTGGTCGGTTGTTTGGGGAAACATTCTTACATAAGTGGTACAGTGCAGAAAGTTCTCTATCATTAAGCCTGTGACTCACAACTTTCATTAAATAGCCAAAGGAATAAACATCAGTGTAAACTGTTTGTCTTCCTCCACCAGATTTTAGCTCTGGAGCCAAGTATGGGTATTTTTTTTTCATATTTTTTTTTTCTCCTCATCATTGAATGCAGGGTGGTAAGTCTTGCCATTGTCAGTTGCCGTTGCTTTACCGAAATCAATAAGAACTGCGCTGTAGTTATCGTCATGTTTTTCCACAACAACATTGTTTGTCTTGATGTCGTTGTGTATGATACCCTGTTGGTGTACATAAGAAATGGCCTCAGAAAGGTCACGGAAGATGAGCAACCAGTAGGGGCAAAGATTTGAGCTTACAATATTATGATGGCACAAAGCATTATGCATTGTAGTTGATTCTGTGATAACATCGCTTTCAAAACCATCGTATGTTGCAACGATGAGGTAGGGACTTTTGTTAAAACATACACCGAGAAGTAAAGGGAGATTGAGGTGACGCAGGCTCTGTAATATCTCAGCTTCTCTAACAATCTGCCTGTCTAAACTTGCGCTCTTGATTTCTTTCACGGCCACTTTTATTGTCTCGTACGTTGCTCGGTAACAAAGGCCGAATGTTCCTTCTCCGATTCCCTCATCGATAACCAAATGGTTCCTGTCGAGTTCTTTTAAATTGCCTGAGCTTTTAGCTTTTTCTTCACTCTTTCCACTGATAGTGGAAGTAAACTGCATGTTTGTGCAGGCGATTGTTTTCCTCTTTGAGTCTCTGAAGTTCCTTCATCTTGAATGAAGACGTTTCACCGCTTGCTACCATCTGCTCATTTGCCAAACAGGGTGCCTCTGTCGAAATATTTCCTTTATTATTTGTCTCCTTAGTCAATTCCTCTCTCTTCCTTTTTCGCTCTTGCTTCCTATTTTGTCATCTACGACGGGTGTTTTTTCGTCGATCTTCTTCACAGTGCCGAGTTTGCTTTGCGTTAAAACCCCTTTCCATCAGCTGGCTTGAATATATTACGTTTATTCACTGTGATGTTGGGCATACATGCAGTGTGCTCAAATTTTGTTTGTTATGACTGATACAAATTTGCGGCAAAATTTGTTGCTTTGTGTTTCCGATGTTGACAACTAAATTTTATCGGGTAATGTATACTGTAGGTGTGATGTTGTTTTTAACACATATGTCAACAGCAGATTTATGTTTCCTAATAGGCATCTTCTCGAGCACCTTGTTACTGTTATTAAAAGTGCTCTATATGTATATATATATAATAATTTTGTGCCAATTTCTTGTTCTACTTGAAGGCACGCGTCTTAAATTGTGACTCCACATCCATGATTAATTACTCAGGCAGGCACAACTAGCTATAGTGCAACTGAGTCTATAGAGTCGATAGTAATTTCTTTGGAATGGAAACTACCATTTTCATTCAATTTTTCATTCAAGTATTTACTTCGTATAACATTTGTCGTCTACCATATCATGTTGGGATTTGATTACAGTCAGAAGGCTGTTCGATTTTAAAAATTGTGTCAATGCTTAAAAGGTTTATATTGTTGTCCTCGAAATGCCCGGAATAGGCAAATAGCATATTTGGGCCGGTTGTTCAAAACCTGGTTAGCTTGATCCTGGGTCAACATAAAAGTCCAAAAGAAATTTCCCGGCAGCTTGTTGATGAAGCCCCAAATACACGAGGTGGTGGTAGAAACACAGAAACTAAAACAGTAGGTTAAACTTTAACCCATGCAGCTTTGAACAACTGGTCGGGCAGAGCTTTAAGAAAGAATAAAAAATCAAGACCCCCTGAGATCGTTTGCGCCTGAGCAACTTAAATCAGTAGATAACAAATTTTAGTTACAGGCCTGCCTGGGATTACCCGGATCAAAAAGAATCATCAGTTCACCAGGCCAACAACTTCGTAGCAAAATACTAGCCATAGTTACTTTCTATGCCTGGGACCACCCTGTGCTGTAGCTAGAAGCTCCCTGGGAAAGTGAGGTGTATTAAAAAGTATAAATGTGCCTTAATTAAAGTCGAGTGGAAATCGTATACACATGTTAAAATTAAAGCTGGAAGCAGTTGAGAAAATTCGATTGTTGGATTGTTCTCAACTTCATGTTTCCAGCTGGAAATTCAACATATGTATGATTTCCACCATCTAGAATTTATCTAACATGGAGTGAAATCATAATACTCAGATTAGGGCGCAGTACAACTTAATACCGAGTTTAAAACTGAACACTTGTTAGTTGAGAGTTGCAATGTAACATTGTTTGAGTAACCAACATATATACGTGAAGTACGAATAAAAATATGCATCCAATTTACAATTATTCAGTTTATATTTGAAAGTGCATAGCTTCACCTTGACATGTCAGAATTAAGTGACAATTTATTTAAATTTACGAAGGTTGTGGGGTCGTAATTTACCTAATCACCCTGTCCCCCACTAAGAAATCGAACCCGTGTTCCTTAGATTTAAGGCAAGTTGTCTGACCACTTTGCCACCGAAGCCCAAGCACTTATAATCACAGGTTTACGGTGTGGCTTGCACGATTAGATGACATAAATTTGTAGTTTAAAAATTAACGATTCATTAGGTATTCTGAACAAAAATAGAAACTAGCACATTATTTTTCTTCCTATCGAGTCACCTTACCGGCTGGAAGGACAAACTATGGCCGCTTTTAATACTTTCCGAGGAGCCAATCATGCGACATATTCGATTTTGAAAATTGGGATCACGTGATTCGATCCTTAATAGTTAAAAAAGAAATGTATGTAAAAGAAGCCTTGGTTTGTCCGTTGCGCTGCAAAAATTTTAATGGATTAAATATATCTATCTTGGTATGTGTACAAGAAGAACCAGATCAAAATGACCGTTATTTATGTTTTAACAGTCTTCGGACATTATTCGGCAGCCCACTTTTGCTGCAAAGGATTAACAATCACAACATTCTCGTATTGGTTACCCACGATTGGAACTTTGCCTTGAATTGGACAAAACCTTCCCAGAATTCGTCCCACAGGTAAAAATGTAGCTGGACTTGAATCCTCAAAGACACTTCTACACCATACCTCTAACGGCGGGGAAAAATGTTTTTTTTCCTCGTGCGCCTTGAACCATGAAACACAGGCTAATAAATATGTTTGGTATTGTACCTCCCCATTAATGTATTTTAACTCCACAGTGTGTTTCAAAAAGAACCGTATTAATGCAGGTCGAAAATCAGTATGTGAGTACTTGTTGAGGTAAGCAGAACTTTATTAACGGGTCAATAGCATTTTAACCTATATATGCCAAGTTTAAATTTAATTATTACGAAGGGAAAATTTCAAAGGGTATAATTTTTAGGTGCATCCTGTATGATTATACTCTGATTAGATCCTAGCTTTCTGTTATTCCCGACCATGTCATATATATAACAAATGCAATTTTTCTTGCAACTTCCAATGCAATTTTGACCTAGGCTGAATGTTATAATTTGAAATGTACATAGTATAAATGTATTCATAATCGCTAACATCATAAAAACCCGTCTTTGAGACCGAAGTTTAAGAAGATATTTTATGCAGAGTATTGGCAGAGGAGCACGCTTGTAGTTTTTCTTACTAAGTCAGAGTTGCATTTGCAATGGCACGCAGCGTGTAATTACTGTCATTACAGCATCATAACATAAAGAACCAGCTCTTCAACTTTAACAACATGAAAATCCGCTTTCGTCCTTGTGGGCTGCTTACATGGTCCCACTTTGTGGGGACAAGATATGAAGTACAATGATTTTGATGTATTGGAATACGTCACGGTTCACTATTTAGCACAACTACATTATTTTTCAATTTGTTGTTGAAATACAATCAAACCACCTTCTACCCACCTAAGCGGGATCATGTAAACTTCTAACAGAAGGCCAGGTCAACCAAATGTTTTATTTTTGTGCTATACATGAAGACGGCATGGTCACGTGAAAATATGAAATCCTAGTTTTCAACGAGTGAATAAATAAATCATATCAAAAGGAAAAAATCTTTATTTACAAATAATTGATAAACAAGTAGATATTATATCAAATGACTTTTCCTTGTTGTCATTCTTTGATATAAAGTAATGTTATTAACATTGAGCATTATATCATGGATTTCCGTCATGTCCTCAAGTGATATGATGAAATTTTGAAAAATTTATTATATAATACTGTAAGCATTTGTGAAGTCTTGATTTGATGTAGCCTGCTGAGCAAAAGTTACCTGTGTCGATAGCTGATGATCAGCCGATAGCTGCAAGTGGATTTTACATAGCTTATGCATACGGCACAAAACGCAGGAAAATGAACCCGTGCACGGAGAACTATCGTCTGAGCTACTGTAAGACTGAAGCATGACTAAATTTTGCTCAGCCGATAACTCTCGTGTGCGTCAGGCTTACAATCAAATTAATATGTTATGTCACGTAATGACTTTTCATTTGGTTCATGATACATACGATATAAAATAACTTTTTCATTATATGATATAATGAAACAGCACTGAAAAGTCATTATTTGATATGATACAGCAGCACAGTGCACCTGAGTGCTGAGTTGCTGGGAAACCGGCATTATATGAAATGAATAGACCTAATGACTTTTCAGTGCCGTTTCATCATATAACATACGGGAAAAGTTGTTTAATATTATATAACATCATGAATGAAACAGAAAGTCATTCTTTGATATCATGATGCGACTCATTGACATTATATCAAATCAAGACTTGACAAATGCTTATGGTACTATACATATAGGGTATATGAAAAACTGAACAAATTTGAAATTGCTCTAATGGTCGCGAAGCGCTTTGAAGTATGAAATAGTTTTTACACATTTTTTGCTTGGGAACTTACGATGTATAGAATAAACGAAAATATTCTGAATCTAAAATATTTAACACTTGGGTGTTGGTGGATAGAAAATTTGTTATGTGTCTTATAGCTGTTCAGTTTAAGCCCTTCAAACAGCAAAGTTTAAGTCGAGTATGGAATATGGATAGAGATTTCTGGATCTACGATTTTGCAAGTGCACGGGTATATTCTGCAATCGCGCGTAGCATTTTTTAAGCCTAGCTGTTTCAAAACATTGAAGTAATGCTAGCCTAAAACAAACTGATGAATAGGCCTACATATTTCCTGTTTTGTTCATACAGGAAAAAACAATGTATAGAAGTACTCGTACCTTCATACACATCGTTAGTATAGGAATCATCTATTTTCCATCTCTTTCCACGTGCATCATAGTAACGCGTTTGATGTTGGCGGAATGTCGAGTAGCTGACATGTTGATTGCAATGTGGACAGTTTCGTCTTGGTCTGACTTTTCCCATTTTATACTCTTGTAGGAGTAGCTTGAAATTCCAGTCGTGTAATCGAAAAAGATAAGTTATTTACTCAGAAACTGCCTCCACCTGTAGCCTGGGTATAGAACCCTAATTCGCTGCTTTGAAGGCCAGCAGGTGATGGTTTATCATAACGGACAGCAGTAGATCTAGCTACATGATTATGAGATTGTAAACTTTGTGTATCTCATCATGATTTACAGTTGCCGTTTTTTATCCAAGACAATTAAAACGCTAATGGTAGCTCAAAATCAATACAGAATTTTTGCACTGTTAATGACAACCTTTTTGGTATGACACAAGAATAAAGAATTTGGCTCTTCAGTTGTAAAACTAAATAATAAAAGTAATGATCTGATTTGATGAGAAGCAGCAAGAATAAATAATATCCGGCAGGTTTTCTTTGCACCTTGAACACCTGCTAAGTGACATGACTCATAGTCGCATGCCGACTCATGTTAGTTAAGACCTGTTTGTATTTTTAAGTTAGAAAGCATATATAATTCAAGTTGAATTAAAGGCATCTTCAAAACTGGACATTTTAAAACGTTTTAGAAACGGATCATTTCAAAGTCGTTGTAATTAAAACAGCTATTTGAAAACATAATTCCAATCCAAACTGGCAGTAATTACTTCGTGAGTTACATGACAACTCATGATGAAAGACAAAACTGCTATTTCCTTTCGGCAAAAGGCTTTTGGCACAAATATACATTCATTTCGAACTATTTTTGACACCCCCCTCATTCCTGCTCTATTCAAGCAAACACCAGTGGACATTGCATTTCAGTGTATTGCCGATAGCAGCTAATGCCATAGTAAGTAAAGCAGGTAGCTCTTCAGGGCGATGCCTAACCATTTGAGCAGTTTGCCAGTTCATTTAAGTGATAGTGATCCAAATGAGCAAGTCGAAACAGATTACAAGTCTGAAACATATGATGACGAGTCAAAAGATGAACTGTTGAATGTTCTTCGAGGGATTTTAGAGCAGCAAATTGCAACCAACGAAGTAAGCAAAACATTTTAACATGTATTTCATGTCATATGACGTGTGTTAAATGCAAATAATGATAATAACCCCGGCTATATTTTCTTCCTTAACAGAAATTGGATAAACAGATAGAGGAAAACAACCGCATGCGTTCGTCTTTAGACAGTCTTTCTAAAACAGTCCAGTCAGTAGCGCAGCGACTGAACCAGCTTGAAAGCAAACAGGATGCAGGAAAAAAACGAAGGTGGAAAGTATCAGCTGAGATAAAGGTAACACAGAATTTGAAATTAATTTGGTGTTATAAGATGTTTAATACACAATAATTTGAAGCACATGAAGTCGCAACTTAGCTGAGATTTATAGGGTACAAAATCTTTCTTGCGTCTTATTAATACACAAGAATGGAGATTTTAGCTGTCTTGTATAATGGTTACCCAGGAGCGATTTATGTCATATTAGTCGCATGGAGTCCAAGGGCTTACTGCCATATGTAAATCTAGAGTTTCAAAGTATTGTATTTATCTGACTTAGTTCATTTTTAAGAAATGTTTCCAACGAGAAATCAAGAATATATCGACTTTCAAGGTTTTTTCAAGATTTCTTAGCAAATTTCATGCCAATTAAAAAATGAACTTCGTTAGACGAACTCGTTATATGCAATGCCCAAGCTCGACACGTCTTACATGTTAAGTAAGCGTCTCAGTCGCGACTTTTTTGTGCCACATAAATGACCAGAACGTTTGTGTCACAGAAGCAATATTGTACATCAAATTTTGTGTTAATTAGTGCTTTATGCACTTTTAATACAATACGCCAACGTAGAATTGATATTTTATGAAATTTCGCGCCAGTTAGGCACTTAATTTACATCTTGATTGTGTCAAATATTAAATAAACTTTGACCCCGTTCACACGGGAACGGATCCACGTGATCTCTACATCTAGTTCGGTCATATTTAATCTTACCACTTTTTATATGATACGCTTTAATTAAGTTCTGTAATATTATCATAAATTTAAAGATAAGTTACAGTCGCATATGCGCATGCACCAGTTTCCTATTCTTTGTTTACTTCCGGCACCTACAAACAATAACATTCTCCCCAGTCTTCTAGTATTGCACCATAACTAATTGTTATTCATTGCGGAAATTTTATCTAAGAGGAGCAATAGCGAAGCTTCAAGCTCAAATCCTATGAGTTCGAGCGCAAATCGTGCTTAAACTGCATGCAGAAAGAATTACTATGCCAAAAGAGGGTCGTCTAGAATCTACTTATATGAATTGTTTCCTTGATGGCGGGAATTTAAAGACAAGTACACTCTGGAAACAGATGCGGATGTTGTGCAAATATTGTTAGATTCGTTCGACGCTACAGAAGCCCCAAAAGCGACAAAACAGGCTTTGTGGTAAGAACTTGATTAATTAACAATACATGAAAGTTGCCAATTTCAGATGGTAACGAACTATAACGTTTCCTGATATGTTTGCGTCTTTTCATTCAGACACTTGCTTACGCAGACTAGTAATATTCATGAGACAGTTGAGACATCAGTTGAGGCTACAATTTCATGGCTCGGAAGTGAAGCCACATATTAATACCATCACCAAGTAAGTGAATATGTCTTCTATTTCTTTGTAGCAATGTTTTTGAAAAGTTCTATACTCTCAAGACGCGAATTTGACGGTTGTATTTTTTATTTTTATATCTGTCACCTCTACAACAACTAAACGTCGATTGTCGCCCGAACGTCAATTGTCGCCCGAACGTTTACCCGAGGGTTTACTAACGTCTTTGCTCTCATGGTGTGTAAAATCAGTATAAAATAATCGAGGCTTTTTTATATGTTAAACTTTTCATGTGTCGTATTTATGGCTTTGAAATATGAAACCGCACATGTTTGTCCAACATAAAACAGTTATAAATTTGAGGACAAATAATATATGGACACAATTTTGGAATAGGAAATATATACGATCGCCCAAAGCTACCAATGTGGCAACTTCTTTTGTATCCAATCACAAACAGCGAGAGTCAGAAGGCAAATTCAAATTCGACAATTATCTTCTCACAAATCAACTGTTTTTATCAATATATGTATCATACTATATAGGGATGTCCATATAATGTGATGATGTATCACTTATCAAATATTCAAATACCTTTAACCTGTGGGTCGTTGGCAATAAAACAAAGTTACATCTTAGGAGTAATAGGAGAAATTAGTTATGTCTAGGATTCCTGGTTTAAGAGCCTGTCATATGCATGGTAAGGACAAAGCACTATCCAAAGCCTCATATGTCCCTGGACATACATGAACACCCAGCCATTTGACTTGAAAAAATCAGTTGACCAATTTCCTGCCCTTTTGTAAAACAAATGGCTACCTGTTTGGACATTCCTTCCACATGCCTATGATACTCTACTACTTCAATTGCAAATGTTCAGTGTTACTGACATTTTTATATTTTTATTTCAGACCTTTAGTGTACGAAGAAGAGGAGACACTAACTTGTAGCGAGGGTAGTGATGAAACAAAGAAAGAGGACACTCCTTGAATGATTGAATATTTGTAGGAGGAATGGTGCTTTTCCATTCCTACTACATTGCTGTATTAATTGATGAATACCAATATGTGAAAACTATGAATTAATTTGTTTGCAAAATAACCTTAGTGTATGTTCCCCAAAGAAAAAAATACTATTCTTGGTTAACTTGCTTTGTATGACACAGTTTACAGTCGCGGCAATATAAGTGTTCCAAAAATATCTGACCAATTCGTTTGCTCAAATTTAGCAGTCCCTCTGATCAATTCCTCAATATTTTTAGAAAAGTTTATTACAATATTTAAAACTTTCTGTTTATTGACCAATCAGAATCCTCACGAGTAAGATATAGCATTCTGATAGGTAATTTAACAGGAAGTTGTTGTGTCATGTTTCTATTTTGCTGTGACTGCAATGTGACACATGTATTAAATAAGATCTGTTCATTGTCCTGTTGGTGAAAAAACTTGATTGTAACCAGTGAAGAAGACAGTGACAGTTATGTTGAGGGAATATCAGCTCAGCTACCCAATTCACCACCTCCCATTGGTGATGCTCCACAGTCAGCAAATAGACAGCAGACCCCATGTCTACGAAAAAATCTGAATCCTAGATTACACTACTATAGTTTACTAATAAACACTACTGATAACACTACTAATAAATACTAATAATATCAAATAAGTAATGGTGAGTATAAGAGATTTAATTTATATTTTAGTGAGAGTTGTACCTCTTTCTCATATTTTACAATATAATAGAGCCTGACTACAAATTTGATGTATTTAATTTTTTGATTAGCTAGAACAGGAGCTTGAGAGTTTAGAGTTTCTTAGTAATAAGGTATGCAATATGGTAAACTTGCCAACATGCAATTGTTAACACCTTTACACGCTCCCATAAAGTTCAAAAACATAGTAATGAAAAGATCTATAAAACGATTCCAAAATGATCTTACTGTATGATTTATATCACCGCTGTCCGTATCTTCATGCACTTTTCTGTTGTTCATGTATTGCCCGAAATCCCCTTCATGGCACGCGCTGAAACAAAAGTTGTTTCTCTCTCCCGAAGACAGTGGCCACGACAAAAGCACAATGCAATATTGTGCAAGTTTGAGACCGCAGCAGCATTCTCAAAAGCGGCTATAGCGCTTGCCTCGAAATCGTCCAACAAACAACTTCTCTCGAAAAACTGCCATAACGTTCGACAACACAACTTTGTCTGCCTGGCAATGTGGATTGTTGAGGGTCCCGCAATAAAAATCTTCATCATAAAGAACAAATAAACACTTCCAAAACCATTAAGGCATTAAAATCCACTTTAAATACAAAAATGATTCAAACTCGCACATTCAGTATTTCGGTTTGCCGAAATCACCGCTCTAGATTGCTTTAGATAAAAAAAATGGCTTTAGACAAAAACAGAAACGCTTCGCTGTTGCTGCACTCCTTCGCTCCTTGTTGGTAAAATTATATTGCATTGTTATACCGACGAACTCAAATACTTCATTTTATACAATTAAAGCTGATCAAAACAAAAAACATAAACAAAGCTAGCGCATGCGCAGATGCGACTGTAACCTATCTTTAAGAGTCATGCTTGTTTTAAGACTTTTCAAATTGATATGGTGACCATACAGATCCGGTCCCATGTGAACGGGGTCTTTGTTTCATTCCATAACCTCAGCACACCTTCTAATGTGTTGTATCTTGGATCCCCAGCTTTTCAGGCTTTACAGTCTATTACTATTATTATTATTATTGTTACTATTACTATTATTATTACTATTATTACTATTATTACTATTATTACTATAATTACTATTATTAGTATTATTAGTATTAGTATTATTATTATTATTATTATTATTATTATTATTATTATTATTATTATTATTATTATTATTATTATTATTATTATTATTATTATTATTATTATTATTATTACTATTATTACTATTATTACTATTATTATCATTATTACCATTATTATCATAATCATTATCATTATCATTATTATTATTATTATTATTGGTTGTTCTTTCATCAGCTAAAATGCCCTACAAGTTATTTTAAGTATTTCTAAGTAATTACCTGCCTTATTTTTAGCTATGGGGTTTTTTGTTATACTTACATTAGTCTGTACCTAAATATCACACTATTTCTTTAAATAATATTCAGAGCACCGTTAGAGCAGTGATTAAAGAAAAAAAAGAGCAAGATGGTTCAGATGCATTCAATCTTGAAGAAAGGTATTATATGACAATGAAGGGTAAAAATGTTTTCTTTTCTTAAACAAAATGGTCTAACTCAAATTAAGGTTTCTCCTCGCATTTTAAAAAAGGTAAATATTGCAGATTTTCACCTGAAAGGGCCGAAAGGGCAAAAAATATCATAGTGATATGAAATAGTGCATAAGTGATAAGTCAAAATAGTACAGCATCTTTAGGGGGTGGTTTTTGAGGTGGTTTGCCAGTTTCCAATACTGAGATGTGAACTTGTCACAATTAAAGCTGGTATCTATGGATTGTTTGGAGTGTCAGAAAATTTCACGAGGTTTAACTCCTGTGATATTTGCAAAGTAATCCTTAAAACCAGTAAAAAGATACAGTAGTTACCATTGTTTATGGCACATTCATCACCCAACCAAACATAACTCATGTCTTGCAATTATTCCATCTGAAATATACCCAAACCTAAATGTGGCAAGTGAAGCAGGATAATATACTCTTTCTATTTTTTTTGTGTACAGAGCGGATTCACCAACAAATCGGCAAAAGATCAAAACTATTGCCAAAGACGTTTACTTGGCTGAAAAAAGCATGGGAAAAAATACTTCATTTGAAACAGCAAAAGGTCATTTGTACCTGCAACATTAAGTATCATTTAAGAAATTTTTTTTTGTTTGCATGCAAGGTGTTACATAATCTGATGAAACTAACCTGACTGTTTCTAACTTTACCTGACATAACTCAATTTATTATTCTACATGTAGCATCACAAAAAATCCTAGTTACAAATCCTATTCAATACTAATATTTACACTTCATTACAGATTTCAGCATCAATGAGTGCATTCACACATCATAATTGTACATATTTCAAAGCAAGATATCTAGTATACAGTATATGACTTGAGTCTTCCATTTATTTAAAGAAAACTAACTTGTAATCGCACCAACCTGTATTTTAAAGCAAGATGTCTATATGTGTCTTGTATTAATTCTAACATATATAACCAACATGTGATGGTACCAACCTGGCTCGTGTCCTGATGTGTCGTCTGAATGCACACAGGTTGGCCATTGCATGTAACTTTAAATAGGGCATTTCAAAGCAAGATGTCTATATGTATCTTGTATTAATCAAACATATACAGGGTGTATAAAAAAAAAGTAGACTATTTGGAAACGGCTCTCAATCTCGCTCTTGGTTTGAAGTATGAAGTTTTTTATTAATGTACATTGCTTGGGTACTTACGGTGTAGAATAAATGAAAATATTCTGAAATTTAAATGTTTCAAACCCAGGGGTGTGCGTATTTTGAAGCACATTAAAAATGGCTTGCGCACAAAATTTAAAGGCTTAAAAGTAATTTTGAGTTGGTAGGTAGAAAATATGTTAGGAGTTTTATTGCTGTTCAAAATTTCAAGAAATTTGATTGAGTTTAAGCCTGTAAAAACGTCACGCGAACATATATTTTTTCTCAATAAGAATCGTTTTTCTGAAGAAATGTTCCAATTTTAATTAAATGTCCCTTGGGAGTTGTATGCAAATTAACTAAATACATAAATTAAACATGCACAAAGCTAATTTTGATAAAAATATGGAAGTTCGTGCGACGTTTTGAACTGCTTAGACTCGAGCAAATTTTCTGAAATTTTGTACAGCAATACAACACTCGACAAATTTTTCATCTACCAAGTCAAAATTACTTTTAAGCATTTGAGTTTTGTGCGCAAGGCATATTTATATTGCCATAAAAGACAGAACCCCCCCGGGTATTGAAGTTTCAAATTTCTTATTTTTTTCGGTTTATTCTAGATTATAAGTTCCAAAACAATGTCTTTTAATAAAAAACATCGTATATTGAGGCGCTTCGCGAAGCAGAGAGCGATTTCAGATTTGTCTACTTTTTTTTTATACACCCTGTATAACCAACCTGTGATGGTACCAGCCTGGCTCGTGTCCTGATGTGTCATCTGAATGCACACAGGTTAGCCATTGCATGTAACTTTAAATACTGTATTTCAAAGCAAGATGTCTATATGTGTCTTGTATTAATTCAAACACATATAACCAACCTGTGATGGACCAACCTGGCTCGTGTCCTGATGTGTCGTCTGAATGCACACAGGTTGGCCATTGCATGTAACTTTAAACAGTGCATTTCAAAGCAAGAAGTCTATATGTGTCTTGTATTAATTCAAACATAATTATAACCAACCCGTGATGGTACCAACCTGGCTCGTGTCCTGATGTGTCGTCTGAATGCACACAGGTTAGCCATTGCATGTAACTTTAAATACTGTATTTCAAAGCAAGATGTCTATATGTGTCTTGTATTAATTCAAACATATAATTATAACCCACCCGTGATGGTACCAACCTGGCTCGTGTCATGATGTGTCATTTGGATGTACGATTGCTAACCTTAATTTTAGACATCTAGAAGCAATTTTTCATTGCATAACCTTTGCTGTGGAACAATTAAAAAGTGCTTGCCTTTGTTCCATTTTGGCTCCATTGTGTCCTCATTTTTTTGTCTGAATGCACTCAAATTGACCAGCGATTCAAAACAATACTGTAAGTAAAGGAAGGTGTCTATGTGTCAATTCAAACATGACTGACTGCACCAATCTAAAAATAAAGCTTTGAAACATTGTCTGATCTTAGCACCGATCAAGTTGTTGTATTGTCATTACGTAGTACAGCAGACTGAAGATTTATGTTTTAAATATATACATGTAATTATTTTAAATTGAAGGCATTCCAATTTATTTCTGGTACATTGTAGAAGCCGTTAAAATTCACTTCCAGTCGCGAAAAAAGTTAGTACGGAATCCAGTTACGCCAAGGAAGAAACAGAGAATGTGTATCCGAAGTAGAAGAGAAAGGGTATTTTGTTTTTAATGCTGTACTAAGACCTCATAAGTGTTCTTATGTATTACTCCCGTTGGGTGGAAGGCATAATTTTCTTTTCCATGAGGTGCATTAGATTGAATTGAGTCAGTTAAAAAAATTAATAAGATGCTGTATAATCAGGAGTGCAACAACCACGTTGACTTAATACTCATTAGTTGTCCTAATTCTTCACCAGAAATTAACTGGAAAAGAAATTACTGTCATTACGTGACAGAATTTAATTTACATTGCAGTTATTGGAAAGAAGATTAAAAGTGGCTACTGAGGAAGAAAGGAAAGAGTTTGGACCTGCTCTCAAACTTGAGTATATGACTGAGGATGAAGATACTGCGGGTGGCGATGGTTGGCGTCACCTGCAGCTGACTTGGAGGACTAATGAGGTGACGCAAGTTTTTCGTACGCTGGACAACCGAGCAAACAGGATGAAAAAAGACAACCTAAAGGAAAGGACTAAAAGAACGTGTCCTGGAGTTTCGAAAAAATGCGCATTAAAGGATGCACCTACATGGGCGGTAAAGCCTACTAGCAGGAACGAAATTCCACGTCCTGCATGTTCAACCAGAACTCGTGGCGGTGGAATTCGAACGTGTGGGGGAGGCAGTGGTCGTGGTGTGGAAACAGAATCAAGATCTTCTGCACGGAGAGCAATTACCTACTCAGCAGACGATGTTGTCAATTCTTTAACTGAATAATAAGTTGTGCAGTTGAAACAAACTGATACAATAAGGTTTCACACAAAGCTCTATGTAGCCTAATCTCAGATACTCTTTGTAGGCTCCGGCTACAATGAGTGTCTGACATTAGGCTAAGCTTTATGGGGCATGTTTGTGATTTGCATAATAAAACAAACAACAGTGCGTGTAAGAGTGAAATTAAAAGAACAATTAGCCTTTCCCATGCTATGCGGCCAGGTCTTGGCTCCAAACTTAAGCTTACTTCTTTATTCCTTAATGGGTGATAAAATTTTGAATCGTACTCGCAGAAAATATCCCCTCTTTCATCGCATATTTTCTTGGCTTAAAACCAGAGGGTTAGCAACCAGTTGGCTGACAGAAATACGCGATGTTTCAAATGTTACCTCCCCCCAAAAAAAACTAAGTTGGCTTAATTCAATAATTTTACCACCCAAAAACAGCGGATTTAGGATATGGTCGCTTAGTGTGAAACTGAATTCACGTGATTCAATGGGCAGTCGTAAGACAAACCATTTTCTGCTTAAGAAAAATGTACGAACTTCTGTACTGTACGAAAGTTATAATTGATTTCTTGAATTCTTGTATATTTTGCATGGTATAACAGCACTATTTAGAGCAATTAGATCAGAATGTGATGCCTGCTAAATTTAGATCCGAAATTCTCCACAAAAATTATGGGCACTTTAAGCCGAGAGTTTAGAAAAATAACAGGCGAAATAATCAAATGCCTGTCGTGAACTAGAATATTTTTTTAATTGATTGCACACAGTAGCAAAGCCAGCCCGACAATTTGGTCATGCTATGCAAATTTAAATCATTATCATTATTGATTTCTTTAGAAATTGATTCCTTTTATAGTCTGTAAACACAAAAAAATTTGCATAGCATGACCAAATTGTCGGGCCGGCTTCGCCACTGATTGCACAACTTATTTTCTTCAATTAGGCCGTAAGCAAGTATATTTTTTAATTGTTGCACAATTAAAATTTATGTATGTCAATTTTCTTTTTCGAGCACATTGAATTTTGAAATTTGACTTTGAAGGATTGACTTCTAAACTGAGTTTTAGTTATATTTCACACTAATTTTTTTAATTTTTATAATGAACAGTAGCTTGATTTTTTTACTAATTTCAATTATATCTATTTAATTTGTTATATATTTACTTGATATTTTTGTGTGCTTTGTTTTATCTCATTTCTCATGGCGTGTATGATGAACTGTATAATTGTGGAACTATAGAATTGTGTGATAATGAATGCTAATCATGATTATTCTAGTGTCCATGTTTATTCGTGTACACAGGTACTGTAGTCGATTTGAATATTGTAATATGATCTTGCTGGCTATCTGTTGCAGTTTTTGCATTATTTACATATTGAACCGATGTCTAATTTTGGCCTCACTTGTATACTCTTAATTATTTGTAAAGGTAAAAGATGGAAGAATAACGTATGCAGGAGTGTGTTACTCTGCATTTGGCCATTTATACTGCTTTAACCAGATTATCTGCATCGCTCTTTGGCCTCTTCTGTATTTGCTGGGTGGGGTAGTTGTAATAAGATCACATTTCTCTACTGCCCCATTCAAGCTGATCAAATGCCTAATTACATTTATATATTACGTTCGTGGAGAATGAATATTCATTCGAGCAATTAACCTTGGCTAGCGCGTGGTTATTATATTTGCAGTATAGTCGTGTATCTCAAGGTATGTGTTACTATTAGAATAAGATTTAACTGTTGGACTACTATTACACTTAAACCTGACAAATTCTGGCGATCACAGACCAGGTGTTTAAGAATATATTTAAATACTTTAAAAAATACTTTAAAGTGATATTTAAATCACGAGCAGGAGTGCTTCATCAGGTTATAAAACGCGAAACGCAGCCGAACGTTTAATACCTGATAATGCACGAATTGCGAGTATTTTGAATAGCATCAAAAACGATCAATTTTATGCCCTGTTGTCACTTTGTTTGCGAAAGAATTTTCAATACAGATGTTGTATATGCCGAAAAAATCGAGGCAGAAATTTTGTGAAAATCCACGTGTGTGTTTATCAAATATAAAGACTCCTTCACAGCCATGATTTCCTTTGCGTTTTGCACTTGAATTATTGAGTTTTTGAATGGTATAGCAAATAAACTGTAGAACCTGAACATTGTAACATTTCCCCACATTTTATGGAGTTCACGGATCGGAATAACACGTTGTGAAGTCTGATCATTAACACCAGCGCTATATATACTTCCATTTCGCTGCAAAAAATATTTTGACGACACCAGTGATTAAATTAAATATTCCACCAGCTCTGCTTCAAAAGACTCTTTAATATCAATTATAATTAATTGTTATAATTAGGTTGTAGGATCGAGATGGTTAATTCAATATAATTTATGCATGCATTTTATTATAATTTATGCAAATGCCCGGAGGGACGCTATAGTTTGACTTTCCTAGTGCACTAGTTTTATTTGTCTGTACGTGGAAAAATACGAGGTAAAGCGTTGTAAAACATTGGTTATTTATTCTTTCGCTTGTCAATATTGTAACGATAGTTTGTTATTGTATTTTCTTATTTAGAACCACATGCACATCACACACTGGTATACTCATGTATATTTGATACGGGTTTGTCTTTGAGAACCTTTGAGTTTAATTGGTTAAATAAAGTTTCTCGATTTGGTTTAAGTGTGTGTTTGGTAAAATGTGTGCGTATCTCGATCAGGCAAGGGATTAACATTGGTCAAAATAAGCTGGGACTTATTCGGAGCTTATATAGTTCTCGTATTTATTTAATAACTTGATCAACGCAATGACGAAGAAGGGAAAAGGTCGAGGCAAGAAAACAAGTATTTCGAAGCAGTTACAGTCGTCGCCTGGTGAATTAAACGACCCTTCGTCGCCCGAAAGTCAAGAACAGTCAGGGCAACAACAGCTGGACGATTCAAATGTGTCAGAGCTTCAAAATCCAGTTGTTTTAGCACAGGAAAACGCTCGCGGACTAGCCGAGGACATGACAAATTCTGGCAATGTTGCTCAGTTGCACGGCCCGTCATTTGTAGCTTCTGGCGAGGCTACGACTAGTTTTGGCTCAATAGAGCGTGGAGAAAATCAAGAACAACAAGAGCTCGAGGTGGGTTTAAATAACATCGCTTCTTATTCGAAAGATATACCGGTTTTGTCGCCTTTAGCTGCTGTATTTGAGTCGAAATTGAATGATATTCATAACAAAAACACGAAAGAGACCACGAGTCGCGTGGTGCTCACGCAGAATAGCACCATGCGTGAAACTCGCGAGGAGAACACGAATGAACTAACACGCGCGAGAGACATGAATCGCGAAGCCACGCGAGAAAACTCCCGAACAGTAAATCAACGGGAAAACGGGGCTGGCGTTGCAAGCTCGTTTGATTCACAGTGGGCAGCAAAGTTTCGCGAACTGGAAGAATTAGAAAATGCACGTAAAGAAGAGTTGAATAAACAAATGCTAGATGCAAGACTTAAACTAGAAAGAGAGATGAATCGAGCTGAAGTAGAGCATGAAATAATGATGAAAAAACGGAACATAGAGCAACAAGCCGAACTGCGACAGTTAGAAGAAATATATGGGGATGTTGCTGAGCCTCTGGATAGGGTCTCAGGAAGTAGGCATGATGTTGACCATGGGGTCACTCATCACAGTCAGCCGCCACAGAATACAACCATCAGTGATAGAAGTTATCCCAATGCAACACAAGATAACTCATTTCAACTTCAGCATTTATTAGAGAAACAACAACATACGATGGGCGAAGTTGTTAAGGGTCTACGCATGCCTCAAAGAGAATATATGAATTTCTATGGCGAACCACGTGACTTCCCATTATTTATGAGAAACTTCGAAGTGAACGTTGAGACCAAGGAAGACAACGACGCAGACAGGCTCAACTACCTAATTCAATACTGTAAAGGACCCGCAAGACAAGCAATCGAGCATTGTGTTATTATGCCACCTGAAGAAGGGTATATACGTGCGAAGGAAATCCTGAGGAAGAACTTTGGTCGGAATCATATAGTAACCCAAGCATTCTTGGACAAAGTAATAACTTGTCTGCCTATCAAGGTTAATGAAGCAGAAAGGTTGGCACAACTAGCACGAGATATAAAAACCTGCCTTCTTGGTTCCACTCAACTGGGTAATGGAGCAAACATCAACTCCATCGACACCTTGGGTAAGGTAATCCGTCGCCTACCAATCCATCTACGTTCGAAGTGGGCCGAAAGGGCAAATCAGTTGTATGAAAATCACATCACGGCTAATTTCTCGCATTTGACAGAGTTTGTCCAGTCCCGAGCTGCAGTGGCAAATACCTACTTTTGTCAAATTGTAAACTCCAAGTCAGAACAGCGTAAAGACGGAACAGATAAAGGAAAAAAAGATCACCATTCTTTAGTGGAAACAACACAAGCCTTGCAACATACGGACAGAACACGGAAGATGCTGGTACCGAATCGAGAGGAAAGAACTTGTCCTGCGTTCTTTGTAAGGGTACACATCACCTTGAACGATGCCATAAGTTTAGAGCTCAGAATCTTCAGCAACGACGAGATCTGGTGAAATCGAAGAGAGTTTGTCATGCCTGTTTGAGCCCAGGGCACTTTGTAAAGAATTGCAGAGGAGCTCGAATGTGCGGCGTTGAAGGTTGCCAAAGAAGACACCACCCCTTATTGCACTCATCGGAAGTGATACCCTCGAATACTAAGAACCCCCACGTTCCCGCAGCTCCCATGCTCGAGACGACAAACGGTAACAACACGAATCCTGCTCAAGGCACGGGACCCAACGGACCTCACATCTGGTGTCGGCGTAACGAATTCATCAACCCGCGGCCATCGCGTTGCGTTACAAGTTATACCTGTCAAGGTCAGTGCGCCCTATGGTGATCGTGTTATTGAAACATACGCGTTCTTAGACAGTGGCTCGAACACAACTATGTGTTTATTCAGTCTCTCTGAGGAAGTCGGAGCTGATTGTACACCTATTGAGTTTACCTTATCAACTGTTTCTGGAAATGAAAAGCGAAAGGGTCAACAGTTATCCCTTGACGTTGTTGGGGTCGCAACAGGCAAAGGAGTTAGATTGGATAAAGTATGGACAGCGGACTGTCTGCCGGTTGCAACAGAGAGCATTCCCACGAATGCTGACGTGCAACAATGGTCACATCTTAAAGGCATCGATATCGCTGATTTGGCGGATAAGAAAGTTACAATTCTCATTGGTAGCGACGCTCCTGAAGCGCTTTGTCCTCTTGAAGTACGGTCGGGAAAGAAGAATCAACCTCATGGTATTAGAACGATACTAGGATGGACGGTGATGGGACCACTCAAAGAAAGGTGCTTGCGGCAAGCACAGATGAATTTTATTCACGTCGATCAAGCGCTGGGATGCAAAGACGATGTGCAAGGCATGGTATCCATCCAGCAGCAGTGACAGAGTCTGTACAATGCTGAGTTTAGTGAATCAATGTCGGATCAGAAGGAATGTTTCTCAGTCGAAGATCGCCGTGCAAAGGCAATGATGGATAATTCGGTAGAACTCGTGGACGGACACTACGAGATCGGTTTACCATGGAAATATGACGAGCCCTTCTTGCCTAACAACAGATGTATGGCAGAAAAGAGGTTAGATTATTTGAAGAAGAGACTTGAGAGAGACCCTGCACTTCATGCCAAGTATAAAGCGACGATGGAAGATTACATTGCAAAGGGACATGCCGAGAGAATACAAGTAAAGGGAACTGATAAATCTGACGAGGCGCTGTCGAAGAAACCGATATGGTACCTTCCACATCACCCTGTAACCCACCCGCAGAAGCCAGAGAAGGTTCAGATAGTCTTTGACTGTGCTGCAAAGTTTCAAGACGCATCCCTGAACGACCAATTACTTCAAGGTCCGGACTATACCAATTCGCTAGTGGGTGTATTATTGCGATTCTGGCAGGAAAGAGTAGCAGTGATGGCGGACATAGAGAAGATGTTCCACCAGGTCAACGTGAAGCGAGAAGATGGTGAATCATTACGATTTCTTTGGTGGCCAGAAGGAGACCTTTCGAAGGAACCGGTTGAACACCAAATGACCGTCCACTTGTTTGGTGCGACGTCGTCTCCAAGTTGCTGCTCGTATGCGTTGAGGAAAACCGCGGAGGACAATCGAGAAGAGTTTAGTAAAGACGTTCTTGATACCGTAGAGCGCGACTTTTATGTAGATGACTGTTTGAAGTCATTGCCTACGAAAGACGAAGCGATAAGTTTAGTCCACGAACTCCCGGAATTGTTATCTCGTGGCGGATTTCGACTTACCAAATGGCTGTCGAATGAAAGAGAGGTTTTATCCCACGTGCCACATGGTGAAAGAGCACCGTGCGTCAGTCTTCATTTGGAAAACTTACCCAAAGATCGAGCGTTGGGTGTTCAATGGAACACAGAATCGGACAGTTTAGGATTTCGTAGCGGGAATTTGAAGGCTGAGACCAGGAGAGGCGTTTTGTCATTCATAGCATCGGTCTATGACCCGCTTGGTCTTGTTGCTCCAGTTGTCTTACCTGCAAAGGGTATGCTCCAGGAACTTTGTCGTAAAAACTATGGATGGGACGAAACCCTTCCGAGCGAAATGAACAAGAAATGGCAGTCATGGCAGAATGAATTCCAATTGCTCACAACAACTGAGATTCCTAGATGTTACAAACCCCTGGGATTCAAGGAGATAAAGAGTGCAGAGCTTCACCATTTTACCGACGCCTCGATCGATGGATATGGAACAGCATCATACCTTCGTCTTGAAGATTCGGACGGAAAGGTGCATTGTAGTCTGGTCATGGGCAAATCTAGAGTAGCCCCCCTCAAAACAGTGACGGTGCCAAGATTAGAACTGACTGCTGCAACTCTAGCAGTTAAAGTGGACAAGCAGATTCGTGAGGAACTTGACCTGCCTATTAATCGGGTTGTTTTCTGGACCGACTCAACTATCGTGCTGCGCTATATCAGAAATACGTCAAAGAGATTTCAAACCTTCGTTGCAAACCGACTGCAAACAATTCATGATGCTTCATCTCCTAGTCAGTGGCGTCACGTACCGACCAAGCTAAATCCAGCCGACCTTGCATCGAGAGGTATAAAGATGGGTAACAAGGAGCAAGGCAAACAAGATATGCAGTTTTGGCTCAACGGACCTAAGTTCTTGTGGAGAGAGTACCAGTCATGGCCAGAGCAGCCGATTGATCTACCTGACGTAGACGACACAGACCGAGAGGTGAAAAGAATTAGAGCAGACGTTGGCGCCGTACAGGCCTCGGCGGGTTCAGTTCCAGAGTGCGTAAGTCGTCTTATCCATCGACCGTCCTGTTGGTATTGATTGCGAAAGTCCGTAGCATGGTTGCTGAGGTTCAAGAAGTATCTGTTATGTCGAAGTGGAAGGGTTCCAGATTTCGTCCTACGGCGCGGTCCATTAACAGTTGAAGAAATCGACCGGGCGGCTGACGAGCTGGTGAAAATCACTCAACGAGACGCCTCCATCAACAACCAGTCCATCAATGGCAGATACGCCAAACTCAACCCAGTGATTTGCGAAGATATCGTTAGAGTCGGCGGACGTTTAAACAATTCAACTTTACCAGGGGAGTCTAAGCACCCTGTCATCCTTCCTTATGATCACCACGTCACGAAGCTCATCGTGCGCTACTACCACATTAATCAAGGACATGCTGGGACAAGCCAGACTCTGGCAGCAATACGGCAGAAATATTGGATCATAAAGGGACCAAGTACGGTAAAGAGAATTATCAACGACTGTAAAGCATGTCGTCGTCGCAACCATCCTGCTGGTGGACAGATCATGGCCCCGCTGCCGACAGCCAGGGTGACGCCGGGCGAAACACCCTTCTCTTCAGTTGGAGTTGATTACTTTGGCCCTCTTAAAGTAAAGTATAGGAGAGGAACTGTGAAGCGCTACGGCTGTGTGTTCACTTGCCTAGCTATAAGAGCTATACATATCGAAATCGCTCATGACCTGTCCACGGATTCTTTTATCCAGGCTGTGTGTAGATTCGTGAGCAGACGAGGACCACCAAAGGAACTGTTCAGTGACAACGGAACGAACTTCCGTGGGGCAGAGAGCGAAGTTAAACAGATGTTGCAGAAATGGAACCAAGCTAGGATTCTGGATCGTTTGAGAAAACAGGGCATCCAGTGGCATTTTTCACCACCAAGCGCAAGCCATACTGGGGGAGTATGGGAGCGTACGATTAGAACAATCCGTAAGAATATGTGTGCACTAATAGGAGATCGTATTGTTGATGACGAAACCCTTCTAACAGTTATGTGCGAGGTAGAAAAAATGATCAACGATCGCCCTCTCACTCGGCAGTGCGATGACCCTCGCGATTTGTCCCCGCTTACACCCAATACCCTCCTTCTTGGTTATCGAAATCAAAGTAGTTCACCTACCACCTTGTCGTGGACTTGTCATCCTCGACAGAAATGGAAAGAAGCACAACGGTTAGCTGACATGTTTTGGGGACGTTGGTTAAAGGAGTACCTCCCAAGTTTACAGGAGAGACAGAAGTGGCTTTCTCCCAAAAGAAATCTAACTAGAGGTGACATTGTGCTGATGGTAAAGGAGGATTCCCCTCGTGGTCAATGGCCCCTCGCAGTTGTCGAGGAAACGTTTCCAGGAAATGATGGACATGTTAGACGAGTGACGATTCGCACAGCGAACCAGAGTCGATATCAACGAGATGTAAGGAAATTGTGTCTTTTGGAAAGGTCGGAATCGGAGTGACTGGAACGTGATTAAAAGACGTTTAATTAACTTGTTGTTGTTGGTGGTGGTGTTATTGTTAAACATTTGTTTTCTATCGTACATTATCAGACAAGCTTGGTGGACGCGTTGTTTGGGAAGCTCGTGAAATAAAATGGAAAGAAATTAACACTTGCGCAAGTGAACATTGAGAATATTGTTTGTATTGTGGACCTCGATCCTTGTTTTGAATTTTTTGAACGACGGTATAGTAGGTCGTTCGGGGCTGGTATGTAGGATCGAGATGGTTAATTCAATATAATTTATGCATGCATTTTATTATAATTTATGCAAATGCCCGAAGGGACGCTATAGTTTGACTTTCCTAGTGCACTAGTTTTATTTGTCTGTACGTGGAAAAATACGAGGTTAAGCGTTGTAAAACATTGGTTATTTATTCTTTCGCTTGTCAATATTGTAACGATAGTTTGTTATTGTATTTTCTTATTTAGAACCACATGCACATCACACACTGGTATACTCATTTATATTTGATACGGGTTTGTCTTTGAGAACCTTTGAGTTTAATTGGTTAAATAAAGTTTCTCGATTTGGTTTAAGTGTGTGTTTGGTAAAATGTGTGCGTATCTCGATCAGGCAAGGGATTAACATTGGTCAAAATAAGCTGGGACTTATTCGGAGCTTATAAGGTAATATAATTTCAAATCTCATCTAGCGGGGGGGGTCAAACATAATAAGAGTCAGAGTTTTCTCCTTAGTTTATGATACAGATATTGCATGTCCATCACCTGCCATATGTAATGAATGGTAATACAGTATATTCACGTATTTACAGCAATCTTAAAAAGCAATAAAATTTCCAGGTACTACTGCCCAACTACCAAATGCGTTCAGTGATTTAACCAGCATCATATCGTAGGCAATAAGCAACAAACTGGAGTTTGTTGAAAAAAATTATTCTGAGTAACAATGTAATTTTTCACGGCCATTGATTGTGGGAACTAGTTTTAAAGCTAACAAAGTTAGCATGGTTAAATAAAGTTTATAATGATCATCGGGCCCCCATCATCAGCAACATTTCTCTTTGCCGTCATACATACTGTACATAGCTACTACAATACATACGGTAATTTTAATGCCATGCAACAACCATGTATTATTCGTCTGAGTGTAGTAGAAATCAGTCATCATTGTTAAATTTTACATGTACGTGCATTGTATATATTAACCATGCATATTACAATTAAACATTATAGTTGTTCTAATCTACTGAATACTACCAAGCAGTCAGTCAAGCATGTTTTTATAATCAAACTTATTTTATCAGCCGAATATTCCACAAAATTTAGAGATTGTTTGCGCTGGTAGTATTCGAACAGTATTCGAACAGTATTCTGCTTCGGAATATCTAGTGTATCTTATTTCGACGTATTCCGCGCAGAATACTATCAGTATCACAGAAATATTCCGAGCGAATATGCCGGAATACCCCAGAATATTACTAATATTCCTTACAGTATTCCGAAGTATAGAGGTCGAAATATTCGACTTTTCCCCCAGTGAAACCGCAACCGAACTGCAAGCAAACTGCGACCGCACTGCAACTGCACTGTTAGGTTATTTCTGGACAGTACTGTAGCTTCATTAAATATTTTTCAAAAAATTTGTTTTGTTCAGTTATGTTATGGCTCTATTTAAAGCTGTTGTCTGGGCTGTGATATTTCTAAAGAAGTTACTTGATTTAAGATTTCCTAATTGTTAATCGTATAAAGTTATATCCTGCAAAATTTTATATTTTTTCCATCTAATTGTGAATTCAAAATGCATCAAATATCAATTTTCAATGAACAATTTTAAAAGTCTTTTCATTGTTGCCAGGTACACTGTATCATTATTTGTTATGAACAACAGTAGGTCCCTGATCACTACTTGGTCGGCCCGAATCAATAGTCGCTCCCGGATTGGTCCAAACCTGCCTTTAAAATTTATCACATGTGTGCCCCTGAATATGATTGACATTTTTGCTTGGTTCAGGGTGTGTATTAATATGAATTAAATATCATGTTGTTCTTTTGAAAATTTAAACAAATTACTGTAACAGAAATCTGACTCTCATGAAAAACTACATTGACATATAGAGGGGAGGGGGGGGGGGGCTGATAACTTGCTTGTGGTAAAATGGTTTTAATACTCAGTCACAAAAAACAGATTAAGTTGTTAATTAAACAAAATTTAAATACATTTCCAAGAAAAGTGTGGGGACAACTATAAAATGTTGCATATAATATAAAAACGTAATTGTAGTATTGAAAACTTACCCAATCTCATCCCTTTGATCTGTAATATGGTGCTCACTGAATAGAGCACCTATTGTACTTTTCAGCTCCGCCTCATTTGAAGATTTGTCAAATGACCAGGCGTTAATATAAAGGCCCTGACTAATCAATTCAACTTTTGATCTCATCCGAGGTACAGTCTCATAATCTGGCGATGGTAGCAACCACACATCTTTAAATGTTGGTTCAGCTAACGGCTTCTTCCCCGGGCCCTTTACACGCTTGGAGCCGCTCTTTTCGAAGCACCTCATTGTTTGATGAGCGCTGTTGCTTTTTTCCTTCTCGTGGCCTCGAGCTTGTTTGTCCCTGGCTATAATTATGGTAAAGGGAATAAACCACAGATAAATTTCGAATGGGAGTACCACCAATACTTGTGCTGGAGCTTGTACTTGATGTTGATGCACCAGTGTTAATATTGCGATCCTCTGCATTTCTTGCTATGCTGGGGATTTGAAAGGCAGCTTCCAACTCATCTTGCAAGATTTTAAAACACATGGTGCTTGGGTTGATGCTGCTAGCAGTCATAGATGAAGGAAGTGCATTTAAAGTGCCCATGACACGAAAATTTTTATTGCATAATGAGAAAGAGTATTTAAAACTGTGATACAAGTTCTTTTGTACTTTTGTGCTGCAATGTTTTGTTGATGAGATATTTCAGTTTGAATATTTTGTTTTGTCGGCTAATTACGTCGCACTTTGCATAATGAGGCATCAGAAAGTAGATTATAAAGTTGTTTTCCTATAAAGAGACGACGTGCAACATTAATGGGATGCTTATGTTTGTCCTTAATCTACATGTCCTTTCAATATTACGAGAATTTTGCTCATTGAATACATAGATAATTGGTATTCAACAGCAACTCATTATGCAAAGTGTGACGTAAATTAGCCGACAAAACAAAATTTCAAACTGAAATATCTCATCAACAAAACGTTGGAGTGCAAAAGTTTAAAAGAACTTGTATTACAGTTTTAAATACTCTTTCACATCATGTAATAAAAATTTTGGTGTCATGGGCACTTTAAATTGCTAATAACAGTTGCAACAATCTGCTGAATATTGATATTATTTTGCTGTAATTGTTCGGCCGTGTTGTCACACTGTGATAATCAGTATCCGATAGCTCATTGCACTATGTGTAGAATTCTGGTTCCAGATGAAATGTGCCAACTTCTGCATCTTCTCAAATGTGATTTTTGCACTTCCTCTTGACTTTGATTATAAGTTTTTTGACCTCGACTGTAACATTTTCAACTTTCATTAGAAAAATATTCAACTTTGATTGAAATACTTTTACATTTCCAACTTCAATTAGAAAAATATTCGACCTCAATTGAAATAATTTTAGATTTTCAACTTTGATTAAAAAAATATTCGACTCTTGATTGAAAAGATTTGATTGATATTTTTGTCCGCAACGGAACGCCATTTATTCAGCTGCACTGACCAATGCTGTAATATTAATTTTATAGACTTTGCGGGGTTCTACACATATTTTTTCACAGCTCAAAGTTTGTTCTTGAAAACATAAATGGAACAGAGGAATTTAGTACTCCAAAAGAAGTAAATAATATTGATAGAGCAACTATATAGTCCTTTTAATGTACATGTAGTGCCAAACCAGCATTAAATTCAGTACAATTTTGTTAGTATTTTGTTTCCTTTTTTACCGAGGCTCAGAAGTAGGAAAGAGTAAGGGTAAGATTGTTTAACTTTAGACAGTGTCTGAAATCTCTCAAGGTATAACAGAGACTTCTTACAAATTTGTTTAGTTATTACGGAATTAGTTTGTAAAGATATGGAAGACCATTCTGGCACAACAGGTAGTGAGGAAGATGATGAAAATATCCCAGTAGCGCAATATCCAACCATTGTGGCCTCGATGAGTGATGAAAACTGCCGCCCACATCTTTCACAATCTCTACTACAGCAATCACTGAGTCATAAAGGTGTAAAAGAATTCACTGTATATAAATAAATAAATCTGAGTGAATTGACTCGATCCATATTATGGGCTGTTTATGAAATTGCTGTTAAATGATATATTTAATAAGAATTGATAGGACTATAAAAAAGTCTTGTAGACTCCACAATTTGGTGCTGAAATACTGTAGTTGGAATTTTGACATCATAACGTTGTGTAACATTTTTTGTTACATAAAAAAATAATACTATGTAGTCTATAGAATGTCCCTCATGTGGCCACAGAATTCATGCCCAACATTTTTTAGCTTTGAACAGTAGCTAACACAATTGATATTCCAAGGTTTAATCTGCCAAGTGGCAGGGGGTGGAAAACATTGGAGCAAGCATGCAGCTAGCTATGATGTCCACATATTTTACTTATGAGTGAGCAAAAATTTTTATCCTTGAGCCAACGGCGCAAAGCGCCGTTCTGGGCGTAAGCCCGGGGCGAGGGTTACTAATTTCGATGAAAAGATGAGATGAAAACAACTGCGACAAGACTCTTGAAGAGAGATTAATTCTGGGAAAATACACAGAAGCGCCAAGAATTGACTACGTGCCATTTTAAAAAATTGTCAATAAAACAAGAGTTAAAAACTCAATATTTTGTCATTTTGAAAAAATATACAGAAAGAATAACAATTGCCGTGTTGCTATGACAACAAACTATAACAGTACTTCATGTAATTCCAAAAATATAGTTGCATGCTCTTAGTTAGTGGCGAGGGGTTGCTACCACAGAATGAAAAATCGGATTTGCACTCACATTGGCACCCAGTTCCAAAATGCAAATGCCGCCAATGCAACACATTTGCTATAGTGCGAATTTATGTGCAAATGTGATCAACCACTTAAAATGCATAAATGGTCTGTTTGAAAATCATTTTTGTGAGGCCATGATTGAAAGACAAAATCATATGAAGTGTAGTGAAATATCGACACATTAGTCATCCGATATCTTTTAACTGACATCGCTTGAAACATTTGCACATGAATTCGCACCATAGCAAATGTGTTGCATTCGCGGCATTTGCATTTTGGCACCGGATGCCAATGAGGGCAAATATGATTTTTCATCCTGTGTACATGCATGTATTTCTAGTACATATATAATCTTGATTTTCTGTTGAAATATTGGAGTGTTTTAACTTTCTGGGTCCAATATCTGGTTTTAACATTCTTTGAGGCAGGAAACATGATAATTAATAATAATAATAATTAAAACTCATATAGTGCAAATTTACATGCTAATATGATCAAATGTGCAAAAATGTTGATTTTCCCAACACATTTCTACCAGTGGTCCTTCACAGAAGATGCATATAAAAATATATTGTCTACAACAATGGAATATTTTGCAAGAGTACTGTGCACAAATATGACCAGAGTGCTGCCAAAGCATAATAAGGAGTTCCAGTTGCAAAAGTGTAACTTGAGATAGCGAGGTGATTGCTTTTAAGCATGTAACCCGCTGAGACCGTTGCCTTTTGTGTTTAGGACGTCACAGTATACTGATTTTATGTTGTTCCTTATGGTTTACACTGTGTTATTGTTACTTTGCCTTATGGCTACAAATCAGGTGAGCAGCTAGAATGATTTTTTTGGGTTGACAGTAGGACCGCTCAAAGATTTTCTAGTGCTGCATGGTTTAAAGAAGACTGGCAAAAAGGTCGAGCTTGTTGCCAGAGCTTTTACAGCATAGAACTGGAGATTGCAAAAAAGTTTATGCAAGAGCAAATCTTTGATATTACAAAGAATAAATATGCTAACAGGCTTGAAACTAATAGTATAAAGCAGAGGAGGTTGGACAGCAGGCCGCAAAGCATCATGGGTATTGAGTGCCTAATTCCAGGTGTGGCTTCATTGACTGTTGAGGAGTGAACATCTCTCTGATTATTAAACCAATATGGAGCTTTCAAACGACAAGAGTGTCAGGCTGCAATACTTTGTGAAAATAGCATGTTATTGGTGCATTGTTGCGATCATCATTATGACTTGTGTTTTACTATACCAAGTTTACCTTTCTTTAAATTGCATGGGACGTGCTGTCATTTTAGCTTTATAAATAATCCGTCTGAGTGAAGGGTTGTTTTATTCCCAGTATTCCTGTCAAATCTCTGTGTATCATCAATGTGAAAACAAGTGCAGTATTTAAAATTGGTATAATACACTGCATTACAGTTATCTCGTTCAAATTCCTGCTTTGTTGTTTTTATTCCTGTACTGTAATATAGTGTGGCATAATATAATTTTGTGTTTTATAATGCCTCTAGTTTGACCCTATTCCTGATGAGTTTGTAAGAGGAAAAACCGAGCATGTGCTTTTGATTTTGGATTTCAATGTGGATCATATGTTGTCAGCAAATATAAGTGAAGTGGCTGCTGTTGTGCCTGATTCCAAAGAAATTATTAAACCCTGTTGCTGGCTGTAGATGTGCTAAGTTGCAATTGCTCTAACTTTCCACATACTGACAAAGTTTTACTACCTTCCTACTTTCAGATGTGACTCCTGAAAGAACCAGAACCAACAGATAGAAATGAGGACAATCTTGATGGACAAAATAGGAATAATTCAGATGATGAACATTGGTTCTCAGATGAATCTAAAGGTATTGTTTGTCTATGTTCTAGTGTGTCACTGTGATACATATGTACATGTTTTGCATGATATTTACAAGTATGTCTGTATCTAGTTGTGGATAGATTTTTACACATGATATATGTATACAATGAGATATTTTTCAATTTTAATATGTAAAATATTGCCATATTTGTGCATTGTTCTGATATTATTGTAAATAATGACACAACTTGCTAATTTTAGAGATTACAGTTAATATGTAATTGCCAATTACAAACTGCTAATTTTAGAGATAACAGTTATGCATAAAATAATAAATTTTGTTGTTATGATTTTGTAGAAAGAGATTTACTTGAGTGGTTGGCTGGTTTTGAGCCTGGTCAGAATATATAGGGTAATGAGGTGATAGGGCAGAAAGTAATGAAAATGAAAGTGGCGAAGATGAAATCACCCACACTGTACCATTTAACTGCATTGGTGCTGCTCATGAGAAAAACAACCAATATCATTTGGAACAGGCATACCTTGCTCTTCATGAACAAGATAAACCAGTGAATGTAATATGGCCAGAGCCATTGAATCCAATGGACCCAAATGCAATTGCAATTGATCTGAACTATGGAACTGGATGGGCATGCATTGCTTCTGAACTATGCAAGTATTTGCACCCACTAATTGCCACAGGAGATATTTTGGATGTTATAGGGTTGACTTTCTTAAAATAGGATTTTATCCAAAAACTTGCATAAATCAACATGGTGAGTGGGAGACTCGAGTGATAAGGAAGAGCATGATTGTATGTTGACAGATGTTTAGCAGCCTAGTGAACTCACTAGGTTGTTTAGCAAGTTATAGAAATGCTGCTATTTCAATTGGCTAACTTTTCAGATTTTTTTCTAGCATTTTAATTAAGCATTAAAACAATGTGTGTAATTGTATAACTAAAACAGTGTCTGTCCCACACAAATGCAATTATAAATAGATAATAATTGTAACATGTGCTGAACTTAATGAATAAATAAGCAGCTCATACGTTCACTTGTGGGTAACTTTTCATTAAAATTAATGCGACAATAAAAAATATTTCTAATATTTACTGCATATACAAATTGATCAAAGGTGTCCCACAATAACATGCTGCTGATACTTTGTGGTACATTAAATGAGAATACAAACTACCATATTTTGGGTGGTTGCTCAATGGTTTTTGGCACAATCATACATTTTCTTATATTTTCTGAATATGAACAACATTGCAACATGACTGTAAGTTGCTTTTTTGCCTGCTATTCATATTTTATTTTGAAATAGAAGGTCTGAACAGATTGGAAGGACCAATATACGTAATTCAATAAGCCTCCTCAGCATCAGCTATTGTCAGGAATTTATTCACCAGGAATCTTCTTACTTTGGCTCTGCATGCGGATCCTAAATAAACATGATTGTAAGCATTAAGTTAAGCATTAATTACAGGTACTTGGTGCTTTACTTTGTGTTTAATTTTATGTTATACGAAAACATTTATTCCAAAACACTACGAATACTAAACAGTCACACTCGCCAGTCCTATTGTATCCACTACTAAGACTGTTGACAGCATCAGCACATGCACCCCAAAACTCAACATTATTGTGTGTTGGCCATTCTTTAGAGAAACGTTCAACAGATGCATGATAAAAAGCAATGTATTCAGCTAAGGCTGACATCTCATAGTAGCTCCACTCATTCTGTACCAAAAAAAAAAACAGACATATATCCTGAGTATATAGGACCAATAATTGCACATACATACAGGATGATGACGGTTTAAGATGAGTTTGATGACAAAATTGTCATTTCATAAGTGAAAATTATACTGTAATGCAGTTCATACATGTACATTCTCACAATCTTCTGACTGGATATCTGGTTCAAGCAATTTTTTTTTGGTGAATTGTCCACTGGTAGATCTCCTCTTTGGTTCTTTTTTCCCAGGTGCTAGACCAGTTAGTGGATCATGATCTCTTTTTGTTGCATCAGACATTATTCTACCAAAGAAAAAAAACGTAGTTCAATACACAAACTTGTTTGCATGTAAAATTTAATGATGATGCCCAATTCTTGCATACAAAATCATTGACAAAAATATAGTCCAGCCAAAATCACGAATTCAGCTCAATCTAAAACACAGGCCAAACAATACATTTCAGTTATAAAATATTGTTGTTTTAGATATTTTAAACAATATATACATATATAACATACAATATGTTGAAACTGTTATAGTATATGAAATTTCTTTAGAAGAAAAGCGAGTAATTGCATTTATCCATGACCTGAGCGACAAAGCAGCATATGTTACAGAGGGCTACATTCAATGGTGAATATCTTGAAAACGGTTTCGTGGCTGAGAGGGGGGTCAGTGTCCAAATAGAATTAAAGATTATGCTTTAGCTAATTTTTAAAAAAATAGCGAAATCGAGGATTTTTGTCCTCAAAGATTGTCGACAGAAACGGCATTAAATTACATGGCGATGGCATTGTGCCTAAGTGAAAGGTCAAAATAAACTGGAAAATGACGCTTACCTTTCAAGAAATCGTTCCGGTGACTGACTGTTTTAAAAGTAGTAAAGAATGAAATTTCAAAAAATATTTTAAAAATCGATATTTATAAGCGGTATGTAAATTTTCGTCAACACAAGCTCCTTGCGAGCATAAAGAAATGTTGCAATCTGATTGGTCGAGACATTCGCCCAGATTTGCCCAATAAGCTGTCCAACCTCCTCTGGGTATAAAGAGCAACCCTAATTTGCGTTTTGGAAAGATGATGTCGTATTATGGCTACATGTTGATGATGGTAAACTTTTTCGTTATATACTCCATGTGAAAGCTGTTGATGTTAAATGCATGCAGGTACAAAGATGAGAAAGCATATTCATTTGTGGATACTGTTTATGTTGCCGTGCGTGCCTGCCGTGCGTGCGTGCGTGCGTGCCATGCGTGCGTGCGTGACCTTTGTTCGATTTTCAACCAGAACACTTAGCATCAACGATATAAGACAACGCTTATTTTCTCCATTCTTCAAAAATTTGCTGAAATTACAAGGAATTTTTGATCTGCCCGACTGGATTATTATTATCTTTTCAGAGGATCCTCTCTTATTTCTTTCTGCCATCTTAATCGATTCTTCTAGATATGAGTCTGCAACTATATCGACTCGCATGTAATTCATTTGGCAAATTTCCACGTCAGCTCTTCATAGGTATCGGGGATTTCTTTCATAGTACGGATGACCGCCATCATGTCAATAAAAAAAGCTACAACGCTGCATATTTCTGCCAGACTTTCCTTTGGGTGGCGAACCGGGAGGGTACAATATGATAAAACTATATTCTGTAGTTTACTTTTGGCCCTGATTCTGTGCGAACCATCAGGATTAGCAAGACTCAGTGGTACAGAACTCAGCGGGTGCTTCAGTGCCTCTTTTTCAAAATAGGCACATGGACGGGAACCACAAATTAATAAGTTGGAGATTTGTGGTCCACGGAGCTATTGATGGGTTCTCAAGGACTATAATTTATCTCTCCTGTTCAGCAGACAACAAAAGTCAGACAATGTTTCAGCTTTTCTAGGATAGTTTGCCTACCTTCAAATGCCCACATCGTATATGTAGTGATAATGGCACAGAAAATATTGATGTTGCCAGATGGATGCTCAATCTTTTGGTCCTTCAGCCAAGCCTTTCCTAACTGGCTTATCCGTTCACAACCAGCGGATAGGAAGGCTATGGAAAGATGTTAACTTGTATGTTACAAGTTATTTCAGCAACCTATTCTATTACATGGAATCATTGGAAATACTTGACCCACTTGATGAAGTTCACCTGTTTGCTCTCCACTACATATATAAACCCAGAATAAACCGGGCTTTAAAACTATTTGCAATTCAACGGAACAGTCATCCTTTATCCACAGAAGGAAATATGACCCCTTATCAATTGTGGGTTGAGGGGTTTTACCGATTTGCCAATTCCACATCTCAGACAATTAGAGAAGTAGTTGACCCTGACACTCTGGATGTCACCTCGTATGGAGTTGATGATGATTGCCCAATGCCGGACATACAGACCATAAATCATGTGGAAATACCACAGTCAAGTATTGTCTTGGGTGATGAGGACATGGCTGCTTTGCACTGTTAGTGGAACCTCTTGAGGAGGATAATGAATGTCGAAAAACCTTTTCAGTGCCTTACCAGTAACCCAGTAACACTTGTGAAATATTACAAAGAATTTTAGGTGAATAACCTCAGTATAAATGCTTAAAGAGAAATGGCTACAAAATTTTTTATCGTCTCATTTGAAAGAGACTTCAAAACAATATATAGAAGTCTATTACAGAATTTTTATATCTGCCTTATCTGGTGAGTATTTTGACTTGAAATCTTTAGTTGTCTGCCATCTTGGATATTTGGGGATATGCACATTACGTCACAACTGGGATCATGCGATTTTATTTCTTATGACACAATGGTTAATATGCTCTCATAACCGCATGTACGGCAAGTGTTTCAGATTCCAGCACAGACTGAGAAGATTTCAAAACAATATTTGATTGTTGGTAGGTATTTAGGAGGATTTTTGACAGGCTTATCCCTGTTGTGACGTCACCAAAACATAGTTAATGAGGTGAAAAATTAATCCAAGATGGTGGACAGTTCATTGATTTGGGTGAGAATATCTTCCGAAGTAAAACAAGTATAAAAATTTTGCAATATACTTCTTTTTATTGTTTTAGAGTCTCTTTCAAATGAGACAATAAAAATTTTTCTTGCCATTTCCCTTTAACCCTAAACCCTACCTCCACTGGATTTATGATCTAAAAGCAGACCATTACAAGTTCACAGAATATCACACCCATTATATGAATATGACATGTTATAATGTGCAATAAGTGTCACAGGTTACCAAATCCATATCCTTCTAGCAGTGCAGAAACCATTTCTTCCAACTCACTCAATGTTGATGCATGCACTGGGAGGTTAATTGTCAGCTGACAGGTTGATGCAGTTGGGCAGCATTTGCAATGATCAGGGCAACCATGAACAAATTTTACTTTGATGGGTTCTGGGAGTCCAAGCGGTGGAAAACTATAAGATCCAGTGATAAAACGAAAAACTTGTTGAGTTCCAAGTTATTGGCATTCATTTCTATGACACAAATAGATAAAAAGGTGTTGGTGTGAACATGCAGTGCCAATATAATTATAATGCTATACTGTACATTTATTTAATTATTCAATAAGTTTGATTCTGATACCACAATTATCAAGCTTTAGATGATTTTAGTTGATGTTATCTGTTTACGAAATAACCTTACTTTGGCAAATCAGGCAGCCAACCTCTGTTGATCATTCAGTAAGTTAACGTGAGAATTGTACACATAACAATTAATACAACTATACATGTGTACTGTACCTGGATGAACAATATACACAATAGTTCAACCCTGGCACCAGTTAGGCACAGCAGTGAAATAAATATTGATTAAAAATAAGCTAAAATACTCATTTTACTCACACTAATATTACTTACCACCATGACTGAGATTGTCAATGAAATCACAAAAATGTTTGAATGTGCTTGTTTCTTTCATTTTTTCCAGCTGCCTTTCACTATAGATCACAACTAACCCATCTAGAAAGTCCTTTGCAGTCACAGTGAATGTGCCGTCCTCCACAAACACCGACCGAAATAAGCTAGGTGTGGTTATGACTTTGTTTAGCAAGCCACATAACATAAGGCCTTCTTCCAGTTGCTTAATCATTCCAAGTCTAGGTTCAATGTGGGATTTTATAATGATCGACCTACATAGCATAAAAATGATTTGCAGTATTATGTATACGGTAGGAATTTAAAAAAAAATTCCATTTATTTTTATACATGTTCTTACAACTCACACTTATGCTCATACCTGACCAGCTTTTCTTTGCTGGCTTAAGTCTCCTTGGAGGGCACTCCCCTGTACCCAACATCACCAAGCACATCCAATACATTGTCATTTGTATGAGGCGCCATAGTGGACAAAAGTCTACAACAAATATAATGATTCCTTTTTAAAGAATAGTGCATGTTAGTTATCATTATATAAATTCTATTTTATTTATATAAGGTCTGTTTTATTTATATAAGGTGTATTTTATTTATATAAGATCTATTTTACTTATATAAGGTCTACTTTATTTATATAGGGTCTATTTTATTTATATAAGGTCTATTTTATTTATATAAGGTCTATTTTATCTATATGAGGTCTATTTTATTTATGTAAGGTCTACTTTCAAAAGCCCCCGTTTATAAGGTCTAAATTTGGTTTTTATTTATAAGGTCTATTTTGGTTTTTATTTATAAGGTCTGATTTGTTATACATATATGTCTATTTTGGTTTTTATTTATAAGGTCTAGATTTGTTATACATATATAAGGTCTATTTTGGTTTTTATTTATAAGGTCTGATTTGTTATACATATATAAGGTCTATTTTGGTTTTTATTTATAAGGTCTGATTTGTTATACATATATAAGGTCTACCCTGGGAACGACTTTTTTATTCTGCGCGGTCAATGCGTAAACATTCTATAAATAATATACCGTGAAGTATTTTGTGATGTTTGATGTTTCAAATTGATGTTTCAAAAGGAATGCCACGGACGATCAGAAAGTAAGAGAGGTCGTTGAAAATATCATTAGTCACCCATCGTTTCGTGCATCGCTAAGTAACATTTTGAATAATTCATGTGATCAGTCGTCGTCGTCGTCCACAGCAACATCCACCAGGGAGACTTTGTTAATATACTCACCTGGATTGTTTCGCCTAAGAAATGACAATTCGTTTGGCTCCGCAACAAATGCTAGCTCGAGCTCTACGTCGTCTGTTCTGCAATCCAATTCAAGCACTACAAATCGAACAGCATCAACAAATACATACACTACGCTGAGCGAAGAATTTTCCGCACTATTCAGACAAGGATCCTCTCGTGGCAGAGCCCCAATATTTCAGAGAGG
This sequence comes from Muricea muricata, assembly GCA_963855995.1. Classification (NCBI taxonomy): domain Eukaryota; kingdom Metazoa; phylum Cnidaria; class Anthozoa; order Malacalcyonacea; family Plexauridae; genus Muricea; species Muricea muricata. Next base: position 51,007,714 of record OY979716.1, on the reverse strand, counting down.
AATTAGCCATCGCCAATCTGCTAGGGCACGCCGACGAGCAGCAAATGTGCCTTACACACGAGGTTCTGACAGCAACCGACATCGAAAGAGAGAAATATTTAGATCAAAAGAGGTTATATTGTTACCCGATTCTAAGACAGACAGGATTGTACGGGCATCCGAAAAAGCGAGTCTCATGGAGCGAGGGTTGGTGCTGAACGAAGTCATGATTGATAAAAATTGGTCAGATAAGGTTTCAAAGAAAAGCTTTCCAGCGAGTCTTTTTTGTCTGTGGATGTTGGAGGTACAACTATCTCAACACGGTACGCTTTTTGTTTTGTATGCAGACTAAGGCCTAAAAAATACTTGTGGTTCCAGTTACATATCGTTAAAAAATTAGGGTCGGTAGGTCAGAAAAAAGTTTTTTAAATAATTTTTTCATGGTTTTTGGCGGATTTGTGAGTAAATTAATTTATTGTGATAACACACGCCATTAATTGGCACGCCACATGATCAGCCCGCAGCCATCCAGAGAAAATAGGATTGCGTGGTCAACGGCCTAAAAAAAGTAATAGGGTCGGCAAAAAAATTGATCTACATTTAAAATACGGCTTTTAACGCCTGTCTGAGAATCAATTTACACTTACCTGTGACTCACAAGTTTGCACCTCCAAAATTAGCACTGGTATTGTGACCAATCAGAATGCTCAGTCACTCAGCTGACAGGGAACTCAGAATATCAGTGAAGAATTTCAGCAGGTGGTATATTCATTACCGCCTGTTATGCAGGCTAGGGCGCAAATGATTACTAAATAGCCATTGGCCTACTGAGGAAATTAAACTGGGAAGGGTATTTTGGTGGGGGTGTACAGTTGATTTTCAGATGAAACTGTGCAAACCCTGTACTTAGTATATGTACTCGTACCTGTAATCTTAATATGCATGGTTATTGGTTCCATGTTTTGAATATAACAGGTTGTTTGAATATAATATGGTTAGTTTACTTGAAAACAATTATTATTCCAATGACCAAGTTGATTTCTGCATGTCAGTGTAATATTACCAGACTTAATTTGTTGGCTCTGTCAGAAGAACCCATGCTTTCCTCAGGCTTCAAGGCTTTCCAGAGGGGGGGGGGACAAAAGTACAATAGAAATAAAAAGTAATATTGCATTAGTATGCAAGCCTCCAGCAATGCAGTAGTGTATACAATGACCTTAATAATTCAGTATACAAAATCACATATTATAATTGTAAACTGATATCCTATTTTCAAAGGGTTTTTTGCAGGGGAGGGGGATTGTCCCAGGCCTCAAAATTTAATGGGCGGTCTTGATTGTATGGTCACTTAGTTTTCAAACCCACATGAGACAAGTTACTTATTATAAATTTTTCCAACATCTCCAAAATAAAGAATGAAAAATTCCCACAGCAACTCTCGTAAGACACAAGTGGTGGCAAATAGTTCTCCATAATTCCAAATCCTTTCTATTTCTTCATTAAGATTTGAAATACTTCTTGGTGTTGGGTCAAGTTTGAGAAGACCATGTTTAACAAAAGACCAGTTGCTTGATGGGGCTATGATCAGCCGCCTTTTTTCTCAAAAAATTATATGGCTCAGACCATTTAATGATCTTCCATGTTCCTCACAGTCCTGTCAAATGACATTGGATGAACTTCATGAGGTATGAATATATATGAAAATCTTAATGGCAATTAAATCTTAATTTTACACCTCAGATTCAAACCATCCAATAAAAAATGTAGTTCTATCTCATGATGGAGTTATCTCCCCAAATATCCCCCCCCCCAATACTACAAAAGTGAGATGTAGTAAATATGTTATGTTATCATGGCAATGATTCACACGGTTGGGTATATTACCTAGTCTTGTCAAAATATTCAAGTTGGCAGAGGCAAAATGAGATAGCAAAACAAGAAATTAGTGAAGAAATTAAGATAGCAATGATTTTAGAAATGTTTCTTCAGTTAAATCTGTATTAGATATTTTGAATATTTCTCACATAAATGTGGTCTATTTTTAAGTATTTTGTGCATAAAATTGGTGTGAGTATGTCAATTATATACCTGCATCTTGTTGTATTCAACAAAATACCACTCGTTGCAGGTATGTAACTGATAAATACTGTATTTCCCAGATTGATTTGAATCAATGTCATGTAGCAAGAATGTATTTTACAATCATGTGTTTTTTCTTGACTTTTAGAAGAAACAATACCATTTGTCCTGTTTTCTTTTTAAAAGGATATGTATATAAATTATCATATGGCATATGGGATATTTTTTCATATGGTATTGATTTTTTATATGCATGATATATACATTGTGTAGGATGATGTTCAGACAATTGATGATCAAAATGACGATGATTAAAATGACGACAGATATTCTGAAGCAATGAGTAAACTCGCTGAAATTTACCCTAATAAGCAGCAATCAGAACTTCTTTCAGCACTCACCATCTCAAAAGGCTGTACTGATGAAGCTGTACAGTTATTGTTAGATGCTGATGCACCTGAAGTTATCAGCAGTTCATCCACTGTTCCATCTTCTTCCTTAGATGTTCATGAGCAGGGTCTTAGTATCTGTGGGTCGACCTTTCTGTCTTCATCATCAGATTCAGATCAAGATCTTATTCTCCTTTCACCTCTGAGTCAGAACAGGTCCTTGCATGATATACTGCAGAATTTTGCTAATAATGTTGTTGGCTCTAACGATGATTTATGGTTGGATGTGAATAGGGACGATTTGTGGTGTATTTGTTTGGCATTTTATAAATTGGCACTAAAACATCCTGAAAGGCTGAAAAAAAATCTTTGTGTTAAATTCGTAGGATCTGGAGAGTCGGGTATTGATGCTGGGGCGCTACGCAACGAGCATGGCCAGAAATTCGCGACATTGAGCCAATATTTTGCCAGCGGTTAACCGCGTTAAAATTAAAGATGGCGGCCAAGCGCTTGTCGACACGAGTGACTGATTACGTGCAGTTAGACAATTTTAGCTCCGTTGTCTTGTACGATAATCTTGTTCCCCGAAACAAAAAAGGAAAAATTTTTGAAGTGGAGAGAATTATTACCAGAAAGAAGAAAAATCACGTAAGTATTACTAGTGAAACTAGTCCAATATATAACTTAAAATTATTATTCTGACATTTTGTTTGAACCAGTATCTTGTATATTTTCCGGTTACCGAGATCATTTAACTGTTCTTCGGCATGTCATTCTTGATTTTGTTATATTTAGGACTATGTATATCTTACTAAATGGGCTGGATGGCCTCTACACGAGTGTACATGGGAACCTTCTGATCACTTGCCGGATAATTTATTGAGGTCAAGTAAAAATGACACTGACATACTCACACTAACAAATTTGAACTTTTTCGTTATCAAGTTCTTTTATTATGTTGTTTCTAGGGGCTATGAGAGACCGCCAAAGCCTGCTGCCAGCAGGTTAGAGTCTACTGCCAGAGCATTTGCTTGTGGTGTTTTGTCACTGCTAAAGTCAAGGGCACTGAGCAATGGATACATTGAAATTGACCATGATTGGTGGCGATATATTACCCAAGGAAAAGGGGTACCATCAGAACATGGAGGGCATTATATGTATGGCAAAGATGATTTTGGTCGTCTTCCAATGCTACCTCCTGACTGGTGGTATTTTTTAAATCGACATGGGGAAGGTAAGAAGATAGACTTTCCCATGAAGATCAAGGCCATTGTCAGTTGGTCACCAAGAAAATACATTTGCAAGGGAGGAAAAATTGAGGATGGACCAAGGTTTCCAATTGAAAAATTAAGTGTTTCATTTGCCCGGCTGCCTTGTAATGAGAGAAACCTTTTTATTGAATAACATTGCTTGAATTTATGAATGGAAGTTAGTTGTTAGTGTTGGGGTCAGTTTTTGTATGAAGTCCAAAAGTTTATTGAGGATGTGAATTCTAGCTAGTACATCAACAAAACTATTTTTGCATATGGAGCAACAAAATGTAAACTATACTCTATGAATAGTCCCACTATATTGGGATGTGTGGTATGGTAATCAAAATCTGTATTTGATGGTCACCATGCAGTACCCACTTACTGATTAGCCAATGAAGACCTCATACAGCTCACCCCAAAATATAAAGTATATACATATAATTCTAGAAAAATTTGTCATCACTCTTTGAGGAGTGTTTCCTTCAAAATATCCCTTAATTTTTCCAGTTTTCGTACTCGTGTTGGCACTCCTAATTCTTTCAGTTTCTCTTTAATTTCATTTGCAGAAAGGCTTTGAATATCTAAATCTGAACTGTCTTCTGTAACTTCATCATCATGAGCAGCTGACAACTTCCTTCTTTTTTCTCTCGATTCTCGTATTTCTGTTGACCAGTACTCTGTATTTGACTTGGTGTAATGCCTATGTACTCGTGCATGTTCTGAAGTTATCTGTTGGCGCTTACTTGCAAGCAAAATATCTTTTGGGGCATCCCACTTGTTTGACTTTGTCAGGTGAAATTTTCTAACATCGTCATTATTTTTTTCAACCCCTGAAAATGCAAAGCAAAGATGTAGCGTATTAAAACTATTGTTTGTCATCATATTATTTATACTATGGTTTGTTACCTTGTCCTGTGAACTTTTTTATACCATTGTGTCTCTGCATGAAGTTTGGAACATGGTACACCAGGCAGTGCATGTAAGGTGTAACATGTTGTTTTCCAAACCCAATTACTTCACCACCAAGCTGAACAAATAGCTCCACCCATGTTCTAGCCTAATATATAAATCAAATAATGGAATGTAAACTTTAATATATTTAGCTTTTTTTTTTCATTTAAGGCAGCCATTTAGTATATTCAGAAATGGCTTAATAACATTAGTTTTGACAATAAATTTGTTACTAAATACACTTTGCACTATAAATAAAGTAATAAACACTGACACCACTCACCAGCTCAAAAAATTCATTAATTTTTTCAGGTGATGGATTTTGCTCGCCCATCATGTTATAAATTGTATAAAAGTCCTAAAAAGAGAATTTTGGTATTGTGTTGTCTCTATTTTTCTACAATATTGCAAGCAAATTGTCAAGATATTACCTTCCATATCTTGACAACTGAATCACTGGTAGTTGGCTTGATTACCCGATGTAACTTGTCGGGAAGATCTCTCATCAGCTTTTTTTTGTCAGAACCCATAAGGCTGGTGGATTCGTGCATGCCACTCCCTTTGCCATCTGCATTCCTTTTTTCCCATACATTGAAAGTCACGCCACATTCGTGGATGCAGTCAAGAAGATCTGAGAGGTGTTTGCTTGACCTATCCTTTAGAGCTTTATTCAAATTTTCCTTTTTGTCCCATTCCAGCGCAACATCAACCAAACTTCTCGTCAATATGTCTACAAATTTTGAAAAATTAAGTAAAATGCCATGGACGCATATTGCCATAAAATATGGGTCACTTTAATTGGAAATTTATTGCTGGTCTCCTATGTGGAAGCTACTATAAACTTTGATATTAACTCAGTTTGGAAAAGAAACACTAGTTGAAGATTACTAATAAAATCTTATCAAAGAAAGCGCCTCATTTATTAGTAACCTAGGACCGGTTTTAATAAAGGTGTTTAGCTTAAACAGTAGATAAGTCAAGACACTTTTACGTCTGGTACTTAACCGAACTTATAAGTTTTATGGAATAAATATTCAGTTTCATATGTGACTGTCCTTATGAATAAGGTTAAAAAATTATGCAATGTACAAACATGTTTTATATTTTTGACTTTTCCAGCTTAGGCTTAGCTAAACGCCTTTGTAAGCCTTTGATACAACCGATCCGATGTATAAATTGGATTATAAATTGCACGTGGGCTCATGTGGGCTGTGTAAAATACTAAATTCTGTAACTTTCGTTGACTATAAAGACTTCGCAGTAGGAGTAGCCATTTTTTCTCATATGAACAAAGTCAAAGATATGGATGTCGACCGTGAATCAATTAGTCAAGGTATGTAGCTTCACAATAATAATATGTTAGCATTCGAATTTCGATACACAATGCCCTGACCACGAACGACAAACGTTACAAGTATTTATAAGAACGAAAAATTGAACAGCTTTGTTTGCATTAGGCGAAAACGAAATGCACACAGTTGTCTAAAAATAAGTTTAATAAGGGTAACTTAATTATGTCAACTAGTTAAAGAAGAGGTCAGTAATCAAGAGCAAAAATGTGCCAGGCGTTCAAACTCCAAGCGAAAACTAGAAAAAGATTTTGTGAAGCTCACATTGGACGAGGTTTCACCGAAAAAAATGAAAAAAAGAAAAAAAAGAAAGAGAGAAAAGAGAACAAAAATAGAAAAAAAGGAAGTAGATACAGACGAAGACCTTCAAGGTGCTGATACTGACGTAATGTTATCCAGCGACTCAGACAAAGGAAACTCTAATGTCAGTGATGATAAAGGTGATGACAAAGATGATGAATATTTCCCCCCATACCCCTTAAAACGGGAGGACGGGGTAGCTTCAGTGTACCCATGGTGGAAGTGAATATTTGGAGCATATAACTAACATATATATACATATATACATATACACAAATTATATACGTAATATATCATATAATGTATATCATATATATATATATATATATATATATATATATATAAAGGAGATAGTTTTGGCTTGCAAAATACAAGAGTGCTCAATGTGCTTACCACTACAGCCTGCTCAGTGCTCATAAGCATAATACACAATCTGACTTTGCAAAGTCAGACTGTCCATTATGCTGTTGAACAGCAATTGTTTATATCATTTGTACATTGTGGACTTGCACAAATATAGTTTCGTATCACTACAGGCTGTAGTGGTAAGCTTTTGAGGCATTTTATGAATGAATGAATGAATGAATGAATGAATGAATGAATGAATGAATGAATGAATGAATGAATGAATGAATGAATGAATGAATGAATGAATGAATGAATGAATGAATGAATGAATGAATGAATGAATGAATGAATGAATGAATGAATGAATGAATGAATGAATGAATGAATGAATGAATGAATGAATGAATGAATGAATGAATGAATGAATGAATGAATGAATGAATGAATGAATGAATGAATGAATGAATGAATGAATGAATGAATGAATGAATGAATGAATGAATGAATGAATGAATGAATGAATGAATGAATGAATGAATGAATGAATGAATGAATGAATGAATGAATGAATGAATGAATGAATGAATGAATGAATGAATGAATGAATGAATGAATGAATGAATGAATGAATGAATGAATGAATGAATGAATGAATGAATGAATGAATGAATGAATGAATGAATGAATGAATGAATGAATGAATGAATGAATGAATGAATGAATGAATGAATGAATGAATGAATGAATGAATGAATGAATGAATGAATGAATGAATGAATGAATGAATGAATGAATGAATGAATGAATGAATGAATGAATGAATGAATGAATGAATGAATGAATGAATGAATGAATGAATGAATGAATGAATGAATGAATGAATGAATGAATGAATGAATGAATGAATGAATGAATGAATGAATGAATGAATGAATGAATGAATGAATGAATGAATGAATGAATGAATGAATGAATGAATGAATGAATGAATGAATGAATGAATGAATGAATGAATGAATGAATGAATGAATGAATGAATGAATGAATGAATGAATGAATGAATGAATGAATGAATGAATGAATGAATGAATGAATGAATGAATGAATGAATGAATGAATGAATGAATGAATGAATGAATGAATGAATGAATGAATGAATGAATGAATGAATATATATATATATATATATATATATATATATATATATATATATATATATATATATATATATATTTATTTGCATACATACCTGTGATACGAAGCATCAAATGCAGTTCATCCAACTCTACATTCTCAAGTTTCACTTCAAGTAATGGCTTATGCTGGCATGAAAATTGTTTTTTTAGAGCACAATTCACAATGTCCTTGAGTGACCGACAATCATGACTTTCCCAAAAATCCATTGGCTTAGACATGTCCCATCTAGTATAAGTATTGCAAGCAACATTATTTACATAGCATAGATAAACTTAACATTGCCAAGTTTAGTCAAAACCATTTGAATCTAATAAATCTGTTTTACCTTAAAGATTTGTGTATTTTACACCAAATACAAGCATGGTCTGAGGTAGCTCCCTTAAAGCCCAATATCAACAGCAGAAACTAAAAAGAAATACTCATATGTGGCAACATGCATACAACTATTATATATTTCCTATTTTAATCCACACTATAAGTACATGTATCATATGTCTAAATACAAAGACACTTGTGTGGTGAAAAACATAGCATAGCTTCAATTTCATCTATTGGGATTATGCCAGGTCCACCCCTTGACAATAAAAATTTCAAGGTATTGAAGTAGAATGGATAATTAAATCTTATGAAACTGTTAGAGTCTTTAGGCATTGGAAAACTGAATGTAATGAGACTGCATGGGCCTTATGATTTATAGGTTTTATATTCCATTGAACTCACATTATGCTATGAGTACTGCATTCATATAAATATATACCCAAGCACTGTATCCTGCTACCCTATGAGGCAAATATCACTGTACCTTGTAATCACCCCCAAGAAATATTTCAATAGGTACATCTTTATCCTTAATTTTGATTACACCTGCCCTTGTCAACTTGTTGATATCATCAAAAATCTTGCAGCATGATCTTTTTAAAATATCATAGTCTTCATGTCCCTTGATTACAGCAACTGTGTGATTACCTGCATTGAGAAACAAGCAATACTGTTTTTTTCTGGAGCAGATACTACATATTATTATAAGTATTATTATAATAATGACAAATTATGTACCATACAGACTGAAACAGTCAAAAGCATACCTTCTGATGACATTACAGTATCTTCAGCATTCAATATTGAAAAGCTAATGATGATAAAATTTGTTAGTCTAGTCATTTTTGCCCCATCACCACTGATTTTCACCTTAATGACACTTTCTTTTAGTTTCTCATCTGACTCTATCTGAAAATAGAAAGTTACAGAAACTATATTTGTGCATGTCCACAATGTACAAATTGATATAAACAATTGCTGTTCAATAGCATAATGGACAGTCTGACTTCGCAAAGTCAGATTGTGTATTATGCTTATGAGCACTGAGCAGCAACTGTTTATGCTACTGGTCTTACTCTTGCTGATCCAATTTTCTCTTTTTTAAAATTGTTCACTACTTGTAACTATATTCCTGTGCATTTTTAGAAAATATTTTAAACTTACCATCTTTTCAATGACAGTGTTTAATTCATCATGGAAATTAAGTGAAGCACCATTTGCTTGACCAGGTGTTCTTTCAATATAAAAAAGCTTGTTTAAATTCTCTTTACATTGCTTCACAAGGTAAGACCGAGGAAGTTCTTCTCCTCCGGGACAACAAGTTAGCTCATGATATGCAGCTTCACCAATGCAGAATTTATCCAACAAATATTGAACTTGCTGGATATCTTGCTGCTCTTCATCTGACAATTGTGTATAGCCTTTCAAACACTTCTCAGATCCAAGAGGTAAGCGATGAGCCTTCCCAGAGTCGTCAACCACTTTCACACTGTCCAAGTGGAGCCCAAAAGATTCACTGAACCAAAGAGCTTGCTCGACTCTTGTTGCCAAAGTTTGAAGCTTCCGCTCTTGCTGGCGTTTTCCTACTTCTATAAAGGTTTTCCCTTTGTCTTCAAATCTTTTTTGGGGCGATATTCTTTCAATAATCTTAAACAAATTGTTGTTCTCCGTTTTAAGTTTTTCTATGTCAACAGTAGCCTTCTCGATTACTTTCTGGGCTTGATGCACCTGTGCTGATGCTTCTTGACATTTAATGTTCAATGCTCTATTTTCAGTTTTAATCGACACACTCACACTTTGAAGTTGCGATACTTGAACTAGTAACTGATCTACTGAGGCAACAGTACTCAGTTCGCTATGTCGAACAGCTACACTTTTTATCTTTGCCAGTAGTCTTTGCCTGCTACCTCCCTGTTTCCCAACAAGTTGCTTTGCAACTATCGTGCAATGTATGCGCAGGCGTTCTTCAATTCGCCAACAGTTCTCCTGAATTTTCAAGGAATACCGTTTACTAATGAATGCGTTCAATATTTGTACGTATGTACAGCTGATCAATGCCATTTTCTTTATACTTTGCCAACTATTTAGTTGCTCGAATGGAATATGTACTGTAAAAGCTATTTCTTCCGAAACCACATCGGATCTTTTCACCAAGTTTGGCCAATGCTCGCTATCAACAACTATTTCCTTCTTAAATTTTGTGTTTGAATAGATACCTAAGGGGTTTGCCATAAATTTGCATGAGAAACAATTACATCAATTTGCATATCAGAGAAAGATTCTATTTTCCCGCCTCAACGCGCAAGTAGTAGCTACCATGGTAACAAGACAGGAAGTAAGCATTTAAGAGGGTTGCACGCTGTGCAGTAATTGCGCAGTTTCAAAATATATGTTTGATGAGAAAGCGCTATTTCTGAGCTTTCATTTGATATATTGCTCGATATATTTGGGCAAGTACAAAGTTAAAAATTTTACATTCAAAGACAAGACGCTCGAGTGCCGTATTCCAAGCATACATTTTCTGTCTGTGAATTGAAAATGTACCTTCTTCACGAAGAAATTGGACATGTCGAACAGCTTATCTGTTAACAAATAGAAGCGCTATTGTGTGATTTACTATCCAGACTTCGCAGTATAGACAGGACAAATTGGAAACAAATGCTGAGTAAGTCGCTAGAACCCCATGAACATTATGAAATACAGAGATTCTGCACGTTTCAATACAGGTTAGTATAGCAATCGTATGTTAAAGTTCTCGTTCAGTTTGGACATGTTATTTTGACCAAAGAAAATTTCAAATATTGCCCTTTAAGACTGTTTAGGCATGTAAAACTGTAAACCGACAAAACAAATTTGAATTATTTTGCAGGTAGGCTTCTATTGCACTTTTTATGAACTATTGCTAATAATTTTATACAACTGGCACGCGCCATATTTTGCCGTGCGCGCGCTTGCGCAATATCGCGTGTCGCGAATTTCTGGCCATGTTTTTTGTCTGTGTTTTGATAAGGTTGTTAAAAGATTGTTTGAGGGAGATACGGTTTTGACCCCAAGAAGGGGGATTGGTAGTAGTAAATCCATTCGGTTTGAGGTTGTTGGAGCATTAATAGCTCATTCTGTTTTGCAAAGTGGTCCGGGTTTTCCTTACCTTGCCGATTGGGTAGTAGACTACATTTTAGGAGAGGATCCTTCTAATTTGCCAATTTCTAAGGAATACATAACTTTAAGTGAAATGACATCAACTCTCCTGAATTTGATTGAAGAGTTGGATGAAGCCAAAACTGAAGAGGCGTTACACGGTGTGTTAGAAACACATCCAAAATCTGCCGCTTTTTGGGAGGTTATTAACGCGTCTGAATGGTCAAGTACTGAGTTGATTAATATTGGAACTAAGGGGTGCTTGGTTCATGAGCTGATACACAATGAGCTTGTTAGGCATAGAAAAGACCAGCTTGATTCTTTACGCAAAGGCTTGGAGTCTCTAGGCTTTCTATACATGCTCAAAATGCATCGTAAGGTCGCAGTTCACGTTCTATCATTCCGTAAGATTGAGCTTACAGCAGATATATTCACTGCATTTCTTAAGAGCAGCCCGAATTCAAATGCTGAAAGGCAGGCATACCAGTGGTTTCTAGATTATATAACATCTTCTGATTGTGTAAGATCTGATGATTTTCCGCGTGGTAAGCTTTCTACTCTGTTGAAATTTTCGACTGGTTTGTGGACCATTCCACCATTACAAAGAGAGATGAGTATAGAGGTGAAATTTCTTGAAGATGATGATGAAGAAAAGTTGGTAAAGGCTGTTGCTTGCTCAAATATCATATTCATACCCACTGTCCATTCGTCAAAGCAAGCTTTTTATAGAAATATGGATGTGGCATTAAAATATGGACATTCTGGTTTTACTGAATACTGAAAGAAATTATATAGTAGTTACTTAGATTATCTGATCTGAGATTCAGAGATCTTGCCTTGTTCAAGTTATGTTACTTATATTTATTAAGTAACAAATGTACATTGTAAAAACTGAATTTATATACATGTAGTATATAATAAATTATATACATGTAGTTGGACTTAAGCTATTTGACCCTCGTTACATTGATTTAAGCATTTTGTTACAGTTATGTTATATTCATTAAGAAACAAATGTACATTGTGAAAACTGAATGGTTGAAGCCACCAAAATGTTTTTGTTTAGATGGTGTGAGAGAAGTAAAAAATAGATGCAACAACCATATCACAATCGAGTAAATATACATTGAAGTGGTTTCATCTGTAACTGTGATTTTAGTATTACAATGGAGCTGGTTGCTTTAATCATTCAATTTAAATGGATATCATGTAAACATGTTTTGTCAGTTGCATCTTGGTTTCAAGAGAAAGTTATAAATTGTAATTAATTGCATTTTCTAACAAAGTTTTATATTTACATTTTATACCGGGTGTATAAATTCAATTGTATTGTATTAATTTGACAGCGCCAATTGCCCAGATGGTGTGCCAAAGCACAAGGTCTGCTACTCTTGCATGGGAAATTAAGATAGTAATAATGCGATGCACATGTACAAATATTGCAAATATACAGTATTTACAAGCTCTTCTTTTGCCAATAGATAAATTTATAATCTAATTAAGTAAAAAGTCTCATGCATGTAAACGAGGATGTAATTTGCTCATGTGAAATGCAAAATATAGTGGCAGATCAACTAAATAAGAAACTTACAATACCCAAATAACAATACTATTGGTTATCTGACTTATTCTTTAGAAACTGTGAATTTTAAATTTCTGTCTCATTTATGTGACACGTGTTGGATGCGCCACTGAAAACAATAGACTTGCTAAAAAGTTTTTTCGCTTTCAGAAGCAATTTGTGGCTAATCCCAATTTGAAACGCAGTCTAGTTTTTTGTACACTCTGTATCTAAATGGACGAAATCTATTATGCTGCAAGCAAATTTTCAAGATAGCAGCCTTCCTTCATTAACAACAGTGATGCTGTGAAATAATGCATTGAAGGTTTTACAAGTTCTTTCTGCCTAAATCAACTTTTTTTGCTGTTCATTTTTAAGCTCAATTTGTACAGCATGACCCAATGTAGGCATTTTTGGACTTACAAATAAAGATATTACCGTAAGATATTTTCAAGTACTTGTACAGCTTGCTGGTATAGGTCAATGCCTTCATTACCATCATCCATAAGTGGGTTTACCATCTGTTGTAAGTACAATTGATGATTTTCATTTAATTCAACAAGGGGTGGAGGAATAACCACGTTATTGTCTGTTTCCACATCTGGGAATGGGGCTTCCTCATCAACTCCATAATCTGCCCAAGTATTAACAAGTGCATCCTCAGCTGATTGCGGATCAATATGTAATAAGCGATTCATTCCAGAGTACCATAACTGAAAAGGTGATTGATTATTTGCACTGGATATGGGATGGTGAGCCCAATCTCTTTCCATCTCCTGCAATGCTCTGTTTATACGAGGCAGATAGACATAATGAAGACTAAATAGATGAAGCTCATTTACAGGATCCAAAATTTGGCTTTCTTCCATAAAATAAAAGATATTTTGGAAGTGTTGCACAACCACCCTTTTAACTTCACCCCATAAACGCTCAATTCGCTGATTATGTACTGATCGGCCAGTAATCATACTGCCTCTATTTATGCCTTTTACACAAAGCATATACCGAGCAACGTCAACGTTTTCAGTGCCAAAATCAGAACGCACTCTTGAAGGTTGACCATGGGCATTAACAGCAGCTTGGAATAGTTGAAGAACTGTCTGCGCTGTATTGTTGGTGCTGCATTGCAGGTAAACAATCAATCGGCTATATCCATCTATCCCTCCATGGATGATAAAACGCCATCTGATAAGCTTATGATTGCCATCAATGTGCCTTAATTGTGAATAGATTATATTAAAAGTGACAAACCACCAGTTGATACTGAGTGATTGAAATAATGGCTCATGGGAATTCACCTGAAATATGGTCCAAGCCGAATAATAGTTAACAGAATAGATGGATTGAAAACTCATTTATTTAGAATATGAATGTAATTTGCTCATGTGAAATGCAAAATATAGTGGCAGATCAACTAAATAAGAAACTTACAAGACCCAAATAACAATACTCTTGGTTAACGTTTATGCAAAAATATGATCCGTCATTGTCACTTGTATATTGTGTTTTTACCAAATCCGCACATAGTAATTCTTGAACTACCCATTTGTTGAAGTTGGGGATGGCCATGTAACTTTCCTAAAATGTTACTATTCGTTAGCAAGAATACAATATGCATGTGATGATAAAGGACCTTATTCCCACATAATCCAGAACAAAAACATATTAGATGATGACTTGGATTGTAATTGTAATGAGTTTCCAAACTATCTATTTGCAAGGACGGTGTTAGAGCGTTAATTGAGGGGGGGGGGGGAGAAGGGTGTATTGTCATATGTTCAGACCTGTTCTGCCTGACTAATTTCTTTTCAAGTCAGTTGTTAATTAGAGTTTATTTCAAACGAAATTTGTCAAGCAGAACATGTGCACGAATATATGAATATAAATCGATCCCCCCAGAACTTACGCTCTAGTCGCGCCCTGTCTATTCTATTAACTGTGGCCAAATTATGTATTCAAGATTTCACATTTTCAAGTAATCAACTTACCATAATGAGTTTGGTCCACGAACATTGTAGCGTCTTCTCACAATACTTACTGTTCTACGTAAAGCTCGACTTACTGGATCTACTATGTTTATTGCATCCCTCAAACGTCTGCGTTGGACATGTATACCTCGAGCTCTACATGCGCCTAACACGTAACTTTCTCCGGCGTTTGGCAGTATGTTCAAGATTTCTCTAATCACTTGACATAAATTATCTTCAGATATATTTGAGTAAGTACTACGCGGACCAGATCTACTTGACGTTGGCATTCCTAATTCTATCCTTCTTCGTTGAATTGTTCGTTCACAAACACCCAAAAACGATGCAACTTCTTTCCACGACTTGTAAATATCAAAAAGACGTTCAAGTTCTACTCTCGTAATTTGTAATTTAGGTCTACCCCACGTAACTTCAACAGGAATATTATTAGGAAATCGGAAAACACCTACTTCGTCATTATATTGATCAGCGTTTGTTAAGATAACAGCTTCGAACCGTCCATAAATACTATGTATTTCAGCAAGAAGATTGTTGAAAGAATTGATAGACTCACGATCGCACTGACTTTCTTCAAAACGCCTGCACAACACGTTCAGCACATTTATATAGTCAGCGATTCGTCGATGCCAAAATTCTACAGCATTTAAATTTCCACTGAATAATTGTCGCCTTGCCTGCTCTATTTTGTTTGGCAAATCAAGAATAAACTGCTCTAAATCGACTTCGAAATTCATTTCAACTCGATCGACTTCTGTGCTTATTTCGTTAAAATTTTTCACTGAACAAGATATACTTCATGTAAACAATTACGAATTCCGGGAAGGGCAAAATATTGTGCAATACTCGCTCTGACTCGTTCCCAGCTTAGACCTTATATATGTACAACAAATCTGACCTTATAAAAACCAAATCTAGACCTTATAAATAAAAACCAAAATAGACCTTATATATGTATAACAAATCAGACCTTATAAATAAAAACCAAAATAGACCTTATAAATAACCAAATTTAGACCTTATAAACGGGGCCTTTTGAAAGTAGACCTTATATAAATAAAATAGACCTCATATAAATAAAATAGACCTTATATAAATAAAATAGACCCTATATAAATAAAGTAGACCTTATATAAGTAAAATAGATCTTATATAAATAAAATACACCTTATATAAATAAAATAGAATTTATATAATGATAACTAACATGCACTATTTTTTAAAAAGGAATCATTATAATTGTTGTGGACTTTTGTCCACTATGGCGCCTCATACATTTGTTAACAATGTTTGTAACTCACCATCTGTGGCTGCATCAGTTATCTAAAAAAATAGAATATAAAAAATTCAGTACAGTGTACATATTTCAGTCTTTTATTGCACTTGTCCTCCTCTAGTTGAGATCTCTCAGTGTAATAAAAAACAGTCTATGCACAATTTTTTATCCATACTTCCCTTAAAAAATAAATCAAAGAAAAATAAATCCCTCAATATTAATGTTCAGCATTCCCTTGACATTCCTATCACACCCATACCATATATGATATTGAGTAAATTACCTTGTTTGCAATTTCTTTCAAAGGAGTTTTTTAATCATATCAACATTGAGATTTGCTCCAGATAATCTATGGCTATTACTTCATAAATTGCTGGGGAGAAGTAATTAGGTGCTGGTCCTCCTTGTAGGATAGACACAGCCATCAGCTCTCCTGCATACTTAAACAAATCTTGTGTTAGGGCAACCGTACTTTGAACTGGCATGCCATTTTGAAACAACTGCATTCGTACAAATTGAAGTGCATCTTTATATAAATAAATGAAAAGAAATTTTAATTTGTAAACAACCAACTGTATGCATACCTTCACTACATGCTGCTGCAATATTTAAAAAAATTTGAATAGATTGTTTGGTCAAAGGATATTTTCCAATACCAGGCATTGCAGTTGTAATATTTCATAAATGAGTGAGAGTGTTTTACCAGGGTTTCAAAACACGCGAGAACAATAGAATATACGAGCTGTTTACCAAGCGACGTTTATTGTTCTTAAGAGCTTGTAAAGCACGAAGCTTTGAAGCACAATAAATGTCGCGCAGTAAACAGTCGAGTGTATTCTATTGTTCTCAAGTGTTTGGAAACCCTGGTAAAACACAAGCCACGAGCTTATGAAATAACTTCTCAATCGCTTATTGCTGAAGTGGAACTCCCTAATTACATGCCGTTGCTTTAAAAACGAAGTTATTTACTGAAGCAATGCTGTAAAATGAGTGCTGGAAGGAAACATGAGCGTTGTCTTGTCGAGTCAAGATGTTAATAGATCAAGAGTTCTCGGTCTCTTGATCAGGGTTAGGGTTAGGGTTAGGGTTAAGTGTTAATATAATAGGCTATTGTGTGTAAATATAGTATAATTTACACACTTATAGTGTTAATATAATAGGCTATTGTGTGTAAATATGTGATTATTTAGTTTGGTATGTCTGCTGCGTTTATAATTAAGAAATGTTGTAATAAAACCGTTTTCATTGTTTTGAGTGCATTTATAATTAAGAAATGTTGTAATAACGTGTTGGTTAATGTTAAAAACGTTTATTATCTAATTTCTTAATTATTTATTCAACCACCGGTTTATTACCGGGGTTTCAAAAGTTGTGCATGTGATGTAATACGGGTTTGCGATTGGTTTATTTACTCATGAATTATTAATGAGCTTGAGAATTACTCGCGCCTTGGTCCTCCGTCATCCACAGCAGGCTCACCAATAAAAACCACTTTTAGCTTATTTTGAGGGTAAAACCATGAGCACTTGCTACGTTTTGCCACATAATCATCTAGCACACTCTTCTTTTGAATGTTAATCCTATTGGTTTCTGTGCCCATATTTGTCATAAGACTCTGTATCTCATGAACCAATTCTGTTTTGAAATCAATGCCAATATCACAAATTTCATGAGCACTTGTTTCATAAGCTTGGGTTGTGGCTGATTCAGATGACTCTTGGTCATTATATTCAACTCTATCAACTTCTGACATAAGGCTGACATACTGTTGTTCAGTGCCAGTCCATGCTGATTCTGCACATCTGTCAGCATGTTCCGCAATTTGATCGAGTGGAAATTTTTCATTGCAAGTGGGACAGGATATAACACTTTGCAAAACTTGTATGTCAGTATTTGTTGTGGACTCTGCTGTCAGATCTGATGTGGAAGCATTGTCATTGTCAACAATGGTTGCAATGTTAGCAGTGCCAACAGTCAAAGATTGGGAAAACATAGATGTTCTCATTAAACTTTCTTCATCATCAGTGCTGTTTTCAGAAAAGCTTTCATCTTTTACCACTACACAAGCATTAATAACACTAAAAATTGTCTCATTAGACCTGATGTATATAGGACCTTGGCCCGAGATATGTTTCAGCAGCCTAGCACCAGATGTTTGCCCTTGGTCAATGGAGACCACTTTGTTGTATACAGCTCTTACAAACTCAAATTTAGGTGATTTGCATAAATCACATAATTTCCTAGCAAATCTTTCCTCCAAAAGCATTCTCACATCATTTTCACTCATAGATGGGTGAAGTTCAATGGTAGTAGTAAACCCATGCGAATACAACCTCTCGTACTGTTGCTGGAAATTAATTTCGGTAAAATGTCGGTTTATATTTGGGAATCACATACGCCGCTTTATATATGCGGCATTCGCATTACTTTGTAGAAATGGGCCTTGTTCAAAATAATTTGCCTCACAATGCTTTTACAATTACGGGTTGCATTTTTGTATAATTTTGGGAACATTTGCTATCATAGATATGAAAACATCGTTTAATCGTATGAAGCGATTTATCTTTATGGACTCGCGTATTTTTATTCAACTTTGTTTAAATATTTAAGGTTTCTTTATATATTTGCTAACTTGTTTGTGTATACACGGGAATCTTTATTTTTGTGGAAAATACACCTTATATATTTTATATACATTCAAATATGAGGAAATGTTGTTTATTATTATTATGATATTCTCTACATATTTTTTAAGGCCAAGGTCATGTTTAAAGGCCATAATACAAGCATCAATATCGGCAGCAGGTTTTGCCAACATCCCTCTCAGTACTATAACGACTAGTGCAGGATGGTCTAATGCAGACACCTTTGCTAAGTTTTATAATAAGCCAGTCATTGCTAATGAGCAGAATTTTGGAAAGGAGTTGCTACAATCTTTCCAAACTACCAATGCAGAGACATTGTTAGATTAAACATATTGACCCATTGTTGTTAATTGTTATGTTACAGATAGTAGGGTCAAAACCCCAAGTCCCGTGACCAACCTTTGGCAAGTAAAGTTTGATGATTTGTTTATGTTCTTTATGGTATTTATTGTCAAATTATCTTCCATACCGATTGGAAAAGTTTGGGAACAAATCTGTAGAGCAGATTTTAAAAAGCGGATCACTGGCCACCACTTTGAATAAATTAACAATTTTGCAAAACTGAATATGTTGCTTAAAAGACTTTTGCATTTGATTTATTCAAGCAATTACATAGTAACTTAACTCGTAAAGGTACTTTTTATAAAACACAAAATAATTGAAACTCCGTAAATTGTCAACATTTTATTCTATACGTTTCGACAAGTATTACATGTCATCTCCAGTAGAATAATGCCTGTTACAAATTAAACTGTTTATATGCTCACGAGTTCCAAAGTTTGCTTGCGTCATTCAATTAACCTAACGGAAAATGGTTAGTTCTTTCGACGCTCATGTAAGTAGTAGTAGTATGTAAGTAGTAGTAAAAACTTTATTTAAAAAATCACACGCTAGCCTAGTCAACTACTTATAGCTTGTTTCCACTAGGGGCGTGTGCACATACATATAGTTATATCTACATTACATTACATTCTATACTAATATATTAACAACACAAATAAAACAAGTTATGATTAGACATATGCGTAGATAATAAATATTAAAAGTAAATCAACTATTTATGAGCGCAAAGACGAGTTTTAAATATTGTAAATGTAGCTGAACCACGCACATCCGCTGATAAAGAATTCCAAACTTTTGCTCCATCATAAGAAAAACTTTTCCAATTTATTTAGAACTTTGTACATTGTTTTTGCTTTTGTTTTGGCTCGTCGAGTAACAAGATTTTCCCACCCTAATGCATTTAGTGCCTCTGGTCCTGGAATTTCATTACTAAAGTTCATAATTACCCTCGCAGCTCTATTTTGAAGTTTCTGAAGCCTGTTTGAGAGTCCGACACCCATGGTATCCCATACCTCACTGCAGTAGTCAAAATGAGGATTGATTAAGGCATTGTAGACATTTATCAGAGTTTCTCGATCAACAAAGTCATGAATTTTTCTGATAGCTCCAATTCCTGACATAACTTTTTTGGCAACTTTGTCAATATGACTATCCCACGATAATCTATCATCGATCTCAACTCCAAGTACAGTTGCATTACCGACTTGGTTTATCTTAACTTGATTAATTTCAATATTTGGCTGTATAACAATACTGTTTAATTTTTGAGCTGAGCCAATTAGTATAAATTCTGTTTTAACAACATTAAGACTCAGTTTGTTTGCCAAAAGCCACTCATTTACATATGCAAGATCTCTATTCATGTTCGATTCAATTTCCTGTATGCTTATACCAGCCACTCTTAAATTTGTATCATCGGCAAACAGCCGGGCAGTAGCATGATTTAGCACTGAGGAAGATCATTAATATATATAAGGAAAAAGAGCGGGCCCAAAATAGACCCTTGAGGAATACCACATTCAATACGCCTTGCAGTTGACATCTTGTCACCCATCTGGCATTTTTGATTACGACCAGATAAATATGAGCGTATCATAGACAAAGTATTTCCCGTTACACCATAAAGTTCTAATTTGCTTAACAATATACTATGATCAATAGTATCAAATGCTTTCTTAAGATCTAACACAACGACCAAATTGAACATTTTACGGTCCATATTAACATACCAGCTATTTGTACTATCAAGCAGAGCCGAAACAGTTGAGTGCATTTTACGAAAACCGTATTGGTATTCAGTGAGCAAAGAATTATCACTAAGATATTGATATACCTGTCCGTACAATATTCTTTCCATTATTTCACTGATAACGGGCAAGATTGATATTGGCCTGTAATTTTCGATTAAATCCCGAGGCCCTTTCTTGTGGATTGGTACAAGCCGTGCTATTTTCCACTCATCTGGAAAACAGCTTGAAATCAAACCGTGATTAAAAATATGCGTAAGTGATGGAGCAATACTATTTGCTGCATGTGCCGTGGTTCAGTGATGGATCACAATGACGAATGTGGTAAGCTTCTTTAAATAACAACGACCAGTCATTTGATCGATCGATAATATAACAATTATCAAACATTAGATCAACCACATCAACACATTGCCGACAGGCTCCTTGCGCTGGGGACACTGGCATACTCGAATTAAAAATTAAAATATCTTCGCTTCAGGTTGAGATTTTCGATGAAAATACCACCATTGGATCCGCAGCATTAAGTTTGTCTACTTAGTGTATATTTACTTGCGTTTTGAAAACGTTTTTGTGGTATTTGAAGCAAATTCTTGTCGGGAAGTGAGAATTGTGTATGAGTATATAATTAGGTTCACGAAATTTTATATGTCTCCAAGTTTTACGGCTGGTAATATCGCCTTCGCTTCTCGGCTATTTTTTATCTTTACACCACTGTATAGCCCTTTGAAAATATTATTTAGTCACCAAGTTTTAGCTCAATACAGAGAAAAACAAGAAAGTTATAAGGAAAATATAATTCTAAGCGGCCGCGTAATCCGACAAGAAAACATTCCAAACTGGAAGTGAGATGTTCGATGCTTTATTTTGAAGAAAGCGTGTTACCTACACAACGAATTACAACGGAAATCAGTTCTACAGGTCAAAGTTTACAATACGGCATTTTTCCCCTTGAGTTTACCCCAACGCAATCGCTAGATCGTCGGCTTTCAAAGGTTAGCGCACATACTCGAGCGCACGGGAAAATCCAAAGAGACTTGCGTAAACAGTCGCCACAAATAAACAAATGCTCGAATTACAACCAAACTTGTAAGAATTATAACATGCAGCCATAGAATAAGAATACATAGAAGGGCCACTTGCGTCGGAGCCTTTAAAGTTTTTGAAGCCGCGCATGTCGTTTCGCGCAGACCGGAAGTTGACTGCTCTAATAACTCGCAGCTAGTAAAAGCCGGTCAATTTGTTAGAGATTTGTATCACAGAATGGTTGTTTGGCTGAATAAATCTGGGTTTTTTCATTAACGGACGATTCGAATCTCAAACTACGGCCGCTGGTTGTAAACTGAAGGTTAGTGAATACATTTCTGTTGATTAAAAGATATTAAAGAAGTGCTAAACGCAAAATTTAAGCGTATTAATACGTGTTGTTTACTTTGTATGATACTACTAGTTTATTTATTGCAAAAATTCCATGTCTTCGAAGACTTAGTCTGTCTAATAATGTAGTAACAGGAACAAATGTGCGATCGTGTCCGTCAAGTTCTATAATTGCTTTTCAATTGCATACATTGCACGTTCAGTGGTTTTATGTGTCAGTGAAACTATACAGCTATTCTAATTAGGGTTGTCTTTCGAAAAGCGTGAACTGTGAACCATGAGCAGGCAAACGATGATGGATTATTGTGAACCATGAGCGCACAAAGGATGATGGATTATTGTTTACTTAGGGGCTGATACTCGAGCTCAGCGAATTATTTTTATAGCAAGGAAATTTGCTGTAGTAAGTTTCCTATGTTCCCTCAATCCAGCCCTCGTTTCTGTTTCAAAGAAATAATTCTGTGTTTAAAGGTGAAAATAAGCAATACTTGGTCACTCTATAGTTTTGCGCGCAGTTTAAGCGTTTGGAAGGACAACCTTTATTGAATTGGCTGTATAAGTTGAATTGAAGCTTGCAAAACAGACTCTTCGAATTGCGCCACTGGGAGGAATGTGTACGCATATTTGTATTAATTGCAAGCTTTAATTAGCACACTTCCTTCATTTCCTTTTTATGTTATGAGAGTAAATGTAAACGTAAAACTGAATTTTTCGGTTAGTCCCGTTACGCGCGTAATATTATCCATGGCACATTAAATATTACGAGCATACTTAAAGCTAAATGACTGAAAACTGAGAGAATATATTCATAGACTCCAACTATTCCACATATTCCATTATTGTAGTGTTACTGCATGAGAACTGTTTAGTGATAAAAGCGATCACAGTTTTGCTTCAGGGCAAACAATAGAAATTTCAGTTTAACCCTGTGGTTCAATTATTACATACAAGAATTGTACAATATTTGCTGAACAAGAACAAATATAAGCAAAAACTGAGCAATAACTTGCTATTTGAAACAGGATGATCATATATAGAGTAATGAATAATTTTTCAAGTACAACTGATCAATAAAGAACACAAATAACAAACAAGATTAAAGGCAAAAAATAAGTTCCTCCTAAACTGTCCAGAATTTATACAACTTTAACAAATAATCTTCATTTGTAATATTTGGAGCGTCGCATTTTCTTTGCGTCCAAGTAATTTCTGATTTAGTGCTTTGAAACGAACACATACGGTCAGTCAAGTGCGATGGAACTTGGCGCTGTGGCAGACTGGCACTCTGGCGAAACTGGCGCTCCGGCAGACTGACGCTCTGGCAAAACTGGCACTCTGGCAAGCTGGTGCTCTGGCACTCTAGCAAAACTGGCGAGACTGGCACTCTAGCAAACTGGAACTCTGGCAAACTGGCACTCTGGCAAAAGTGGCAAAAGTGGCAAACTGGCACTCTGGCAAGCAAGCAAGCACTAGCTGTTAAAAAACTGGCACTGGCAAAATTTTGTCAAAAATGCACATCATTTTGGCGTATAGTATTGAGAGCTTTTACATGACGTGAGACATTGTTTGCATAATTACCACGCATATATTACTTTGAGCACAATAATTATGTTAATTATTTATGACATGTTCTGTGCTTCGCTACTACATCATTTTGGTGTATAGTATTGAGAGCTTTTACATGACGTGAGATATCGTTTGTATAATTACCACGCATATATTACTTTAAACACAATAACTATGTTCATTATTTATGACGTGTTCTGTGCTTTGCTACACGGCTTAATAACCAAACTTTCCATGTCAAAGTATGTGGCCAAGATGGCAAGTTGCTTGGCTGTACCTTTATTGGTTGTTTCATCGATAATGAAGCTAAATTTTGTATAACACAGCGTTGATACTGCTTCCTTTAAATGATCAAATCCAAGAACTTGTCGTATCACATTGGTTGCTTTCTGCTTCCCAACGGTACCATTTTTTAGAGTGTTATCGAGTGGAAAAAGTGACCCAAGAAGACCTAGCAGATCATCTGACAAAGATATTGGTAAATTATGCTCAGCGATAAATGTGCATAATTTTATCTCCATAGAACTAGATTGCTCTTGAGATGCAGCTTTTGTAAAAAGGCTGTGATGGTACTGGTGTTCCCTGTAGTAGCACTCTGATTTTGGTGTAAAAACAGCTAAATGTTGCTTTAAACCAGTCTTTGAGCATGCCAAAAATTTATCACACACCTTGCAAAATGGTTGGGGAGTGTTGTCTCTTCCAATTCTCTTGCACAGCCACCCTTTAACTGTTTGTCAGTCAACCAACTGTCCACAAAAGCTTGAACCTGCTTCGGACATTTGCGCTTTATTTTTGAATGCGAGGAACAACTGCTATGACCTTCTTCTAGTCCGTCAAGTTCTTCCTCCAGAGAAGAATCTGAATCATCCATATTCATAAGATGAAATGATGCAGTGCATGTGTAATTGTAATAAAAGTAGCTTCACAACATTTTACTATTTTTGCATTTCTTACATATCAGAAAAATAAAAATATAGATTTTTCACAATTTTACAAATGTCAACAACTATCCTTGAAAACCCCTCGTGTAAAGTAATTTTCTACTTCAAGTTCTACTACAGTAACCAGTTCCCAGAAAGTTGCGGTTTTGTAGACAAAGAAATTCCTACAAGAACCTCTACTATCAACTGGCTTACGTCCGCATATATTTGTTGCTGTTGACTAGTCGACACCCCACCGCGACATGAATCATGCCATCTTGGTGTTGCTTCCTGTTGATGGAAAACATGTTGCTATGCCACTGGATGCCCCTCTCGTCTATTCCATCTCTCGCGCAACAAATGACATTGAAGGAGTTAGTGGTAAAGATCTTGCCAATCAGGTGGTGACAGTTTTACGTGACAAACTGGAATTTAGTAATGAAGATATGATATATTTAAGAGGTATGTCAGTTATGAACTTATGAGCTTATCCCCTACTTTAGTATTAGTAAGAAAAAATGTTCTGTTCCATCTTTGACACTTTAGCTGTTCATGCTGACAGCCAGTATCAGTCAGATACCTTCCAAGATTCAATTTATGCCAAACTAGGAAAGAACAACCTGTCTGTTGATCCATTCTTCTTGACACCATGGGATGTATCGCATTGGATGGACCTCGTAATGGTGGAAATGCTTGGAGAAAGTGTTTCGTCAGAGTTCTTGAAAAGGCTCATCAAGAGATCCAACAGGCTTTACACCATGTTTGCATGTGGTCGTGGACATATAGAGTATAAGGGATAGGCTTCCTCTTTTGGATTAAAAGTCTTGGAAACCGTAGTATTTGCCACAACCCACTTTTTCAGTTCATTCTATGAGCAATGACACAAGATTTATGTGAGCTACAATCCTGGACAAAACATTGACGACACTTTTCCTAATATTGTCATCTTCTTAGCTCATTGTTATTACATAGAACAAACCTCCCCCATTACCCCACCGAGCAATGTTGTTTTGTTGTTTTCATTTCTTACAGATTCAACATTGTTTTGGGGGCGAGGGGGTAAATTGAGGGGCCTATTTTGATGTTTTTTCATTAGGTACGCACATGTCGAGCAAATAATTAGAGTGTAGTCAATAGTTTTGTCCAGGATTGTCTGCGAGATGATGTTTCAGGTATACAATCCCAATACGTAATCTATTTCGCTCTGTGCAAAAGTCAGAATTTTAGTGTTTTGTATATGTCTGTTTATACCTTTAATTTCAATATTTTGGGTAGTGTAACCAAACAGTGGCGATTTTTGTAATAATCGGGCCGGCTTATGATAGGCAACTAACTTGCTAAACTACATGTATTAATTCTCATGCAACTGGTGTATCTATATTTAATAAGCAGATAAGAAAAAGGCAAGCGATTAAGATTAAAACCGGGCATTGTAGATAGATTATTATGTTTACTATCAAACTATAAGATTCAAGCTAAGCATTTATACATAGTATATGCGCAAGTATATTACTAGTTTGGCTGTATCATAGTTTCGACTGAGTTGAAACATTGTACTGCATGTATCGCGCATTTGTAAATTTGTTCCTTATAAAACATTCACATTGACTGAATGTATGCGGCTAACGGAGTAATTGTGTCCCAACTATAAACTTTTCCCGGTTGACGTATTAACCATAGATGTTATTTTGAAACTGGCGAACTGTTAAAGTAATTGTTACTATGGAAATTGCGTGCGCAGACGGTGCACCATTGGTGCACCGTGAGAAATTAGAATATATAATAATAGTTATTTCGATGTCGGAAAATGGTGCACCGTTGAGATTTCGTAAACTACAGGATTTCTAAATTATTTAAAAACGTAAAAATACTAATAATCACTTGCAGTAGTAATTCCACCTTCAATTTTACGATTTAATGTAAATCGTGCCAAAATACGGTCAATTCAGTGCTTGCGTGTGTGGTGTACTGTGAATATTGCATTGCGTCACATGTAATTCTATCCCCCTATATTGACTTCGGCTAGTTAAAGTAATCGATTTTGTTTTATGATCTTTTGCCAAGTATTTCTACTATGTAAATATGTTGCAAGTTAGCGCTAGAACCTATTGGTTATTGAATATAACGCGTTGGTTCAACAGTTCTATATATTATTATGATATTGTTCATTCATTCATGAAC